>MU005602.1:385103-417078 GCA_010405425.1 Lentithecium fluviatile CBS 122367 | reverse complement strand
CTGCTTCTTAGAACTATAGTTCTATTAGAGGTTCTTTAGAGTTACGCTAGTAAGGCTTATAAAAGCCTAGTCCTTCTAACTTCCTTTTCTTTATATTATTATACTAGATTCCTTTTATTAGCTAATAACTATAATTATTATATTAGTAGCGTTATAGTTAATTACCTAAGGTTTAAGGCTTTATTAGATAGCTATTAGGTAGCTTCTTAAAGCTAGGGTGTAGCTTCTATTCTTATTAGCGCAGTTCTTAATATAACTTATACTATTTAGCGTTAATTCTAATAGATTCTTTATAAAGGTCCTTTAGAGAGGTAATAAGGTTTCTAGAGTATAGTAGTTCTTCGCAGATTTTTAGTTTTAAGCCTTACTTATATATAACTATTAAGGGTACTTCTTCCTAGTTAAGCTATATAGCGTATTTTTTAAAGTGCATAGCGTAGTTAGTAATAGAATACGTCTGTTAGAGTTACTATATAGCTTATTTAGTAAGAGGTACTTAGTTAGTAATATTAAAAAGCTACCTAAGTTCTTTTTTAAAGTTCTTATAGTCTTTAATAATCTAGTTAATAGCGTCGCCTTTGTAATTCTCCTTAGCTAGGTAGCTTAAGAGGTATAGTTAGATCTAGGTAGCTACTTCGCCTTATAAGTATAATACTATAAGGATAACTTTCTTCTTACTCTCTATTTTAGGTTCTAAGACGTAAAAGTAGAGTTTAAGTTAAAGGATCTACTCTTTAAGTTTATTATAGTCTCTATAGTATAGGTCTAGCTTAGTAGCCTTATTCTTAGGGTTAGTAACTATAGTAATACCTTTAAAGTCGCTTATATTAAGGGTGTTTAATATGTTACGTCCCTATAGAGTAGCTAATTCTATAAGAGTAAGTTAGTTCTTAGGCAGGAGTAATAATAGGAAGGAGGCTATTAATTATATAAGTAAGTAATAGGATAGTTAGTATTAAAGTTATAAAACTATTAAATTAATAATACTTAATAGAATCTAAATAATAGATTATTAACTAAGTTAAATACTAGGAACTATAAGGGTTCCTGCTGTTCCTATATACCTATAGCTCTAGTATTAATAGTTAGTTGCGAGACTATTAATAGTTATAATAGTTCCTACTAAAGCTATTACTAGTTCTTAGCGCGGCTATTAATTACGTAACACGCTAATAATTAGTGTTCGTGTCTTAGTACCTTCCGTTAGCGTCTAGGTACGCGACTAATTATTGTTCCTGTCGCTTATTCAACCTACCAGTCGTAATAAGAAGCTACTTATTTATATATATAGTTACTAAGTAGCTCTACGATTATTAATAATATATATTTACTTTATTGTGAGGGACTAGCTCTATACCACTAGGCCGCACATCTAAAAGATATGGCACGCAGTATCGGTTTCCGATGGTAGAGCTCGGGTTCGAATCCGATTGTCGGATTTTGTCCATATTTTGAATTTTAAAGAATCAGCCCCCGGAGCGCGGGTTCGAATCCAACAAACCGGATTTCGACGGATATATTAAAATTCATATTGGTCCTGCCCAATCTCTATCCAGCATAGTCAGCTTCGCGTACGCGCGCACCTGACTGATCGGCCGACACGCTTGCTACGGTAGGCGCTAGGTTAAGCAGCCCTGCTACGGCGAGGGAGGAGACCTGCTGTAGATGCTGAAGATCTAATATATATGCGAAAAGCTCGGGGACGAGCTTTGGGAAGGGGGGAGATAGTGTCACGCCTATATTGGTATTCACTACCCCGCACGGGCCCTCGCTAAGGCGAGACCCACACATACCTTCGTATTAGTATATATATTATTCTATACCACGCCCAGTATCGGAAACCGATACTGCGTGCCATATCTTTTGGATGTGCGGCCTAGTGGTATAGAGCTAGTCCCTTACATTTATCTATTAGTATTACTATCTATATAAGCTTATTAGTAGTACTAGTAGTAAAGATATATTTAATATAATAAGCTTAACGTTATCTATACAGGCTTACCTTAAATAGTAGCATAATAGGCATAATATCTTATATCTAGGATGTTAGATGGCTAGGCTAGAGAATAGCTAGCGTATTCTCTTTAGTCTAATAAGCGCTAGAGTAGAAGTATCGTATAAGGTGTCTAACGCCTTTAGAAGCTTTAATATATAGCATTTTTAACTATTAGCTATTATCTAGCTTATTAAGAATAATCCACTTAGTAAGCTTAAATTACTATCTTTTTAAGCCCTTCTTTATATTACTAATTTTAAAGCTAACCTAGCGCTCTAGAAGATTTATTATAGCGTTAGAGCGTATATTTTACGTCTATATAACTACCTAGTTCTATAGGTTTATTATAAAATAAGTTAAGCTATTAGTAAAGTCCACTTTAACTTTAATAGCTACTCTATTAAGGGCAGTAAAAAGACCTTTCTAAGAATTATCTACTATTTTATTAATATCTATAGTAAGATCTATAACCTTCCTCTTACTTTCTTTTAGCTTGCTATTATCTATATAGGTAAGAGAATAGCTAAGGTTATTAATAAAACGCTATAGAAGTTTAGAATATTTACTAGCTTTATTAGCTATTATATTCTTAATACTACTACTATTAATAATACTACTATTAGCGCGCTTATCTAGAAGTATAACTTTCTACTACTTAAATAATATCTCTGCTACTTATCTTAATTACTTAATTTAGTTAGATAAATAGTAATATATAGAGTTAATAAGAAGTTCTTTAAGAATAAGGCCTTATAGCTTTAGATAGAGAAGGAGCTTCTATATAAGTAGCGTTAGAAAGGGCTACTAGATGTTCTTTATAATATCCTCTATTTAATTTATACTCTTTAATAGTATAATATTTATAATATCCTCTATTTAATTTATACTCTTTAATAGTATAATATTTTTAATAGCCTATAGTATAATATTCTTAAGTCTAAACGCTCTATAGGCGACCTAGCGTCTATTAAGCTTCTTAAGCCTATTAAATCTATTATTACGCGCTAGAATAGCTACTATAATATCTTAATAAGAGCTACTACGCTATATCTAACTATTAACGCCTATGTTAAATATTATATTAATAAGATGCGTAAAGAGAATGCGTTATAGTAAGCATATTAGATAAAGGCCTCTAATGCTTTTAAATAGACCTAGTCTTCTAGCCTTAACACTACTAACTAGGCTATTGTTAAAGAGTATATATAAATTCTATAGCCCTTAAAGGAGGCTATAAAGAGGCTTAATAAACGTAGCTTTTTAGATTATTTTAAACCTATCTAAAAGATTAACCTAACGTTTAAATATCTTCTTAGCAATTTTAAAGCTCTAGTAAAGTTATAGTAGGACGTTAATTTTAATTTAAGTAATGCATCTAAGGACTATCTAAAAATAAAAGTAATAATAGCCTATATAAAGTTTAATAGGCTAGCTGTTAAGTTTAACTCTAGATATTAATTTAAGCATTAGTATATACTTAAGCTAAATCTTCTAGCTAATTACTAATATATCGTTAATCCTATTATATATTAGCTTAAGATAAGGGCATAGTACTCTAATCTATTAAGGCTTATAATAGACTTACTTTTTATTCTAGCATTCTTCTTTTACTATAAGAGAGTATTCTCTAACAAAGAGAATATAATAAAGCCTAAGAGACGTAAACTTAGCTCTTAATTAATCTCTATAATATAGTACGTTAGGTTCTAGAATAAGGCTCGTTTTATAGATATAAATTATACTTTTAATAAAGTATAGACTACTTTAACTAGGCGCTTAAGGAAACGTATTACGTTAGTAAGTAGGAGCTTTAAAGAACTTCTCTCTCCTTCTTCCTTAGAGTAACTCTCTATTTTATATATAGAAATCTTCTAATTAATTTAATTTGCCCCTTAGATAACTACTAAGGCAATTAGACTAATCACAGAGCTCTCTTGGACCTCAATTTGTTCAGGTGGACCCCTCTTATCTAACTAAAATGATTGTTCCCATCTCTGCTCGATGGGACCTCCACGTAGTTGATCGATTATTTTCTGGCTTCATTAAAGGCGCTACAGTGTTATTGGCAAAGATGTTGTCGATTTTCCTTCCATGAACGTTCCGAAATATGTTCTGGAAGTTCACCTCCCCAACATCCCCACTGTACATGTTGCTATCGGGGTAGCCATGGAGGAAGCCCCCAGAATCGGCCAATCGTCAGGCTCATTGGCGATTGGTCGTTTACATGAACCCTGAATTCCTGGTTGGTGTAGCTGGGAAGGCCAGCTAAGCCGCCGCCGAGATCTTTTTCCTCGGCTTCTGAGTTAGACGGTCGAAGATCCCATGGAGATGCTGATGCACTCGAAGCGATGCTATTTCTGAGGACGACATTTCCTTCTACTGTCTTCGATTGGTGTCGATTGGTCTGGGCTCGGGGTTTCTTTTCAAATATTTGCTGTGATGATGGGAGTGATTCTTCGTCGCTTGAGGTGTTCGAAGCAGACCAAAGTGATAAAGCAATCCGTTCTGTTTCGTGGCCCGTAATGGATGCAGGGTTTCAGGCCAGTGAGGAAGCTAAGGCTATGGAGTTGTAGTTCGACTAGGTACAAAAAGCCACTTAGCGGTGCGACCAAAGTGGAATAAATATTCCTAACGTTGCGCTAGTCAAAATTCTGGGCCTTGCACGACTTCTCTCGTTAACAAAGCAGCTCAAAGGTCTTCTAATACTATCTGTGAATTATGCTCTGGCAAACTCAATCAGTGCAATCAAAACTTCCTCCCCGGGTAACAACTTCTTCTCACATCGCTCGATGGCCACCATGCGGGGCTGACTTCCTTCAAACTTGGGCCCGTCTGTAATACAATCCTGTCTCATAAACTATATTGCACAAGGTGTCCACTAGTTTTTCTGCTATAGAGAAGTCTCTCACTTGACAGTATGAACTTTGGCACTGGCTGTACTTCTACCCACGAGGACGTGATCACAAGTACGTGCGATATGAAAGTTGCGCGGCCCGTTTTCTAGGTGATTCAAATCTTAGTTAGTTCCCAGTACTCATAGAGAATTCGAACCCACATGCGTTCTATTAAGACTCTAACAAGAACCGTTTCGAGTTTTTCATTGCCAGACGGACCACGCACTAAGAAACAACGCAAGGACAGTCTGAGCCCAGCAATACTAACTGCTTAAAGAGCTCACTCAGTCAAAAAGAGCAAATACAAACGATTTCTGTTCAGTCCAAATTGCATAGCCAACCTATATATGTAGTGTAATGAGAGTCGGGTGTTCCTGATGGTCTGATCGACTCTGCATACATTCTGCAAAATGGACTTATTTTTCCAGCACACGAGAGAACGCAATGCCATCATTCCATCATTTCTACTTAGATGGATTGGGAAGTCAGTGCGATAATACTATGTATACTTAAATATGTAGTCACAGGCAGCAAGCGACTGTTGGGACAGGGCCAGATTGCGACAGGGATCGGAGGATCGGAGGATCGGTGAATCGGCGTTAAATGTGCCGAGCCGCCGACGCTACATCCTTTACACAACATTAGCATCGTAAGGAATTTGGCATATCCCGTTTTGGGTGACGCTTGTCTCTTTTAGACCCAAGCGTCGAACATAACTTAGATCCCGTACGACAGTATTTTAGGTACCAGTTAGCATAAAAAGCAAAATTCGCCCACATAAAGTCCATTGCGAGCCAGCTATCGCCATGTCGAACCTTAAAGATGGAAACGAAAGTTGGACACGTGGCTTTTTCGGCTCCCTCTTCGACCGCGGCATTGGCTGGATGTACAGCTTGCCCGGAGAGAAATGCAACTACAAGGCCGTACCGTATCGCATTCCAGTCTCATCAGATCTTTCCCGCATCGAGCTGGCAGCAACCTTATACGCGCCTCTCCTCACGAACGGAACAAAACCGGAAGGCACAATCCTCGTGCGCTGCCCATACGGACGCGGTCTTCCCATCAGCATCGGTTTCGCGCGCCTCTTCGCCTCGCGCGGATATCAAGTGCTCTTCGTCAGCTGTCGCGGTACTTTCGGCTCCGGCGGGGAGTTTGACGCATTCCGCGATGAAGTAGGAGACGGAAAGGCGGTCGTGGAATGGATGCGAATGCAAAGCTGGTATACGGGAACTTTTGCTACTATCGGCATGTCGTACCTCGGCTTTACGCAATGGGCGCTTCTGACCGATCCGCCGGAGGATATGGTCGCCGCTGTTATCGGTGTAGGACCGCATGATCTCGGCCGGTCGATTTGGGAAACCGGCGCACTGAATCTGGATATCGTGAACTGGGCGAACATGATTGCGCACCAAGAAGAGCCGTATGCGTTCTTGAAACATGCGACCAGTCCGAATAAGTTTCGACCGGTGCTAGACAGCATTCCCCTGGTGCAGAGTGTACAGGCTGCACTTCCCGGAAACGTACCGTGGCTGGAGAAAATGATGACAACGGCGGACTTGAAAGACGGCTACTATACACCAATGAACCTGGACCAGGCGTTGGAGCGCGCGAACATCCCAATAATGTTATCCAGTGGATGGTACGATGTATTCGTCGAGCAGTCGATGGAGCAGTATCTTCGACTGCATGAGCGAGGCTGTACAGTGGCTTTGACGATGGGACCTTGGGACCATGGCGGGAGCGGATTCAGTAAAATTCCGACCCAACAAACGCATGCGTGGATCGAGAAATACCTAGCGAAGAAAGAGAAGACAGATCGTCAGGAGCCCGTTCACTACTACGTAACGGGTGCGGAAGAGTGGCGGTGGGCATCGGAGTTTCCGCCTCAAACCAGTCCATTCACACTACATCTCCATGCTAAAGGAAAGCTGCGCCCCGATGCACCGGCATCAAGCACTCCGCCCTCGAACTTCACTTTCGATCCAAAGAGTCCGCCTCCGACAGTTGGTGGAAACATCCTAAGAAAGGGCGGAAAGTTTGACGATACAGCGCTGGCAACCCGATCCGATGTTCTCACATTCACCTCCGATGCACTGGACTCGGATGTCGAGTTCATTGGGAGGCCCACTGTCACTCTCAACCACTCCACAGATAGTTCATACGCCGATCTGTTCGTCCGCATTAGCGAAGTCGACGCGAAGGGCAAGTCACACAACATTACTGACACCTATCAGCGGCTGGATCCGGGGGGAAACATGGAGGATGAAGTGACCTTGTCACTACATTGGTGTGCGCATAGATTTGTCAAGGGGAAGAAGATCAGGGTTCTAGTGGCGGGCGGATCGCATCCGCATTTTGCAAGAAACCTCGGGGTAGCAAATGAGGACAATAGGGGGAATGAGATGAAGGCTGTAAAGCATGCGGTATATCATGGCGGCACAAAGTTATCTAAGATTGTGCTGCCTATCAGGAAATAGTACGGCTTTGGGAGATTCGCACTTTTCTCCTGCCGCCTTTCATAAATGCTTAGGGTACAACGTTTTCATCATCCACAATGCCTCTAGCGCCTATTAATTGGATCTAATTATCTCTCTTTTCAGTGGTTTTGGTGCATAACCTAGCCTTCCGGAGCATTCCTCAAGCAGCGCTGCTTGGGATTTCGCTCTGATAGTGGACTCTTTATTTGTGCCTCACCGGTTCCAATCCCCCTCGATCAATCTCACCAACCAGCCTTCCGGCTCCAGAAGCCATCTTCATCCTCCTCCTCAATCAACACTATCCTCCTATCTCTATTATCGTATATCGGCTCACTGACGTCAACATCGCGGAATCCAATAGCCTCCCTCTTAGCAGCCACTTTCTTCTTACCACCCACCAAATCCTTATCACCCACCTGCTTTTGACGAACGACCAGTTCTTTATCAGTCACATTTTATTGACCAACAACCCGCTCCTTATGAAAAACCTTCTTTTTACCAAGAACCCCCTCCTTACCAACCACCTTCTCTTCACCAACAAGTTCTTTCTTACCAACACCCTCCTCCTTGTGCACAACCAAATACACCCTCCGCATACCCTCAGGCATCTTCAAATTCATCACCAGCGCCCTCTGCAACACCCTAAACACCTCCACAAAATCCTCCAACCCCAGCACCGGCAGCTCCAACCCCATATTGTCCGTCCTTCTCGCCCACTGCTGACTGACAATACAACTGCACAAGCGTCTTCGCACCCTTGCCCAAAGGCGTGCGCAACCCTGCCTGAATATCCGCATCACAGCAAAACGGCGACGGAATATCTTTAAACGACTGCAGCATTCCCGATGTGAAGCTGAAGTTGCGCCCTTTTTTTCTAGAGATTGCGGTCGCAGAAGACTTTTTTGTGGAAGGTACCGTCGGGGCAGGCGTACACATATCTGTCGCAGTAGGTGCCGACGTAGAGTCTGACGGGGCCGGTGGGGAACGTTTCGTACCAGGTTGGTTAATTCTAAGTGTTTTTGTCGGTGGGGGTGGGATTCGGTTGGCGGTTTTGAGAAACGAGAATCGGGGGTCGGGCTTCGAAGCGTAGGCTGCTGGAGCATAGGATGAAGTTGATGGTGGAGACGAGGTCGCCGCTGATGAGGGCCTGGTAGAGGCTCTGTATGTTGAGATTTTGGGAGTGTATGACTGGTTTGCATGGGGTTTTCGAAATTGAACAGGAACAAGGTACGGAGCGTACGTAGAGTTCCAATTTGGATTTGGTGTTTTCTGGTTTCTGCGCGTTATGAGCCGAATGTGCCCGTTGTTGCCTGAAGCGTGCAATGGAGGTATTCCTAGAGGGAACCTTGGAAAGTTTTGTAGCATTTATCAACTGGCCACTGCCGGAGTAGATTTTGTTGATGAAGACTTTGGTAGGTAGAGATGGTATAAGTATCGGTTTCCAACGTTTGCTGTTGCAGTCTGATCGATGCAGCCTTCCAAAGAAACTCCCACTACGTTAAACTAAACGAATCATTTCATCGTATCAAGGGCCCAGAAAACCTGCCAATGCGTTCTTGGGAGGAGCATGGACAAGATCTTTCTCCTTTCATGTGTTCTGTTTGCCGGTCGCTTCCTCCTGCCTCACTGTTCTTTCGCCTCGCGGGCCACTTTGGGATGATCCTATAGACCTTCAGGAGATCAGTCACATTAAACTCGTGATACCGAAGGCCTGCGACGAATAAGCAATTTCGACTGGAGATTCAGATGAGAGACAGTCGCCCCTGTCTTACATCGACCTTGAAATAATCGTCGAAAGGCGAAGTGTGAGTGAGTTCTCACCTCGGTACCTACATAGAGCTAAGGCGCATTCGGCCCCACATTAGTCTTGATTAGTAGCTAGCGTCAAGTTACCGCCGTTTCAGCACCCGAATCGCCGTGAATCATCACTTCCCATCTCGAATTCCAGACGTACGCATCCGGCCAAGAACTATCCAAGCTGCATAACTTTTCAATTCATCTCGCTCTCACTTCATCTTGTCCTTCAGATCCCAGTTTGCGGTCCCATCCAGCGCAAACCTATATCATGTCCGCACAAAAACCCCAGCAAAGTCCCCTCCTCGCCCTCCCCTCAGAGCTAATCGATGAAATCCTCTCCAACTTCGTCATCCAGCGCGACTTCGACGCCGACTGGCGAGTCAAGATCCTGGAGGAAGAACGCGAAGCTCACAACAAGCGCCAAATCGCAACTCTCCACGCGCTATGTCTAGTATGCAAAGACATGCACCGGCACGCCGAGCCCGCGCTCTACTCCAGCCTAAGCGTACAAGCCATGGGCTACCGAGATACGCCACATCTGTGTGCGTTTGTGTTCAAGCTCGCTGCAAGCCCGCACATCGCGCAGTGCGTCAGGTACATCGAGCACTTTTCGCGGGTGTACGATGAAGACGACCTACTCCAGGAACGGACGGTGTCGTTCAGAGCTTTCAACCACCCGGCCATGCGTACAGGCGTAGAAACGGTTGCGGAGCAGACCCTAGGACCCGAGAACTTTGCGCGCTGGAAGGAGCTATTCGAGCTGAATATCAACACGGCGCTCGCGGCCCTAGCCATCGAGCTCTCGCCCAACATCCAACATCTAGCTTTACCCAGTCTAGTACGACTACCACGGGCCATCGGCGATACATCCTGCATCTTCGGGCCCACCACCCCGCCACAGAACCACTTCTCCAAGCTGCAAGTCCTGTGTCTGGGGTTCACATTCGAACATGTAGTGGAAGGTCGTGGTCCCCCAAGCACCTTCATGCGCTCCCTCGAAGCCCTCCACAACCTACGCTACCTGAAACTCATCTGCAATGCCTTCGCTCTCGATCCATCTAGTGGGATCGACACCTTCACCTTCCCGGCTCTCCGAACCCTAAAACTCAATTCCTTTGGGGACTCCGTTGAGACGCTCGCCAACACAATCACCGGCTGTCAGGATCTCGAGTGGCTCGAATGCACTTTCTACCCCTCCGACCGCACCCCGGGAGGAAACACCTTATCCGCCGATCTCACATCGGTCCAACACGCCCTAGCTACGCACGCATCCACCCTCACGCATCTCGACCTGCGTCTGGACCAAGAACGGCATCGCGGCGTCTCGGTTCCGCTCGCCAACCTCGCAGACTTCCCGCGTCTCCGCACACTGTACATAGACACGGTGACTCTGCTCGGGGCGCCGTGGAGTCCGAATGCGCGCCGGGCGGAGAGCACGTGGTGGTATGAGGAGAGGCCTGCTTTTCGGCTTAGGGAGCGGCTTCCTCCGAACATTGAGGAATTGCATTTGTATAATTATCACTATTTTGGGGACAAGGTGCTTGTGTTTCTGGATCTTTCGGCGGACTGTGGGGAGCTCCCGAGGTTGAAGACGGTATTTTTGTATAATACTTGGCATGGAGGGGAGGCGTGGCCAGTGGTGACGAGTTTGTTGGCTGAGAAGGGGGTGAGGCTTGTTTAAGCGTTTCGAGATGGTTAGTTTGCTTTCGCCCACCGGGTTCCTTTGTACCAAAAAGGCGATTGCGTCGACTGCCGTGGCCGCAGCCAGCACGAGAAGCTCTAGAGACAGGAACCCCAACCGTACTTCTCAGCTCCGCCCGTCTACAAAACAATCATCGTACTAGGCCAAATCCGGCATCATCGTCCACACATCCAACATTGCCCTCTTATTTTCCCACTCCCCGGCTCACAAACGCAGGGCCCATAATAGCGATGACCTTGAAACGGCTCATACCCTCTAAACCCCAAATCCCGCGGAAAATCATCATGTCCCCCATCCTCGAGCGGCACGCACTGCACGCCCTCGCCGAGCTGGTTTTTAATCAGCTCAAAGGCCTGATCGCCCTCCTTTCCCCGTACCATCACCCTAGTCGCGATACCCGTCCGGCCCGCCTTCTTTTCATTGACCAGATTACGCCGGAGGACCACAAGCTCGTCGTAATCCCTGGTGTACCACGAATAGGCTCTGGCTGCCGTCGGCGAGCCGCTCCAGTTGTAGAAGCGCTTGTACTGACGCACTTTGACTATCATGCTGAGCTGGATCTGTGGGTTCATGCGCAGGCGGATGAGAGTTTGTGCAAAAAAGTGGCGCAGATGGCACAATCTAGCGGCCATTATCTCTGGTGCAGTCTGGCGGGTTTGAGTGTAGGGTACTTTCTCAATGAGTATGTTCAGGGCTGATTCCACTGCTTCCGGACAAATGCGCTGCCTGCATCCACCCCACGCACCGACTCTCTCGTGCCATGCCCGGTCCATTTCGCATCCGATGTCGAGCGCGGTCTGGATCGCGCAGTACTTTTGCTGTTGGTTCGGTCGACAGAAGATGGCGGCTGGTTTTGCGTCATTTGCAATGTCCATTGCTTCGTCGTGGATGCTGCGCGATAGCGCTGCGAGATTGGGGTGGTAAAGTGTTACGGGCCAGTAACCGAATCGGCCGGGGCGAGTGCAGTCGACGGGCTTGTGAACAGAGGCGGAGAGGTAGGAGTAGATCTCGAGGCGGAGTTCTTTGGGGAGCTGCATGAACGGGAAGATATTACGGCCGGAGTCGGTGCTAACATTTGGGAGTGAAGTTGGGTTTGGCATTGATGTGAGGTTGCTTTGTTTTTGGCTCAGGCCCATGTTAATTGGAGTCGGAGGTTCCAATTCGACCGACATGTTTTCGAACAACGTGGGCTGTGAGATTATTGTTGTTGGGGTTGGATTCTCGAAGGTCGCCAGTGATATGTTTTTATACACGCGAGCCTGTACTTTAGCCGGACGAAGACAGGTTGATGACTCACCTGCGCGAGCAGCTTAGCACGTGACTGGATTCAGGACGTGTTGATATAATTTAAGCGATGCGTAAAGGCACGACCAGCACTAATGCTTAGTAGCTGAGACGAATGTTATTCTTATAAAAAAAAGCGTATGATAGATCAGCCTAAGGGAGAAGACGAGCAGTGAACCGGGTGTAGGATCTTCCGTCTTTCGAATACCCACATTCTACTTTCCATTGCGAGAACGAACATGATCGAATTTTGCGACACTGCGCGAAACCCACCCTATCATGTGTACCAAGTCGGCTCGGGGACCTCATCCAGAAGTTGGTATCTGCCCAGCTCACGATTCTTATACGCAACAGGATCATGAAGCGTATGAGTGCGGATGTCCCTGAAGAAGCGATCCAAGCCGACTTTCAAACTAGTGGCCTTTGACCCGGTTACTTCAAAAACGCCCCCGGTCACACGAAGTCCCGTATCCGTCGTGACAACCTTGGTGCTAGCAACCCACTCAGCGAGCTCACCACGTTCGCGCGCAGTGAGCTTTGCACGGGTCTCGAGGTCGCCCGAATAATTGCGATAAATGAGATCAACTTGGTCTCCGGAGCTATTCGCCAGGGCGACGGCCGCACGCAGATGAGCATGGAAGTTGCCATATATGGCCAAGACGTAGAACTCGTCCGTGGCTTTCTCCTTATTCTACGACTACGTTAGCTTGAAGTTCTGAAATAGGGGATATGCTTCTTACGTCGCCACCAAACGGCCATGCACGTGTACTCTTCACCGTGTACTTGGAGGCATAATCCAGAGCACCCAGGGTAATGCCCAGATACAAGTTGCTAAAGATCAGCTGGATCGTTGGAAGCAACAGTGAGGCAAAGGGGATGCCTAGGACTTTAGGATCAGGCTTCTTCTGCTCTGGATCCCATCCCAGAGCGTCCGTCCAAGGAACTGCAACGCCTTCGATCTTGACGCTCCCAGACTCTGTAAGTCGTAGTCCGATATTGTTCCAGTCATGAGAAAATTTGACGCCGGGTTGCCTCGTCGGGGCGAATGCGAAGATGTGATCTTCAGTTCCTTCGAGAACGCCTTCGAGTACCGTTAGGTCGGAGATGACGCCGCCAGTATTGAAATGCTTGAAGCCATTGTACACAATCTTGTCATCCTTTGGGGTGATCTTCAGATCATTGTCGCGAGGATTGACAGCACCGCCGATGAAGTAGTTGTTCTCGAGAATGAGTTTCTGGAGTCTATCCGCTTGCTCTGGGGTGCCGACCACATTTGCAGTCGTAGACCAGAGAAGGTGATAGCCGAGAAGCATACCAATGGATCTAGACGTGGATTTAGCAAGAGTGTAAGGCGCCGAGGGATCCGGATACGCACCCATCGGCTTCGGCAACTTTGCGGGTGACCTTATATCCAATACTCCACGGTTGCTCACCACCTCCGTACTTCTTGGGGCCGAGTACTTTCAGCAGACCCGAGTGCTTCAAGAGAGTGACTTCGGCCTGGGGAGATTTGTTCTCGATGTCTCTTTGACCGGCATCGACGGCCAAAACATCAGAGACTTCTTGAGCCCGCTTCTCCCATGATTCCGCGCTGTCGGGGAGCGTAGCCCATTTCTCTTGGTATTCGGCATAGACGCTTGGATCTCGGAAGGGCACCGAGGTGCCGTTCGACGAACCATCAGCCATTTGGAAAATTCCAAAAAGGCGCAGGAGTTAGATGGGGAAAGGAAGTGATAGGCTTCAGTAAGCTAGTAGACAGATGTAGAAGGACGAGTACGTCAGTATCCTCGCAGGCGCTATATACTTTCGTCGGGTTGGTGAGCGGCTGTTGTCTAGAATGACGTGCTATTTGCCATTTGTAGAGGCATCCCGCTAACACGCACATGGATATGGTCGGCGATAAGATCTCGTGATAATGGGTACATGAGCGTTATATTCCTCGTCCGTGGCTGGAGTGGTGGATGAAGGTGATGGGGCATGCAGTGTGGACGAAGATGGCAGCATATATGCTAATCTACAACGGGCCTAGTGCGGGGAGACAAGACAACCCCACCACGACGAGAACCGTTCGCAATCAACAGCTACAAGCACATCATCCTCGGCCCTTCTTGAGAAGACTTCCGGTACATTGGATTTCCTCTGGATTTATTTTAGCTTGCCCCAATAAGACATCTGCATCCCAACACGATGCCACGCTTCGCCGACCATGCTCGCTTTCGTGCCTTACCAAAAGTACGAGAAGTATCATCGAGAGGACAGGAGGCCATGCTTGTAAATTTTCCTTGGGTATCCGAAGTCGAGTAAACTATCGCCCGATCTATAATTCCAGTCGTTTCCGACTTCATTCATGCCGGAACATTCCGCAAACATGCTGCAATTGCTAACTACGCAGCCGAATTACGTGCTAACAGCTCATTATCCATTTGCGCAAGTCACAGGTCCGCCGTCTCCCTAGGCTTTTATTCGGCGGCATTCGTCAAGGAAGTCCAACGCACTGCACGTTCCGATAGGTTTCCACACTCCTCCTGCTGCGTTAGTGGGGCTCGCATTCACGGCCACTGGCATCGTCTGGGTATCCATTTCGGCCTCATCTTCGGCGGCTATTAGAAGTTCAACGCGCTCGGTTCTTCAGACTATACCCCGTGGCAACAGAAAGGCATGATTCCCCGGACTCTTTCGAAGAGTTCCTCAACACCATCAATAACTGGGACGCCGACATACAACGGAGGCGCCATTTGATCACAACCTATAGTCTCGATTACTTAGCTGATGTTAATCAATGCAATTCTCCGTAATTGCCTACCGCGGATGTCGTCGCCGATCATCTCATGTTCTTTCCTCCCGTTGCATCAAGACTAGAACAGGTTTCTTAGGAAACACATGCAGCAGAAACACGCCAAATACAACTTTTTCTTTCCGAAACGTCCCACATATTCCACATGCAGTCTTACCCCGCATCAACAGTGCTCAGTGTCCATTTCCAGACCCATGCAGGTCCTTAGCACGCCATCGAGTATACGGATGAGAACATCGCTCGGAGATGTTTTGTGGCACCATTATGGTGTTCCATCAACAAACATGCTCACACGCAGCATGATCCAATAGATTCAATGATATGATATCATTTCGGACATATAATTTCAAGCCCTTCTTCCATATCTCAACTCTGGGCGATTCTCAGTGCGGACTTCACATTGAGTGCTAAACCAGACACACCATGACCTCCCCAAACCTCCCCCAGCCCCCACAGCCCCCACAGCCCCATCCCCTCAACCGCGACCCCACCCGCGTCAAATTCGCGTACGCTCATCTCCCATCCCTCACGCGCCACCTAATTAACAAGCACGCCAGCTACTGGGTCCCCAACGTCTCAGGCGGTCTCATAATCTCCAAAATCCCCCAACGCACCTCCTGGGACCTCCCCTCGAATATCCGCTACGCCCGCACCGCCGAAACCCACGGCTTCGAATACGCCCTGACGCAAATCCGCTTCACAGCCTCGTACGGTGCCGCCAACCAACACGAAAGCGTCTCCTTCTCACAAGCCCTCCTGCACAACACAGACAAACTAAAAGTCATCGCCGCGATCCTGCCAGGGCCGTGGAACCCCGCCGTCGTCGCCAAGCAAATCGCTTCCATTGATAATTACACCAATGGCCGCATCGCGGTGAATATCGTCTCGGGGTGGTTCAAAGGCGAGTTTACGGCGATCGGGGAGTGGTGGCTTGAGCATGCGGAGCGGTATCGAAGGTCCAATGAGTTTATTCGGTGTGTCCGCGTGCCCCATCTTCTCTCCCCCGCCTCTTTACCCCCACCCCCACCCCCGCAGCCGCCGTCCCCTTGACGGGTAACCCCAACACCCTACTTATCAACTTCCCCCACCACCCATCCCTATGCGTTCGGCCGCTGTGCCCAATCCGCCATCGCGTAGAACGCAAATTTGCCCACCACCCACCCCCATTCGCCCGCCCCACCATTCCTGGAGCGGCGTCGGAGGGCTAATGAGTTTATTAGGTGTTTGAAGGGGATTTGGACTGCGCCGGAAGAAGAGGGGTTCTCCTTTGGCGGCGACTTTTACCGCTTTCGGAACTACCGACTTGCGCCGAAGCCCCTGCAGAAGCCGTATCCGGAAATCTTCCAGGGCGGGAATTCGGACGATGCGAGGAGGAACGGGGCCGAGGTTAGTGATTGGTATTTCATGAATGGGAATACATTGGAGGGTTTCCGCGAGCAGATTGGGGATGTGAGGGCGAGGGCGAGGAAAGCGGGGAGGGAGAAGGAGGTTAAGTTTGCGGTGAACGGGTTTGTGATTGTGAGAGAGACGGAGGAGGAGGCTGTGAGGGTGTTGCTGGAGATTCAGGGGAAGGCGGATAAGGAGGCTGTGGAGGCATTTCATGATGCGGTGCAGCAGGCCGGGGCGAGCACGGCGAATAAGAAGGGTATGTGGGCGAATAGCAAGTTTGAGGACTTGGTGCAGTATAATGATGGGTTTAAGACGAAGTTGATTGGCACTAAGGAGCAGGTTGCGGATAGGATTTTGTTGTTGAAGTGTCTAGGGATTGATCTGGTGCTGACGGCATTTTTGCATTATGAAGAAGAGGTGGAGGCCTTTGGGAAGGAAGTGCTTCCGTTGGTGAGGGAATTGGAAGCGCAGGGAAGGGGGAAGGATGTTGAAGACGAGATTAGGAGGACTGGCGAGGTATACTAGTAAGCGACTATATAGAGGGTTTAATAAGCTCCCCTTTATTGTTGTAATGCAGCTAACTGAGGCCTTTCACTACTACCTTAGCCGTACCTACCCAGTAATACAATGCTGTTCGAAGCTAGAAGCCCTTAGTTTGAGACTGCTAGGTTCATCTCCCAAAGATATCTTTTACATTTCTTAGCTGCTTGAGTCAGTCGCAAGGTTCCTACGCATCAATTTAATCATCTTGTTGTTGCCGCCCTCCTTCTTTTTGGAGCTTCCTATCACACGTCCCTCCACCGGCTGTTCCATCTCATGAAGCTTGTAGTTCTGCAAGAAGAACGTCAACGGTACGATAGGCGCAGCTGCAACCAGAGCACCAATCAGCAGCAGGTACATCGTCTCCTGGTATGCGCGGTTGATTGCGATACGTGTTGGCGAGCCAGCTGGGTAGGTGATGTAGTCTGAAGACTTGGTGATGTCGCCATAGAGAAGGGTGTAATTTGCGGCTATCTCCTCGGGAAGGTATTGTTGCAGCTTGCGAGGAATGTAGGTGCTCCAAATTGCGCCGGAGATGGCCGATCCAACTGCGCCGCCGACTTCGAGAAGTGTGAGCCAGACAGTCGTGACTGCAGCCACTTGTTGGTGGCTCGCACTCGCTTGAACACCAAGCTGGACTGGAACGTTGAGGAAGCCACCGCCAACACCGATCACGATCTGCGTGCCGACAAGCGTGGCGGTTGTTGCGTCCTCATTTCGGTAGCGAAACATGATACCCATGCCCATTAGGTATATGCAAGATCCGAGAGTAACATAGTATTTGTAGTGCCCGGTGTATTTTATGACGAGTGAGACAACAATGGATGGCACTGTGGAGCTGAACGAGAACACGCGCGTAATGTTGCCCGCGGTAGTAACAGACTTGTTCTGCACGATGAGTAGGTAGGAGTTGAAGTACGGAAAGACCGACATGTAGAACGCCACTGTGTCCACCTTTAGCCCGCGTTGATACATGTAAGTGAAGAGCTTACTGAAGTAGAAAAATGCGATCAGTGTACCCGCTATAACTGTCCTGCTCTTGAGAAGACTTGGGGGAAAGAATGCCTTGGGCGCAAACTTTTTGCTGGTTTCCCAGAATGGGAACACGATCAAAGTCAGGCCGCCAACAACAAGCATGGAAATCATGCTCGCATTTTTCCATTCGTGGTTCGCATTAGGTGCTAGCTAGTCTCACATCAGTGTGTGACCCACATGCACTGGGTACATGTACACTTACAGTGAGTGGCAATAATATCAAAGAAATGGCGGCAGCAAGTAACAGCAGGCCGAAGAAGTCCAGATCAAACCACAGACTCTTTAAGACCTGGAACAATGTGTGGCCCCGGAACGGACTGGGAAATGCATAACCGAGTCTTTTCGCTTTCTTCTGGTTCATCCTAAGACTCACAGCCAGTGGAATAAAGCAAATTGGCAAGATGATCGCCCAGATGCCGTAGCCCCAACGCCATGTCGTATCCTTTAGGATCTTCTCATCTATTTCTGGGGCGGCCCACACAGTCCACAAGAATGGCACATCGAATAACGTGGAGTAGAAGGCGCGATTCAGCAAGTCAGTCGTATCGGCCACAAAGATCTGTTGCAGGATCTGAAGGCCGTTGAAACCGGCAGCCCAAAAGATTTGCGCTGAAGCGAAAGTTTTGACATTATTTGAGGCCGCTTGTTGGATGTAGCCGATGGTGTATAAAAAGATTGTAATCATGAAGGACTCAAGACGTCCGAACACATCCGCAATTTTGCCCATAGGTGGCTTGATGACGGCGCTAACTACGCCTTGGATAACGGTGACTGTTGAAACGAGCGAGTGCTGCTGGAAGGCGCTAGTCGCGTATGGTGTCAGGAGACTAGTAACTTGGATTTCGAGGGATGTCACCTGAAGTGGAGGTACAAAGTTAGTATATGTCTTGCATGCAGTTCATGCATCGAAGATTACTGACATTAGCAATTAAAAGCAGTCTGTTACAATGATTAGTGGGCAGTTTTGTGAAGACTGAGAGAAGCTGAACATACGTAACGTATGCGATGATGAGGGATGTTTTTGTCCAGCTTTTGCTCACAGCTTCGATACGCTTGACACCAGCCTGGACCTCCGCGTTATGGCTCACCATATCGTTAAGATCATTGGGATCGTCGACCTCCATGCTGTCGGCTGTGGTGAAGGTATTTGTTTCACAAGGCTGGCGATGAAGGGGGGTTTCTTGAATCACATGTCACTCAGTACAGGTCAACCATATATATATGGTCGGCCCTGTATATAGCAAATTACGAAACAGTATTTCGCGCTAGCTGGCCTAGGCAACAGTTAGGAGCCAAATATAGTAGTAACCGGAGAAGACAACTCTGTTTGGCAACAGATCATTGGCCGCCTCGTCCGGGTAAGTCTTTCCTGTGGCGCTTATCTTATTGAACTGATAACACAGCTTTAACCGCCTCAACATTCTCTTGCACTAATTACAATGGCCGTTTACGTACAGCCGCCTAAAGAACCAGGGTTTAGATACCTCGCCACATCCACGTGTTGTTAAATCGGTAGGCACTTTCGTACCATAGTTGTTGTATCCAGTGTAAACTGGAACGAAGACAATATCGTCCTTAACAGAAGAATTATTAATAGGAACCAATTAACTGCCTCTCAGTAAGTTAACAAAAAAATCGCTTCCTTCAGATACCTCTCAATACACTGCTATCATGCCTTGTGATCGAACAAAGCATATCTTCTTCTTTTGCTATGAGCAAAAAATTGCGGGGGAGGGGGCCCGGACTTTCGGACAAGGCTGAAGGCCAGCGCAGCAAACCTGCGCAGATGTATTGCAGCCTGTAGCAATTACGAGGTGGTCATTGGAGGCATACCTGGGCATAAGGCAAAGAAGGCAGAGAGTCCTTCAACCCTATACCTTTTAGCGCCCGGAATGCATGCGGCTGAGCCACTGGCCGGATTAGATCGACGACAGAAGTCAGCAGCCTATTGAATCGACCTTGGCATAGGTCCTCCAATATTTTGATGGCTCTTGGTGGCATCGCGGTGGCGTTGGGCGCAGGATGTGCCGTTGCGCATCACGGTATTCCGGAAAAATATGATAAACTGTCGGCTGTTCGACATGCTTTTGGATCTGTTGTTCGCACTCACTGCTTATTCACAGTCGCGGGGATACTGAGGGACGAGGTGCGGAAGTGGGGAAGCTGGGGGCTTTCCCGGCTTTACATAATGCAAAGTAAGCGCTTCGGTTGGACTCGCCAATGATAGTCTTGAGGTTAATCGAGCTGTGCAGCCACTTCACAAAGCTCGTGGGCTGAGTCGCTCGCATATGAGTAGTGAAGATGACCTGGCCTCAGCCTCAGCGTCGTTCTCTCCCTCTTTCCCTCCTTCCTCCTCAGGCAAGGTCGCCTCAGATGTCTACCATGGAAGCCCCAGCACTGGCCGTGACGGAAGATGATCAGCGTGAGATCCACGAGGCCTCGTTGAGCCACCAGGTGCCTCGTGAACCATTCGACAAGCACGTTGACGAGACTGTCTACCTCGAGATTGAGGAGCGGTTGTGCGCTCGGGAGCGATTGCCCGGATGCTTGAATAGGTCGTCAATGCAATGGAGCAAGAATGTGCGCCTTTACACGCTGTTGCGCATGCTGGAATATCGTGATGGGGATGAGGTCTTCAAGAAGTTTGAGCGCGAAGAGATCGGAGACTTTTGGCTGCCTTTGACCCTTCCTGTGCTGAATCAACTCGCTTCGGCTCCTGGATTCAAGTTGTCGGGTTTTCTGAACGGGCAGCGTCATGTCATGTCCGATTCGAAGCAAATGGACGAAAAAAATCTGCTCGTTCCATTCTTCGAGCAACGATACATACCAGGTCCTCGGACACGGACACACCGATACTTAGAGTTTGCCAGATCCCATTTTACAGATTCGGACGAGATTGGCAGGGGAAGTTCTGCGCGTGTACTGCGCGTGCAACATAAACTTTCGGGCAAAGAATTCGCATGCAAGCGCCTTCCCCGAATGAAAACCATTAGGGAACAACGAAACCAGCTAAAGATATTTGAGCAAGAGGTCAAGGTGTTGCAAGGTATGAGGCACCGTCACATCGTCAGTCTAGTCGCAAGCTATACGGACTTGGAGAGCTTCTCACTCGTTCTGGATCCTATTGCTGATAACACGCTTTTGGAGCTGTTGAAGCATGAGCAACCGTTCTCGGACATAGAGATCGCTATCTTATGTTGTTCTTTCAATTGTCTTGCCACGGCCTTGGCATTTCTTCATGAAAATTCCGTTCGTCATAAGGACATCAAGCCAAGCAACATCCTGTTGAGCGAAGGTCGTGTATTACTCTGCGATTTTGGTATCTCGCTTGAGTGGACAGAAAGCGAAAACGGCACTACTGAAGGGGTCTCTTTTAGCTTCACACGCCGTTACGCGGCTCCCGAGGTTTTCCGTGATGGTAAACGAAACTCGAAAACAGACATTTGGTCCCTCGGCTGTGTGTTCCTGGAGATTGTTAGTGCCATCAAGGGAACTTCCTTCGATGATATCGATGTGGGCGAGTGTATGGAGGGCCAGGGGTTGTCGTCAGCAGCGAAGAAGAGCTGGTTGAAGAAAATCAAAGACGAGCGAGATGATGTCACGTATGATCTACCTATAGATTGGACACTCGCAATGGTACGTCGCGGCGCAACCGGGTGAAGTATACATGCTCACGGCTTACAGATCACGGATGATCCTCGCGAACGTCTCGAAGCGAGCAATATTGCGAGCAGAATCCATGAGGACTCCATAGCACACGGTTTGACTCAAATATTTCTTGCTTCTTGTTGTCGGAGGTCCGGCTATGGCTCGCCCTTCAGGACCTCCATAAATTCTGCTCGAACGAGTATTCCATCGTCGGAACCCCATACCACCGACAATGTTGCCCCTTCACCGCGGGACGTCTCTTTACCCCGGTCAAATCGACATCAATCATCTTCCAGTCAAAGGAGCGAAAACGTACTTGTTCCGGCGCGCGATTCGAGCGCTGGATCTACGTCCGTATGGCCACTTACATTCCGGGTTCGGCAGGGCCAAAGCGATAGCATGAACGCTTCTAACAGCGCTATTTTCTCCTCAGCAAGAGCATCGACTACTACACCCAGGATATCATCACAGACTGACTCGGCATTCTTCGAAGCTCCCGAAAGGCCTAGTCTTGTGGTTCAAGAACCTAATGAAGTAACTGGGGCTCCGGCGTTAATTCATAGTTTTCCACGCTTCTGTGATGTTCGCGACCACGAAGAACATCTCTTCAATGAGCCCTTTGCAAGCTTTACCCTCGCAGAGTCTGCCACGATCGAGAAATCCCCGCAGTGTTGTGAGAAGTCTGGAAACACAGTCCAAGTATTCGAAACACCACTTGCAGGCACGGATGACAATCGATCCTTGGCGCCGCCCATTTGGAAGGTTACGCGCAGAGTGGTCATAAGCAATGCCGCATTTCCAAATGCTAGAAGCTGCTACTCTTTCTGGCTACCCCTCACTGATATACGCTTCTTCTTACGCGAAGCTACAGTAACTCTGCAATGGTCAGACTGCAACCAACCACAACAGAGAAGTACATACGACCACCGCGAGCACTGGAGCTGGGTTTACGACCCCATACGAACTAACAATGAGATTACCATCGAATTCTTTGACCCGGACACTGCAAATGACTTCTTAAATATCGTTCGATTCCCACTGAAGAATGGTTCGACGTTCAATATTTCCGATTCGCAGGAGATACGGACGTGGGATAGAATGAGATCTGGGAAGAAAGAGGGCATTGTCAGTTTAACAAATCATGAAGAGTCATTCTCTGATTCGAAACTGTTTATCATCGGGCAATATATCGATCCGCGCATCGAGAGATCCTTGCATGACCGCTGCTTAAATGTCCGACTGAACAACGTCTCAAAACCAACCTATCTTTCCAACCTCATCAAGAGGCCCGGTCGGGGTAGAAACAGAGTTGCTCGATTCCATGAGTCGCGGTTAATCCCAACTTCACTTGCGATATCGGCTCCGCTCGTCTCCGATCTTAAGTCGCCCGTACCACCATCTTGTATGACCTCGTCCACTCCATACGTATTATCATTGGCTAACTTATAATAGCTATCGCTACCATGTTCCACGACCTCATAGGCTGGAGACTACAATACTTCGCTTCGGTTGAGCAAGTGAAGTCTAAGAAGCATGCTATGAGTGGGAAGCGATACGGTGCGGCGGATGTCATGCTCTGGAGAAAGGAAATGAAGGATTCAGTCTCAGCTCGCATAACTTTCCGTCTCTCGGGGGACAGCAACGTCTGGATGAGCGGAAGAAGTAAGCCCTTGTCATCCACGCTCTCGATAGCACGGAAGCTAATGATGGCGACCATAGTCAGTAAATCAACATTCGTATCCTCGAACTCTAAGGATGCTGCTTGTGAGTTCGACATATTTGGTAAGCAGCATGGCGTCCTGCTCGATATGTCTAGCATGACTGCCATCACCCAGCTAGCTCTGAACGATCCTTCTTCTGTGGATCCTGCTTTGGGCTCCCAGCTAGAATCCAGGCGCATCACACTGCGAATTCAAGACCACAAGCACCGCCAGAAGTTTACCGAACTTGTTGAAGAGCTCAGACTCGCTATTGAAAACAGTCCACCAGCTTCAAACCCGAACAGAACTCCACTTGCCCGACGAAGACACACCCTTGCTACACCACTGGCTTAGTAACGTGTAGCTCATGAGTGCTTACCCGGCGCATTGTGCGATTTAACTTTTTTGCAGGCCACAGAAATTTTGGGCACAGCATGCCCCTGGGGGCAAAGACAGAGATATGCAGTCCTACTGCACAGCTGAGTCTATGGCATTCTTGTATCGAGAAAATGTTCTCTGTCTGCTGTCTCAGGTGTGCCTTTCTATGCTGCCGGAGCTGTCAAGACTTATATTCAAGATTCGGTTTGGTCAGTTGCGAGTGGTTTCTAACCTGTGATTGTTCAAGTTAGTCGTTGTAATGGTTTTATGTGTAAGGTATTAGCATAGGACTCTGGAATCCTCGATAGACCTTGGGGTCATGCTTAGCCTTGAAATAATATCAAACACCATTCTTAACATGCCAAAAAGCTCAGTCAACTCTCTCTGAAGGACACGGTTGAAACAGCGTCTCACGGGGCCGCCAGGGCGCGCTACGGTATGGACAAAATTGATACCTTAATGCAATTGCCATTGACTTTTAGAAGTCGGAGATTAGATGCTCAAGAATTGCCAAGATTTTCTCATCCTCAAACCGTCGCCCAACAAATTGCAAGCCAACCGGCACACCGTGAAATTCCTCTGCATCCCACAATTTCCGGTTGTCTTCATCAAGGCCGCTAAGCGCCTTCCCTTCGTCTTCCCAAACATCTTTCTGCTTGTCGACTTTACATACGGGAAATACGACCCCGGGATAATCCAGAAGGTTCCACTGGGAGGTATAAAACCAGTATTTTGCCGTGTTATGCACTGGAGCTACCCCAGGACCAACGGGACATAGTAGTGCATCAATACCCGACTTGTTCCAGTGCAGCGCATATTCTTTTCGGTACGCTTCGCGTTCTTCGAGCCAGTAGCTGAGCTCACCAACTGTAAGCTTCTTGACGCAGGGATTGTCCTTGATGATCCACTCAGAGAGCGGTCGCCACGGTTCGCCTGAAGAGTCGATAGCCTCGATATCTGCTTCTCCACCGTCAGTGAAGTAGAGGGAGGATATAATCGCCCAGGCGTCTTCGTGGAGATACGGCTCGAAGTTGACGACTTCCACACCCTTGTCTTTGAGGTTCTCCGAAACCACCTTCAAAGCGCGGGTAATAGGGGGGTGCGGTCGCACATTCCCATCGTGCCATAGAACCCCGATCTTCAAAGGGCGATCACGTGGGAGCTGTACGTCTCGCCAGGGCATGGGGATTAGTGCGGGCTCCGTTTGCCACGGCTGTGCGTCTATGACCGTCTTCATGAAGATTTTCAGACCGAACAGGGTATTAGACAGCGGACCCAGCACAGACTCAACTGTATCGGCCCCGGCCATCATGTAGCCCCATCCGTCAGTTGGTATTCGGAATGCTGTTGGCTTGATACCGTAGATGCCACAGTTTGCCGCCGGATTGCGTATCGATCCGCCTACATCGGAGCCAATCCCGAGGCATGAGCCACCAAGGGCGATTAGAGCGCCCTCACCACCTGAGCTACCGCCCGAGGTGAGATTCTTGTTGTACGGGTTGTTTGTCACGCCCCAAAGGTTGGAGTCTGTTTCGAGATGCATCATCGTCTGGGGCACTGTAGTCCTGCAGTGGAACACAGCACCAGCATCGCGCAGGACCTGTAGGATATGCGCATCTTCTTTTGAGATGTTGTCCCAGTGGGCAATATATCCCGTTGTACATCTCAGACCCTGGAAGCCGATGTGTTCCTTGGTGCTGATTGGCAGCCCGTGGAGAGGACCTATCGGTCGCTTGTGTTTTTGGTAATAGGCATCAAGCTCTTTTGCCCGCGTCAAAGCTGGTTCAGGAAGGAGCGCGGTGAGGCAGTTGACGAGGCCTTGTGCGACTGCTGCCCGCTGGAGATACGCTGTCGTGACCTCGACGGCAGAGACCTG
Organism: Lentithecium fluviatile CBS 122367; assembly: GCA_010405425.1. Lineage (NCBI taxonomy): Eukaryota > Fungi > Ascomycota > Dothideomycetes > Pleosporales > Lentitheciaceae > Lentithecium > Lentithecium fluviatile. The sequence continues at coordinate 391,568 of MU005602.1, read as the reverse complement.
ACCAGTGGCAAGCAAGCTAAGTAGTTCTTCCGGAGGTTTGCTAGTGAGTGCCACAGTATGGACGTTTAATACCTCATTAGGAATAGCCGTGACGTTTTTCGGCAGACTTGAAGGGACGCTCGGTGCCGGAGGGGATAGACAAAATATCGTTGCGTCCCGATGTTCCTGCGCTTCTTTGGCAACTTCCTGCCAAGGTCTTGGAGGCTGCGCTCTAGGAGCCATGGCTATGAATCCGAAGAAGCGTTCTCTTCAGCTGAGAGGGCAAACAGGCCTCAAACAATTTGTAATCTCCTCCGGTCAACAGTGAATGAAAGAGAAACGGGTGAGTAGATATATCATTGCCACCGGGAGCCGTGTGCGGCTCCAAGAGTGCAGCGGTGAATAAACCATGGTGAGCGTTGAGTCACGACTTAGGACTTGGGAGGGCGAGGGAAGCGGGAATCCCAAATGGGTAACGGGCAATGATGACTAAGGATTCCTTGGCAGACGCGTCCATCCCAACTTTTTCTGGTCGTGGCTCCCGGATGAGGTCATAAGAATTGATTGTCGCTTTGTTTTCAGCACCTTCGCTCCTTCCAGTCCTTCACACACTTCGCTCGCTTTAGCTCGCTTTATCTCGCAGGTTCTTCGCTAGCGTTGGGCTGGTTGTCATATAGCCAATGAAACCACTGTCTCTCAGAGTTTTCCATCGACCGCTCGTGCAGTTTTCTACGTTTTCCCAGACTTCGCCCTTGCTCTTAACTCGACAGCAACAGCAACAGCAACAGCAACAGCAACAGCAACAGCAACCCGCAATCTTCAACTCTCGCACAAACCAGCAACACACATATTCGATACTTGCAACGATGGGACATCCGATCAGACGCGGAGGAGGCCCAAGCAGCAGAGGCGCCGGCAGAGGGAGAGGCAGAGGCGGCTCTTCCTACAGAGGCCGCAAGCCCTCGTCTGCGCCCTACGAAATCCCCGAAGCGCCGTCCGTCGACAACATGCCCGCTCGTGCCACACACACACAAGCAGCCCGCCCTGCCGACTTCTCCATGCCGCCGGCCGCCGACGCGAAGCCGCTCCCCAGATCCGCGACAGAGGGCCTGACGCCTTACTCTGCGATGGAAGGCAAACTGGACAAGGGCCTTTTAGCAGGACTGAAAGGCCTTGGCTTCGAGTACATGTCGCCGGTCCAGCACAAGGTGCTCACGGAGCTGCCGGAGCTGTCGTCCGACTGTCTCGTCCAAGCCAAGACAGGCACAGGCAAGACAGCTGCCTTTCTCCTTCCGGCGCTGCAGAACCTGCTCAACGGTAACCAGCCGCCCACAGGAAAAGTCGGCATCCTGGTTATATGTCCCACGCGCGAGCTAGCCCTGCAAATCGCTAAGGAATGCGACGCTATCACGGCTCGCCTGCCGCGCAGGATCGACTGCCACACTGCATTCGGTGGCACTCAGCGCGCCTCGACTCTGAAGAAATTCCTCGATGGAAACCCCACTGTTCTCGTCGCTACCCCGGGCCGTCTCGATGATATTTTGGGCGAAGAGTCAGTTCGTGAGAAGCTGAGCCATCTCAAGACACTCGTTCTAGACGAAGCGGACCGCATGCTCGATGCTGGCTTCGCCCCGGCCATCAAGAAGATTCTCCGGCTCCTACCCCCGAAGAGTGATGGATGGCAAGGCATGTGCTTCTCGGCAACACTTCCAGAGAAGGTCAGCGACGTGCTCAAGAACGTGCTCTTCCCGGGCTACGTCTCCCTGTCAACCATGGACCCCAACGAGTCGCCCACGATCGACCGTGTGCCACAGTTCTGCGTCACTGTGCCGTCCGTAACGCAAACCTTTGCGGCTCTCCTCGCCATTCTCGACAAGGAATACAACGACAACCCCAACGAATTCAAGGTCATGGTCTTCGGCACAACGGCCAACGGTGTGGGCATGCTGCACGACCTCTACAAGCAAGCGCTGCCGCAATTTAACGTGTTTGAATTGCACAGTCGCATGAGCCAGCCCGCGCGTACACGTACGACCGACCGGTTCAAGGAGGCCACCCGCGGAATCCTGGTTGCATCCGACGTGGTCGGCCGTGGCATGGACTTCCCTAATGTCAGCCTAGTTGTCCAGCTCGGCCTGCCCATGAATACCGAACAATACATCCATCGCGTGGGCCGAACAGCACGCGCTGGCAAGGACGGCCGAGCCATCATGCTCCTTTACGAGAACGAGGCTTTCTTCATCAAGACTAATCCTAGCCTGCCGATCAAGTCCTACCCCGTGGACATTATTGCAGAGCTCCCGAAATACCAGCCCCAGATCGACAAGGCCTTTCCCTACGTGGAGGAAGCCGCGAAGGCCAAAGCTTACCAAGCGTTCCTTGGCTATAACAAGACATACCTCAAGAAGCTGAGGCTCGATGCCGTAGATCTTGTGAGGATCGCAAACGGGTACGCAAAGGCGATGGGATGCCCGGAGCCGCCGCTCATTGACAAGAGGGTCGTGGGCAAGATGGGGCTGAAGGGAGTGCCGGGTCTGAGGATTGGGTCCCGAGACTATTAATGTGGCGAAGTGTGTAAGCGCGCGATTACTTGGACGTTCACTGTTACGTTACTCTTTCGCGAATCGCTCCCTTACTGCACGGCCGAGCTGGACCAGGACGGCCGCGTATGGTCAGATGGAGTACAGCCTATGATGCTCTGAATTCGAGAAGTGTTCTAGGCGGCGGCGTACATGATCGCTCGCGCGGACGGCCGAGCGCACGGGAATGTCTGTTTCAGACAACGCGACCTCGCGCCAATCTCGAAGGATGGTCAGCAGAACGATCGGGTTATCGAAAATGGGCAGACGATGCTGCATGCTCCATGCGATTGTATCAAGAAGTGGCGGCAGCCACGAATAGACGGATTTCCTTTCTTTAGACGGTGGAAGCAAGGGATGACGACCACCAGGCGGATTTTTCAGCCGACAGTCGCATCTCGTAATTACCTCATAGACTTTCTTTACTCATTGCGATGATACCTCTTCGCTCATTGCCAATTAACGTCCGTCCACCCGTAACGGAACAACCGCCGTAATTAATGGAACAGACTGCAGGTACTTTAATTTTAAAGTTATAGAACTTCTCCACACGTCTTAAAATTTTACTATATCTACCTCGGGTTATACGCTTAGACTATTTCTAAAGTGCTATAATCCTATTTATATAAAATCTACGCTTACGTAGACACCATACTATATAATTTATAAAGAGTGATATTTTAAATAAAAATAAGCCTTATGTGCTAGAGGGCTACTACTACGCTTATATTACTATTTTAATACCTTAGGCATCTCTATTAAAGCTAAAGAATCTAATAATACTATTAAATAATAATAATTGGCTATAAAGCTATAGATAGCGCTTAAACTATTTAGAATTAGTACTCTAGTTAATACCTCTAGTTAGAGCGATTACTAATTCTAGTTAGCATAGACGGTATATAAATTATAATGGTATCTGACAGAAGGCAGCAGCCGTCAAGCAGGGCTGTGGCTGTTAGACCTGTGGCTGTGCAAAGTCTTTGCAGGCGGGGCGGATGTGACAGAGGGCATCACCGTGGGCTGACGGCGTCCGTGCTATGATTGGCGGCGCCCCGTGATTCAGAACAGACACATGAGCGTAGCTGAGCTAACAGCGGTATTACAGCCTGCCCACTACAATGGAACCCAGCAGTTCTCACAAATCTTTAGCATCGCGAAGATCGTTGAATTCTGCACTCGAACCATGGTGGCCTCTCGATGGCAGCGACCAAACCCATTCCGGAGGGATCGTCAGGACTCTGTACTTATCAACCCCAATGTTCTGCCTCTGTCAGGCTGACGCTGTAGCAGACAGGCAGCTCATCGAGGCCACAGGGAACCGTCTAAGGCATCCGCCCATGGTCTCAAGGTCGTGGCGGAGGGAGACCAGCCGGTGGTGGAGTAAGCCATCCGTAGCATCACAAGAGCCCGTACTGATATAGCCCAGCATCATAGCTGTCCATGGCTTGAACGGGCACCGCGACGAGACCTGGACGGCAACGAACGGCACCCACTGGCTCCGCGATCTCCTACCAAAGGATATCCCAAATGCGCGCATATTCTGCTGGGGATACGATGCGAACACGCACGGCAAGCGCGTTAGCCACCAGTTCCTTCACGATCATGCAGAACAGCTAGTGTCCAACCTCTGCGTCAAGAGAAAGCGTACAAGTGTGAGATGAGAGCGGACATTAATAAGATGTGGTTCTAACAGCAGAAGACTATGCAACGACCAATAATCTTCGTGGCGCACAGCCTAGGTGGCATCATCGTTAAGGGCGTAAGCCTTACTTCTCTCTGTCACATGCGCAGCTGACTAGGCCCAGGCTCTCATTCACTCGGACGCGGCGCGGAAAGGCGCATTAGAAGAACATCGGTCGATCAAGACGTCAACGTACGGAATCATGTTCATGGGCACACCTCACCAGGGCGGCAACGGACTGCTGTTCGGAAAGCTGCTAGTAAATGCGGCATCGGTATACAAGGCCACCACCAGCCGGCTGCTAGAGCATTTGGAGCGAGACTCGGAATGGCTCCAGCAGCAGCTTGGACAGTACGGGCCGATCAGTGGGGAGTTTATGACGAAGTTTGCGTACGAGGAATACGAGACTCCGACGGCGCTAGGTCATTCAATCATGGTATTCCTTCACATTGACTGTAGTTATCGCAAGTACTAAGGATACAGGTGGTGCCAAAAGCATCCGCAGTCGTTCCAGGCGCACCCGACGCAGAGCAGATCATGATCCATGCGGACCATAAAGAAATGGTCAAGTTTAAGGCGAAAAAGGATAATGACTATGAGAAAGTTTCAGACCATTTAATTATTATGGTTGAAAGTGCAGGCAGCGTTATCAGCCTACGATGGGAAGAAGAGGTTAGGGTTAATGCCGGTATGTAGCCCTGGTATGTAGTTATTAATAATAGCAGTGACAGTAACCGTCTATAGTTCGAAGCAATCCTGAACAGAGCTTCTCTGTCGTCTTTAGCTTGTCTGAGGCCTCCGAGACTAATCACTTTGTTGCGAGACAAGCAGAGCTCGCTGCAATGCACGAGGCGCTTAGTAGGGGCGCCGGTCGTCAAGCAGTCACTCTGCATGGCCTGGGCGGGATCGGGAAGACGCAGCTAGCGATTGCATACACCAAGGCCCATCGGGACGACTATTCGGCGATATTCTGGCTGAACATCAAAGACGAAGTGTCGGTGAAGCAGAGCTACTCGCGGCTAGCTGAGCGGATCTTGCAAGACTGCCCATCAGCGAGCCAGTTAGGTGTTTTCACGGATGACAAGAAGCAAGACGAAGTGGTGGCAGCGGTCAAACGGTGGCTGGAGCATGCTAAGAACACACAGTGGTTAATGGTGTTCGATAACTGCGACAACCCCAAGGTGCCAGGCAATGCGGATCCCGGTGCAGTCGACGTTCGGCAGTTTCTGCCCAAAGCACACCATGGCTCGGTAATCGTCACGACAAGGTCATCAAAGGTCAGTATGGGCCATCGCATGAAGGTGGGCAAGTTAGAAGACGTCCGCGACAGTCTGCAGATCCTGTCTGATGCATCGCATCGCGAGGGTGTGATAGACGGTAAGTTGTTTAAATTCCTGTACTGTACTGCGCTGTAGATGCAACACTTACGCTTCTAGATCCTAATGCCGCTGAGCTTGCTAGAGAGCTAGATGGGCTGCCGCTAGCCTTAGCTACGGCGGGCGCCTACCTTGATCAGGTGGCGACAAGCATTGCCGACTACCTTTGTTTGTACCGGGCGTCATGGCGAAGGCTACAAAAAATGAGCCCTAAAGTAACTACATACGAAGACCGGCAGCTGTACTCAACATGGCAGCTATCTTTAGATCACATTAAGCAGCAGAGCGAAATATCATCTAAGCTGCTTCAGCTGTGGGCATACTTTGACAACCAGGACCTCTGGTTTGAGCTTCTAAGAGAAGGGAGGGCTAATGGGCCGCAATGGCTTTATCAACTAACGGAGGATGAGCTGAGTTTTAACGAGGCAGTGCGAGTGCTATGCGACTATGGGTTGATAGAGGTGGACAAGTCCTCTAAAGGAACTGTGGTGGAGTCTCAAGGGTACGGGATGCACAGCTGTGTGCACGCATGGACGGTGCATATAGTCAACCAAGAATGGGATTCTGAGATGGCTGAGGTGGCTGTGGATTGTGTAGGTAGACATGCACCTGAGAATGATGTGCAGCACTCGTGGCTGACTCAGCGTCGGCTTCTCCGACACTTGGCAAGGTGTTGGGGGTTTATTATTAACGGCAAGATGGATGAGTATGGGAAGGACTGGATTCTGCATATCTTTGGATACGTATGTTCGAATCAGGGACGGTTTGACGAAGCGGAGAAGATGTACGTGCGAGCGCTGCAAGGCTACGAGAAGGCATGGGGACCAGACCATACATCAACACTCTC
>MU005602.1:346212-383967 GCA_010405425.1 Lentithecium fluviatile CBS 122367 | reverse complement strand
CATACATCAACACTCGGCACGGTCAACAACTTGGGCTTGCTCTACGCGGACCTGGGACGGCTTGACGAGGCGGAGAAGATGTACGTACGAGCGCTGCAAGGCTACGAGAAGGCATGGGGACCAGACCATACGTCAACACTCGACACGGTCAACAACTTGGGCTTGCTCTATGCGGACCTGGGACGGCTTGACGAGGCGGAGAAGATGTACGTGCGAGCGCTGCAAGGCTACGAGAAGGCATGGGGACCAGAGCATACATCAACACTCGACACGGTCAACAACTTGGGCTTGCTCTACGCGGACCTGGGGCGGCTTGACGAGGCGGAGAAGATGTACGTGCGAGCGCTGCAAGGCTACGAGAAGGCATGGAGACCAGACCATACATCAACACTCTCCACGGTCAACAACTTGGGCAACCTCTACGCGGACCTGGGACGACTTGACGAGGCGGAGAAGATGTGCGTGCGAGCGCTGCAAGGCTACGAGAAGGCATGGGGACCAGGCCATACATCAACGCTCGACACGGTCAACAACTTGGGCTTGCTCTACGCGGACCTGGGACGGCTTGACGAGGCGGAGAAGATGTACGTGCGAGCGCTGCAAGGCTATGAGAAGGCACTTGGCGAAGAAGCGGTGAAGACGTATATACCGGCACTTAACGCAGCTAAGAATATGGCAGATCTCTTCCGGCAGACTGGCAGAATGCAGGAAGCAGAGGGTTTGTACAAACGGGCTCTCTTTGGTGTTGAAGCAGTTTTTGGGTGTACAAGCAACAGGCATCGCAGTATTGCCAAGATCTTGGATGCGCTGCGCAGTAGCAGTGGGCATGATATATAAATTTTTAATTTCAAGTTAATGCTACTTCCTAATGAATTTTATAGTTATAGTCTAGTGTTACAGTTAAAGTATAATGCGAAGTTTCTCAAGGCTGCCACGTCTCTGAGTATCTACCGGTATCTCCGTTCGGCGTCTCTGTGCTACCTGCAACTGATTGGCTGGTACCTGACTACATCTTATACATCGACATCATCCGTTCAGAATGGTGGGCGGGGTTGAACGATCTGTTGGAGTTGGTCGATAATGAAGTGGTGTGACGGTTAAATATCCTCTATTCTTAGGAGTAGAAGATTAGCCTTTTGCTCGCGACAAGTGGCCATGCTGTTGCTTGGAGCTGAGTATGCGATATTCTATTGAAAACACCACCTCCTTTCATCCCAATTAATGAAGACTTACCTCTGCCAAGAAATCGTACCTTCCTGACGGGGCGTCTCCCCGTCCCAACGTCCATGGAACCGGATCCAGAGATACAGATGCGAGTGTGAAGGGAGCACTCCTGTACTTGGAATAGTATATGGAAGAGTCATTGAGGCGGGTTTAAGGCGAGAAACCACACGAGGCGTTCATTGAGATTGCGATTCTACCTAGAAGGACCGCCTTCGCACCTGTCTATGAACGCCATGATGTCCAACGCTATCTTGAGAAGACGGAGGCGTAATGGCAATGGTCTCGGAGAATCAGTCTGTTGCATCGAATATCTCTCAGCCGCACCGAGCCGTCTATCAAGTCGTCTCTAGGCCTCCTTGTCATCCCATTTTGCCTACATAAGTTCATCTTCACCCCGACTCATCATCCATCGAGCAGCTACGTTTGCTTCAACACAAGCTCTTTCATCCACTGGCTCGCTCATTCAATCAGTCAGCACCATGCTAGTCCCTACCATCCTTGCTGCTCTGACAGCCCTGTTGGCGGGCAGCTGCCCTCAGGCAACTGGCAGGAGGACTCTGGTTGTTTGTTATGATTACGTCACTCGCGCATAGCCTATATAGCTAGCTCTCCGAGCCACCTCAATGAACAACTTTACTTACTCTCTCCTTTCAACAAGCCCTTCCTGCTACCTCGGCCCAGTCCACTTCGACCGCGTCCGCAACGGCTACAAACTGCTTCACCCGCTACGGCTTTAACCAGCTCCCAAGAACCGCCGCCATGCCCACATGGTACTCCTTCTCAGTGGCCGCCACCTTCCAGTTATCCGTCACCGCTCGGGACATGGTCTATGTCACCCCCAGCGCTACGACTTTCACAGATGTAGTCACGACCTCGACCACCACTACCACCACCACGACAAACACGCCGCGCGCTACCACCATCCCCACGCCCGCAAGCTTCGTGAATCTGCTAGGTGTCGACCTCGTCTCCCCCACACTCCTGCCGACGGTTCGCGCATCAAGCGCTTCGAACTCGATGGCATGAGCGACGTCAGGCACCCGCTCAAGCGCCAGACTGCTGACGGTAACACTGGAGGCTACATTGTGTATCCTAATGGTACCTACTCTAGCCTGTACCGCCGCTACCCGCATCGCGTGGACTGTCGCATCGTTGTTACCTACGACGAGACCGCCACCACTGTGGTTACCAGGACCCCCGAGACGAGTGTTGTGCCGCAGCAGACTGCTACTGCGCTGACGACTGTGACGGCGAGAGCGACTAGGACGGTCACTGCGGTTGCGCAGCCGTCGACTATCTATGTGGCTTGTGCTGAGAACAATGTTGGTACGTCGCGTGCATTGTTCACTTAGGTGAAGAAAATGTCCTGCTTCGGCGCCCCTGTGCAGGCGTGGCGGGATTTGGCTTGATTCATGAAGATCAATTTTGAGCTTTGGATCTGCCTGTGTGAAACGGTCACTGAAAGTAAAGATCTCGTGGTGCAGCTAGCAGTATGATGGAGTTGTCTGGTAGCTGGTAGCTGATAGGTGGAATGGGCATGTGACTTGAAATAAAAGACCGAAAAACTGGTAATCACAGGCCTGACGATGCACATCAAACGAGAAAGACCTCTATCACAAACCATTCTTCGTTCTGATATTACGGCTGCGGCGTCCTCTGTTGGTTCTGGAGTTACTGCGAGGATCATGTGAGCGGCGCGAAACCGACACGTAGGTCTATATTCGACAGCTGGGTGCGTCGCCGCATCTTGCCCCGCACCAAGCACCCGCTTCCCACAATGACACGTCGGGACGAACGACTCCGCGCCGCACATGGACATCGCTCACTCCACACATACAGCGAATGCAAGTCCCATCGTGACCCACTCCTGCACTTCTGTCACTGACAAATGCAGGAACCGTGGGAGCACAATTGGGCGGACGGAGAGCAGACTGTGGTACCGAGAATGTTGGTGGAGTGGGACCGATGTGTGCCCCTCGCATGAAGGACCCGGCAGACGCGCGTGTGAGAGACAGGTGTCAAACCAGTCTGTCATCTGAACACTCTTCAACAAAGACTCGAATTAGACGTCTTGTCATGTCATCGACAAAGACTTGAATTAGATGCGTCGTCCCCAAAGACCGGAAATAGATCAGATGAGCACAATTGCAATCAATTGATAACGATAAACAAACAAGGCCATGCACGACGCGATAGCTGCAGCTCACCACGCGTAAACATTACTGCAGCTGTATCGGACTTGCCGCACCACATGTGCACAGCGACGTGCTTGCTTGCCGTGCCGGCAACTGTACGGTACGGACTGTTCGCAGCCAGAGTGCAGATGCGTTAGTGCTTAGCCAGCGCCGGTAGGGGATCAGATCGGGCAATTGCGCAGGCGTGTGGAGGCGCTTGGTTGGTGGACGGCGCGAGCTACTGCCAGGATGAACCCGCGGCTCTCACCAATGCCCTTTGGACAGAGGTTTCATGGCTCCGTGGTTCGTGGTGAGGACTGCGGGTCCATAGGCTGCAGTGGCTCTGCTCGTGTCTGCACGATGCAGGCTCTGCAGGACCAGCTCCGGTCAGAGGTAGATGGGGGGATCGCGAGTGGAGGTGCTGTCTCACGTCTTCTCGCGTTGTGCGAGGGAGGGATTCTGAGTGATCGCGTCTGTTGCCAGACACACCGCCGTTGCAAAAGCCGGGCAATGCTATTCTCTCCCGCGTCCTGGCAGGTTTGCTTGATGGTACTATCGCGTAGCGTGTACAGCTGGCGGCGCACGACTCTGATATCGCCGGCAAGGCTCGTCCAGCAGCTCGCAGCTAGATCAACTGATGGCGCGGTCGCGTCATAGTGCCGGCTGATTGGCCGCGCGCCCTTGCTCCTTCCTTGCGTCGTTTGCCGCCAAGGCCAGAGCAGCCTGTTCCGACCTGTTCCAAGTAACCTCACTCTCGCCCTTGCCCTCTCGCGACTCGCCGGCCGCTTTGTCCCTTCTTCACCTCCCCTTCGGCGCCCGCTTTGCCCGCTGCACTGCGATTCTTGTTCTCTTCACGTCCTCTCTATCCCGTTACACTATCACCCCGTTAGCCAGCAGTTCTAGGCCTCCGCCGCCAATTTCATCTCAGCCAGCCGCGCCGATCGTCGCCCTGCCGTCACGCTGCTTTTTAGCGCCGCCGAAGCGAGTCTCCGCTGCCTCACATCCAACTCCGCACAGGTAAGATGCGAGGCCCGCCCACGCACCTCCTTTCTCACATCTAGTCGCAGTCGACACCGCACTACGACACGCAGCACCGTCCCGACCACGACTGACCGCGAGCACCCGGCCTGCCACTCGACAATTCCTCGGCCGCCGTCATCGCAATCTCCCACAACAACGCCGTCGCCGACCGTGCCCGCACGCCCAACAGCGCCCAATTTGCAAAACTTCACGCGATTTCACGCGTCATAGCGCTCGACGACTATATACACGCCCGGAGCTGGCCGTTGGAGCCGTGTCCGCCATGGCTACAACGCGTCGACAGCCTCCTGTGCAGGTTTTTCAGGACCCCCTCCCCCCTCAGGACCACCACGAGGTCGCCAACTTCGATCCGAGCTATCTAGACGCCTTCCCATCCGTGACGGACGTGTCGACCGACCACCACACCCTCTTCGCCCCGCCGCAGGCATTCCCCCAGGCACCCTCGCCGCGGAAAACGCGACACGTCTCGTCTTCGCCCCCTCCCAGCGCGCTCACCGAGAAGGGCCTCAACACCGTATCTCTGCCCCCGCCTCGCGAACAGCCCTTCAAGACGGACGCGCCCATGAAGAAGTTGCCGCGGCCGGTGCCGGATCATGCGCATATGATGGCGCCCATCTTCGCGAGCTTTCCGTCCCAATTCGATAAGGAGAACATGTACTCCATGGCCGAGTCAGCCCTACCTACCGTACCCGTGGCCGATCCTCCCATGAAGACTGGAACTAAACGCGTCCTGATGGACTCGGCGCCCCTCCGCGACCGCAGCAAGAAGCAAAAGGTCGTACGCGAAGTACGCGTCGTGGAAGAGGATGGTCCCTTGCCGGAGCCGAGCGACATGCCCGAGGTCGATGACGATGGTAACAAGCCGCCTTACAGTTATGCGAACCTCATCGGCATGGCCATTCTACGCGCACCCAAGCGCCAGCTCACTCTCGCACAAATCTACAAGTGGATCTCCGACACGTTTGGTTTCTACCGCAACACGCAGGACACGGGCTGGCAGAACAGTATCCGCCACAACCTCTCCCTCAGCAAGTCGTTCTCTAAGCAGGAGCGGCCCAAGGACGACCCCGGAAAGGGCCACTACTGGGTCATCAACAAGGGTTATGAGAAGCAGTACTACAAGATCAAGTCGAATCGCCGCCCGACCAACCCCGACGGTTTCGTCCCGGCATACCCCAGCGACTTGGCGCGCCCGACCACGTCAACGTCTGCTAGCCTCCCGCCCCTAAGCTCTAGCAAAGGCTTTGACTCGAGCAAGTTCCCCGAGGAGACCGAGTTGTCGTCGGATGCAACAATCCCATGCTCAGACCCCGCCGCACATGATGGCCACGATCCCGGAACCATGCCTCCGCCACGTCAAATCCCATCCTCTCCCCCACCGGCTGACCTCCATTCTTCGCCGCCGCCGCCTGTTTCTCGCCCGCTGCGTGAGGACACGCCGCCGCGCGCTCCCCGCTTCCCGTCCAACAGCCGGTCTGGTGGACGGAAGCGCAAGTTCAACGGCCTTGGTGACAGCGGCTACTACTCTTCGATCGAGTCGTCGGCAACCAAGGGCAACCCGCTCGGAGCCCTGTTGACCTCAGAAGCCGACCTCGATCGCCGTAGCGTCAAGCGCGGACGCGCCGAAGAGGAGATTGCACGCATTCGTGGCTCATCTTACGATTCCCCAACGAAGACACGTCCCAACATCAAGCAACCTAGCGGAGCCTCCATCATCTCGTCGCCCTTCCGCGCTAGCGGCAAGCTCAATGATCCTCTCACCCCTTCCTTTGTATTCAAGCGCCCCGCCTTGCCGCCGGCTTCCGCGTCGCCCAACACCAACCTTCGCAATCACCGAAACAAGATTCGCGAGCTCGCTGGTGGATCGCCCGACAAGAGCCTAGCCATGTGGGTTGACACCTCCTTCCTCGACAACAAGGGCTGGAGTCCTGCCGTCAACGTTCCGAATGACGAGCACGTCAACCTGGTGGGCCAGGGTTTTGAGAATACTTTTGACATCTTTGGCGACTTTGACTACCAGGAGAGCCCGCTCAAGCCGAGCGCTAAGCGACCTCGCCTCGAACGTGCTGTCACCTCGACTGGCATCCTTGCCGACATTACCGGCACCAAGTCGAACTTAAACCTCACAAACTCTCCTACTCCGAATTGGAAGTTGTCGTCATCTTTCCTCAACATTCCTACCCTGTCGCCTGTCAAAGACTCACCCCTCAAGGCACCGATCTTGAAGGCCCCGACGTCGGCTCCGCTGCCAGACTTCACCTTCCCGAGCAAAGAGAATGGTCACTCTGGCTTGACTCCGCCACAGTCGTTCAACGCTCCTGCCCCGAAGCAGGACGATGATGATGACATCTTCCATCTTCTGCACAGCGACGAGTCCGAGCCTGGCATCGATCTCTTGCAGGGGTTTGAGAAGATTGGTGCGAGGGCTTCAGCTGTGGCGCCGAATGGTTCACCGCAGAAGATGCCCAGGCCTGGCCTCACCCGCAGCGCAAGCACCCGGTTCTAAACGACCCCAATCAAGCCTATTGGCTACGAACCCATGACGGCTAACGATTTGGATATGACATTCCAACGTGCCATCGACTTCTGGATACCTCCTTCCCTTGTGGGTACTTTCTCACACATCTCATCATCATCCTCACCATCATCATCATTCTACCGAACACCTTCTCGTCCTCATCGACACTACTACCTCGACTATCTCATACCTTCTCCATGAACCTATTTTGGACACTATCCTCTCTCTGCTTTGGATACATGTCCGCGTAACGAAGTCACGAACGAATGATACCCACGATTTTATCAGCGCCCTGGTTGCGGCAAGGCGCGTGGGTAAGGGTGGGTGGGATCTCTGCTTTTCTGGCACGTATTGTGTGTGTCCTTTGTGTATATGGATGGCGTTTTAGGTGCTTTTCTTGCGTTTTGCCTCGGTTGTGGGGAAGGGGCCATATGCGTTGACGGTGATTGACGTTGACGTGGTGAGGGGTCTGGATACGAGTAAGGGAGATGTCTTGCTTTGCTGCGTCTGGTATAATGATACTTTATTGGGGGTTGTGGAGGTAAAGCGAGGCTGTGGGATTGTGAATGCGTTGAGGGATGGAGGGATAACTGGAGGGATTATGGATTGAACGGAGGGTTTCCTTTTTTCTTTATGCGGCGGAGTGGAGTGGTGGCGATGATATTTGTCCCTTGCTCCCATCACCTTTTTAGCGAAGAAATATGATTGTCTTACTCTTATTGATGCGGTTTACATCTATATGTGATGTGCTGATGTAGTGGTGTGACTGTGATGTGAGTGAACGAAAGATGGGCACGCAAGTAGTAGAATGTTGAAAGCGTTGAGACGGGTGAAAGGAGCATGTCTCTTATCGTTGAAGGGGTTACTCTTGGGGCGCAAGGGAGGAGATGAGCGAGTGGTTGACTGACCGATTTGACTAAATGATTAACTAACTAACTATAGTGGAGATACCTTTTTATCACGTCACGCGTACTCGTACATGAGACGTACTAGCATTCATCTCTTTGTCTTGCTTTGTCACGCAGGTCGTTGAGACGATCCTATGTGCCAATGCTGGGCGTTTGTATGTATGCGCGGAATGATGGGAGTTCTTAGTTGAGGACTTACCTACTAGATTGAGATGGGAGGTGCGAGTCCTATGTTTCTACGATGAGGATGAGGAGGTAGGTAGGTAGGTAGGTGTACAGACTAATGAATGAGTACTAAAAATCCCCAACGTACTTGAAACCTAGCACGCACCTAGTATCACGTACGAGGGGAGCTGCCTGTCGCGCTCCAGCAATACGAAAAGCACGCAGGGCAATGTTTCTCGTGTGTTTTGTTTTGCTTAGCCTGCTCTGAGGCATGAGAGTGGGTGCGAGACTTTACTATGAGGACCTGGAATGGTCTCAATCGCCCTGTGCAACCCTCGGTTGTATTCCAACCTCTCCTTCCTCCTCTACTAACAACGCGTAATCCTGCTAATCCGCCCGCACGCGGCTGCCCGAGCATTTCCCCAGTCTAGCTGCCCATGGAATCCAGTATATGTGATATCTCAGGAAGCATTTTCGTTCGGAGCGGCTTCGAGCTTATCAGGCCCACCAGAGCAACACGGATAGGACCCCCATGCCGCTACGAGATCCTGGGCCGAAGGCCTCTTCGCTGGGTTCTCGTTCATCATCTTCTGGATCTTATCCGTACATTTCCCGGGCCATCCTCTCGACGGACAGTTCTCCCCGTTTAAATAATACTGAAAATATGGATCTGGGCCCTCAATTCGAAAAAGTATTGGCTTTTTGCTCAGCTGATCCATCAAGTCGTGTACACGGCCAATGTTTGCCTGGTAAGACCGATCTCCGGACTTGTTTTCCAGCAAAGCGGATTGTAGCAGGGAAATATGGCTTTCACATTCTCCTAATTTCAGAGGAACAAACGCCGCTACAATCTCCGCAAAGACGCAGCCTAACGAGAAGATGTCTGCGGCAAGTCCCCGCTTTTCTTGAGCCACGACCTCTGGTGCAGCATATTTACGGGTGAACATAGTGGGTCCGTCGGTTTCAGTGGCTTCTGCGGTACCGTATGAGCGCGCGATCCCAAAGTCCGCGATATAGACACTGTATCTGTCCGACCATAATGTGTTCCGCTCCGCCCGAGCTAAGGTTCGTACGAGTATGTTCTGGGGCTTGATATCCATGTGCTTGGTCAGCTCCTGGTGAACATACGCCAGCGCGTTTGCTAGACAGACCATGAATCGCGGAAGAGATTGTCGTGATTCATATAGTGGATGTTCATCAACGAGTCGAAGGAAGGAGTCCAGATTGTACTGAGCCACCGGGTATATCAAAATAGAGAGCTCCTGCCCAATGATATAGGTCCCGATAACTCTTACTATGTGCGCATGACTGAGTCGAGTGAGATGTGCTACCTCCTCAATCGCTTTCTCCCGAGTCATTGAACGGCCTGGAATGCATCTGATCGTTTTCCGTGCCAACAAGATCCGTTTGCATTTCACACTCTGCACCATCGCGAGGGAAGAGCTGCCCAAGAAGTCTTGGACTGGAAGCATTGCGTCCAGTTGCCACCGTTCTTGCTTCTGGAATTCTGCGTGCTGGCCGCGGCCGGACCAGTTCTGCTCCTGCATAGGATCAACGGGCCATAGGTTTCTTGTGGCTAGGAGTTCGTTGTATTGAGATTGTGGGTTGGAGGATAGTCTAGGTACCGCGCATTGCGAGGAAGGCGCTCCATTCCAGAAGAGGGGAGAGGTGGGTATCAGCCATGTGCAATCCTCAACTATTGTTCCTCACTCAAGATCGATTCGCATGAGGAGCTCGGTGCGAAGCTATTGACCACATCTCTCGCGGACTGGAAAGGGGCAGCCTCGTTCGCAATTTGCAGCATGAAAGTCAGTTGGTGGATGTGAAAATGGCGTTGGGTGACATTTACCCCTCATTGTTGATAATGACTGCTCTTCCAGCACCAATTCGCGCCGAAAATGTTGATACAGCCGAATAAAACACGGTATCACCGGTCCTTGGGGTATGGTAGGAGGCCGTACTCGCTGTTGGCGGGGGCATGTGATTATTTTGCGGCGCAAGAATGGAGGGTAGACCCAGGAGTCGCTCGAGAGCCCCCTCGTACGCATCTTGTACTTGCTCGTGACCTTGGCCATATGCAAGTTGGGCGTCAGCAATTACACGGGACTGGGTGAGTGCCTCTTCTGGGAGCGTAGGTGACTCCTCCTGGCTCATATTCATCGAGTGGCCGAAATATTTGGGTGATAACCAGAGAGCGAGTAGGGCCTCCGGTCAGTGACGCTTCAGCCTTGTGAAAGAAGGCGCGACAACAGCGTGATCTGGAAGGCGGCCGTAAAGCACGAATTTATTCGCGAGACGAGAAAAGAAGCGGATGCGTAAGTTATGCGATGCTTTGAAGGCCTTGACGTGTTCAAGAAGAGGGAAGCTTGACAGGAAGGAAATGACCCCAACTCATATTGCGCCATACCCCATCTGGCTAGCGCAACCCTGCGCCTTTTGCTCCCTGTGACCGTTCCTATGCGTCTGTAATGAGGCGGGTGTGTATATGTCTACGCTTAGGTGGAACCTGAACTTGGGTCTCTGCAGGGGATTTATTGCCGTTACGAAGGCTACGATGAGGTTTGGGCGTGGCGAATTGTAATACTAATGTGCAGTTGGAAGGTCGGAAAAAGGAAACAATGTACGCATTGTGAGCGAGATTAATTCGTTCGAATTCTTTTCATGCATATGTATACGCACATAGTCGTTTGGATATGTCATTATTTCCTCCTACATGAGATGAGTTAGTCGCCGCATGCTCTCCAGGGCTTTTCGTTGGCGCATTACGGCACGCTTTGTACTTTCCTCAAAGTCTAACCCTCTGATGACAATTGTGTCTAGTATAGCACGCCTTTCGTGCTTCGGACCTCTCCTTCCCATTGCTTAACTACCGTTGTCGCTTGTCGAATCGCCACAGCGAGGGCTTTAAACGCGGATTCGGCGCGGTGGTGATCGTTCTCGCCACGAATGCAATCGACGTGGAGCGTAGTACCGGAAGCTTGTGCAAAGGACTGTAGGCAGTGAGGAATCATTTCTGCATCATCCTACGTTAGCAGCACGTCTCCCAAAGCTCTTCAGACAAAACTTACCACACGACAAATCCCCAATCTTCTCCCTCCTAAGCCCCAACTCCACCACCGCAAACGGCCGATTACTCAGATCAATCACCGCCCTACTCAACGCCTCATCCAGCGGCGCATACGCATACCCAAACCGCGCCAACCCCGCACTCTCCCCCAACGCACTCTTAAACGCGGCGCCCAGCGCCAAACACGTATCCTCGCTGGTATGATGGTCGTCGATATGCAAATCGCCCTTACACCGGATGCGCAGACTCCATCCGGCGTGCTTGGCGAGTGCGTGGATCATGTGGTCGAGGAAGCCGATGCCCGTGTCGACGGTGATTTCCTGGCTCGCCGATTTTTGGGTGGCGTGGTCTTTGTCGATTTTTTTGCCTTCACCGTTCAGGTTCTTCTTGTCGAGCGCATCCCAGAAATCGGATTGTTCGTATGGGGATAGGTCGCCGCCGTCGAGGTTTAGGCTGACTTGGATTTTGGTCTCGTTGGTGTCGCGGTTGAGGGTGCAGGTTCGTGGCATGGTGGCGGTGGTTTGGTTCAATTGCTTCGGAGAAGGTATCAGTATGTCTTGCAGAGGGATAGTAGGTATACAAGATTCAATTGCACGTAGTAAAGTGTGAGAAGTGAGGAAACAAAAAGTCCGAAAGCGAGCGCAATCGGAGGTTAAACTTTCCCCGCGCCACACCTGCCCTACGCTGACGCAGTCTTGGCAGGGCTGAAAAAGTGGCGTCCACCAACCAGTGCCGCCTCGAATCCAAATTTTTTGATATCGTGACAAGTCAAGCGCAAAACACGTCTCGCACCGAAAGCCACATCCCCAAGCACGCAGCAAGCCGTGGCAAGAACCCGCGAGGGTATTGGAAAGCAAGAGATAGACACGCGAGACCGCGCACGCCGAATCTTCATATTCATCCGAAAGACAGCGAAGCTAAAAGAAGGCTCCCAGCAACGAATCTGGGAGTATATTTCAGAGCAAGAGACAAAAACCCCAAATCCGTGGAGCCCGACCCACACCCACAATCTGCCAAAAGCTCTAGGCAAGAAAGCGAATATGGCAGCCCCAGAAGACCCTTCCCACATCCAAATCGCCGACACGTCCGCCGACCCCGACGACACCTCAACAAACGACCCATCCAACATCACAAACCGCGTAACAAGGGTACATTCCCCCTCTTTATCCCTCTCTCTCCCTCTCCCCCTCTTCCTCACAGCCCCACCTCTCAAAAACATGGTAGGCTAAATGATAATGCCAGTTGAGCGGCAGCACCGACACAGCCGCATCCTTCCAAATCGAGAAAGAGGACCACACGCTAGGAAACGCACTGCGCTATATCATCATGAAGAAGTACGTATGCTATGTCATGTGCAGCCTTCTCGGATACAGGGGTTGGGGTTATGGTGTGGGAAGGGAATTTGGATGTAAGAGTGTACGCTAACAGAGATGATAGTCCCGACGTGGAGTTCTGCGGATACTCGATTCCGCATCCGTCAGAGGATAAGATGAATATACGGATTCAGACATATGGTAAGTCCCACCTCCCACTCTCTCAACGCATCCTTTTGTCTTGCTCCCATACTCCCCTCTTGCGAGAGTTTGTGGACTGATGCATGGTATAGATAATGTTAGCGCGGAATCGGTGCTGGACAAGGCGCTACAGGACCTCATGGACATGTGCGACGTCATTGAGGAGAAGTTCCGGGAGGCGAGGGAAGAGCATCAGAACAAGATGGAAGAGTAACGTCACACGATCTCTCCGCGAGACGAGCAGGATGCATGTAAGGCGTTTACGGATATGTAGCATGGGTTGCGGGCGCAAGAAAAGGAAATGGTATTGTCTCGGGCTATATACATATTTTCTTTCGGTTTTCTTTCGGTTTTCTTTCTACTTCCACTATTGAGGTTGTGCTCAGTTGCGGCCCTGGGCATGTTAGTATTGCGTCTCGGCTGGAGAACTCGACAGGCAAGACATACCTCCAGGAACCCATTGATGAAATTGCTCGGCAGCCTGGCCTTGGGTTCTTCTTCTGTGCGGAAGTACTTGAGCACGTGTGAGAGCTGTTTCCAGAAGTTGAGCGTTTCCTAAATTAGTCAGCTGATGTTCGACATGTCCCCTCTTCCTCTTATGGCGAAGCCTGGCTTGAGACAGCCAGACATCCCAGCCTTCGTATCCAAAGATGCGTATAAGAGGTAATACCTGGAACTCCTGGTGGCTATTGAACAGCAACACATCCACCGTCTTCAACTGATTCACATATCGATGCCGCTCGAACTCTTGCCGCATTTTGGTCCGGAGCGTGGAGACGGGCATGTTGAGCGTGTACATGGTCTGTATTTCGGGGGCCTGCGCATCCTCTATCAGCACGTTTCCTGCACGTCGTGTATGCCCATCGTGTCTCCCGCGCTTCCCCTCGGCATGCCACCCTTCCCTACACACGAGAGGCAAGCGTTGTTCCGGCCGTCCGCAGGATACAACAATAGGCTCTGCAGCACTCGTAGATTTCGTTCCGGCGACGTACCGATCTCAGCCAGTCCCGATAGCTGTGGATAACCCTCCGCCTCGCATCGGTCCAGTTGACCGCTGCCGGCGCATTAGCCTCCAATACCCCTCAATTGCACAGTATGGGGTTTCACTCACAAGAGCGCGTGCGCTGGGCGAGATACGTCGGATTGATGACCATGGTTGCGGTGTTTGTCGCGCTGGACGTCTGGTTCGAAGCTGCCGTGACGATGCGGCTCGAGTGGAGTGGTGCCAAGACATTACGTTAGCGCGCTTTTGGCGGGCAAGGGCAGGCAAGAGAGTTACAGCCACCGATCTTCACGACGCAAGAACATCTCACCACGACTACAACAACGCCACGACCTCTCCTCCTCCCTCCACCCTCCACACCTCACACTTACGCCAACCCCCTTGCCCGCACTTCCACCACCACCATGCCGCCCATCCGCACCTCCCGCGCTTCCAAAAAAGCGCCACCAGAAGGCTTCGACGACCTGGAAGACACCCTCTTAGAATTTGCCAACAAAATGAAAGACGCGGAAAACGCCTCGCACGAAGGAAAAAAAAAATACGAAACCCTATGGCCCATCTTCCAAATCACACACCAGCGCAGCCGCTACATCTACGACCTGTACTACGAGAAGGAAGCCATAAGCCGCCCACTGTACGACTGGCTGCTCAAGAATGGGTACGCGGATGCGGCGCTGATTGCCAAGTGGAAGAAGCAGGGGTATGAGAAGGTATGTTTGTGCTGTTCGCGTTTGGTTGAGCCCCGGTGAAGGGGAAATGGGGATGGGGGCGGAGTTGGTTGCAAAAGGGTAATGCGGTGTGGTGCATGTGCTGACTGTGGAATAGCTCTGCTGCGTCCGCTGCATCCAGACCAAGGAGACGAATTTCAGATCGACGTGTATTTGCCGCGTGCCGAGGGAGCAGTTGAAGGAGGGGCAGGATATTCAGTGTGTGAACTGTGGATGTCGGGGGTGCGCGTCGAGCGACTGAGCGATGTGACACGAGAGAGGGAGCGATTTTTCATAACGCATAAAAGAAGGCAAACGCATCGGCCCCGGACTTCCGTTGCACATGTTTGAAGGGAAGGCGTGCACCACAGGTCGAGCAAAGCGGGAGGAACTGCATTAGGACGTATGGATACGGGCGGACTGGTCCGCCGGTGATTAGGATACCCCAAGGGAGGCGGTTCAGGTTTAGGTTCAGGCGTTCAGGTTTCTGCAGCACGCCTGCAACATCGCCATGAGGTATCGATACGAGGCGAATAAGGCTCGCTATAGATCGGTCTGTCTCCACACAAATGCGCAAGTCTATAGTTGTTGACAAGATGGCACAGATGCGATATGCTTTAGAGATTATCATGTACAAAATGTTTGCAGCGCTCCAAGCCGAGACTACTATACTCTAAGCCCTCCCCAACTCCAGACAGGTATGCATACGGGGAATCGTAAAGAAAATCCAAACCCAACAAACGTCTCCCATCCAAAAATAAACACACGAAGAAGAGAAAGTATGAAGAAGAAGAAGAAGAAGAAGAAGAACAATCGAAACCCGCATCTAAAAAGCCACGCCCTGGCTCGTCACCCTCGGCACCACCACATTAGGCTCCCCCAGCGTCCCTTCACCCTTCGCCCTCACCAACGGCCGACTAAAACTCCTCGACCGATTCAGCCCCGACACCGCCGCGGCCGCGGCCTCCGGTATACTGGGCGCCCCGCCATTACTCCAGCTATACAAACTACTCGGACTGCGCGACCCCTCGGCACTACTCGTGCGCCCCGCCTGATCGACATACACGCTCGTGACCGCCTTCCTGGGCTCCGTCACGCCGTCCTCGGTCGCCCTCGGCGGCCGCGGTCTCGAGAAAGACTGCTGCCGCTGGAGCGGGTAGTCCCACGCGATGCCGTCTTGACTGGGATGCGAGGCGTGCGAGGCGTCGGATGTGGTGGACGAGGACGTGGACGTGTCAGAGGCGGTGCGCGGGCGCGTCTGGGCTAATGGCGATGGTTGTGTGGGGGCGGCGGAGGTGTATCCGGGTTGTGCGCTATGGGCGGTTGTCTCCCTATCTGCCGTTAGACGCTTCAACGTGTTGCCGCGTTTCAGGCGGAAGGGAGACGTACCGTCTATGGGCGACTCGACGCCTTGCGGTGCATCGGTGCCTGTAGCTGTTTTGGTGAACTGCGCTGTGTGCGCTTGCGGCGGGCTGAGGGCGGGCTCGTAGTGGAAGCCGCTTTCTTCGTCGATGTTGGCCATGCGGTCCTGCCGGCCGTAGCCGTAGGGTGCGACTACGACGGGGCCTGGCCCACCCGTGTGCGAGATGTTGTAGGGGCCTTGGCCCATGGGCGGCGAGAAGGGGGTTAGATTGGGGGATCTGTTCAGGTTGGGGGACTTGTTGTGCGGGCCTTGCATCATAGGTGGGGAATACGGTGTGGTTCTGGGGGACCTGCTCATGCCGGCGGCATCTTCGTTGTAGGGCGAGCGTTGGAGTTCCGAAGGGTTGGGTGACGAGGGGGCGAGAGAAGGAGAAACCATCCTCTTGGGGGGCATGAAGTGCTCCTCGGGGTAGAGGTAGTGCGCCTTCCATTTTCGGTAGAAGAGGATTGCTACGATGAGGGCGGCGACCATGAGCGGAGCGAAGGCGATACCGATTTTTGCGCCCGTGGACAGACGCGAGCGCTCTTCTTTGATTTCTTCGACTTTGTTGGCCGCATCGCCTAGCTTCTCCGTGATACCGCCGGAGGTCTCGGTCGGCATCGGTGTTGCGGAAGCAGGTGTTGAGGGCAGCGCCGTCTCCATGGTTATTTGGCTCGAGGAGAAACTGTTAGTGCTCGACTCGTCCTCCGCACCGACCTGCATGTCCTCGGGCAGATCCGTCGCAAAGTGGTTCATCTGGATCATGGGTGCGAACAAGGTCATTGTGCCGATGGTCTGCGAACCAGCTGTGAACGGCACCTTGAAGGCGTTCAGGTCCTCTTCCTGGCCCTTGCAAGTCATGGCATCGAACTGCGTGCTCGTCGCGATCTTCTGGCACGTCTGGACGCCGCCATCCATCGCACACCCATATCCAACCGGACAGCATCCTACGGCTGTCTCGCCCGCAACAAGCGGAAATTGGAAAGTCCCGGTGACCTTAGGGGCGCGTGTCGTCTGGCCTTTGGATGCGGATACCGCGGTACAAGCGCTGGTATACCCGTTCGGGCACATGTAGCCTGGGGAATAGAAACCGATTCCCCTCTGCATGGTCGCCGGGTAGGCGGTCGCTCGGGGCCAGCATCCTAAATCATCTCTTGCGGTTGCGGTGGCTCCATTTGCATCGCAGGACTGCCCGCGGATGGCTGTTGTGGCACTGGGGCCGGCGAGGGCGGCCCGCGAACAGTGGCTCGGCTGGACGTATACTGTAGTTAGAGGTCCTAGGTTGACACGGGTGGGTGTAGCCGCCTGGCGGCGGTTGCGGTGGGAGGGTGCTGGGCTCATTGCTGGTAGCTCGTGTGTGTTGGAGATTGGGGATTGAATGCTATCGAGGGCTGAACGGCATATCAAACTGGAAGCTGAGATCGAAGGCGTACGAATCGAAAGCGAATGGTAGACGACGAAAAGGACCGGAAAGGTGGGATAGGGGAAGAGACTGTTAATATGTTCAACGAATGTAAGGCCGGCTCGCTGAGCGGGAATAGACGTCAACAAGAAGGGAAGAAGATTGACGATCAAAACAAAAACAAAAGTGGGAAGACCCGGCAACTTAATGTTTCACGCATCCGTAGCTCGACCGTTGCGCTGCGGCCTTGCCTAGTTTTGTAGCTCGCATTGTAGTGTACTGTGCAGTCCGACATGACAAGCCAGCCTACACGATGACCACCGGGTCGGACTACGGACTTGCCAAGCGCACATGGCAGTGGTATGGGATGTGTATGCTGGCTGGCAAGCAGTGCCTGGGAGCTCCGTTTCAGCGTGATGTCTGTGTGTATTTGCGGGCCAATTGTGGAGAGGGCCCGAGGTACGTTGCGGACTATCGCTGCAAAGTTTGGTTAGAGGGGTGGGCTGGGTGATGGCATTTGGTGAGGTAAGGTGTGTAGAACACCGAATACGCTGGGCGGGCGTAGGACGGGGGCCGAGGAGGTAATCGGATGCGCCTACTCACTACATATCTTAGATTGAAAAAGAACGCATGATAGAGGACGTCGAAATACGTACCGTCCCAAGCTGCGCATCTTTGAAATGTCCACTCGTTCATCGCAAAATCTCTCGAGCGCGAATGGTTGCATGCAACCCAGCACGCTCCAGACCGAGGATCCAACCACTCAAAATATCACCGACCAGGCTCCGCAAAGCAGCATGCGGGAACCTACATCTTTTTCAACGCTTTGCGCTTGTCAGCACTCTACTCTTGCAAGTCCGATGGTGTGGCTGGCTTTCGCGCTGCTGATTGGCTCGGAGTTCGTCGATCGCTTCTCGATACGGTTAGTAAGCGTTGAACACCGATGGTGAACTTGGCCCGGGCGGTTTGTAGAGCTTTTTCGTGCGTAAGGTTTAAGAAGGATTTGAATGGGGAAAACGATGAGAGTGGGTGGTGGAAGTGGAAGGGTCTTAGTGTACGAAGGTGCGTGACATTGACGTAATGGGGTGCTCCTTCGTCACGATGCGTCTCGGGTAACAACTTCAAAACGACAACCACCACCGACAACCCTTCTATCCTTCAAATGTTCCTCACCACATTGCCTAATCCAAGACACACTAAGCTTCCAAGGCCTCCAAGAGATCCTCTTGTCTTGCTCGAATTCCATCATCGCCCTTCCGATCTAGCCGTTCAGCTTCCCAAATGCCTTTGTCCGGTATCGAGGCCACACTTCAGCCCCCGATACCAAACGAACGAGCACTCCGGACCACATCAGCGGCCCCTCGGCAGCAGCCACTGGGGAACTTTCCGGTACCTGGCCTTGCACGCCTGGTGCTCGGCATCGTTTCCGGTGGCGCAGTCAGCCGTGTAAAGCGAGCTCTCGCGGGGCGTACTTTTCAACCTTTGTAGCCCGAAAAGTTATTATCTAATTTTTATTTTAAATAGACTTCTGTGACGAATCTTGTAGGTAAGTATGTAGGCCTTTAGTACCTTTGCTGTGCGCTCAATCCTGTTTCTGTGCGTTCATGGCCTGTTGGATCATTGATATCGCGACGACCGTTCGCGTCCGGCTCCACTCGTGTCGGAGTTGATTAGATGGGTAATGAGTGATGTGAATCTGGATACGGCGGAAAATTGGCGTCGCAGCTGATCAAGTCTCCTTTCGGACTTCGCTTGCGACGCGATGGGTGCTCAAAGGGGAAGTTCGAGAATGGCGTTTTCGGTTAGGCGTGAAGCTGGAGACGGAGCATGTCCGTCATCCCACGTGGTAAGCTTGCTGCATTGGACCCGAACACATGGTGCTTGCGCGGCGGCTTGGAGACTTCCTGGCTCTATTATCCGTAATTTAATTGGGAGTTGTTTGCCGATGAGGCTATCAGGGTAGACACTGACGGAATTCGCAGCAGCCGTTAATACCCGTTGATTTCGTCATGTACCATGAATTCGGGTAGCTACCTTTCTATCCACATATTATTAAAATCTGCTTTTTGTTGTCGGTATAGTGGAGGGCTTGTGTTAAGAAGGGTAGGATAACAAACATATACGATTGGAACGACGACTAAAACGGGGAATGCGACGTTACTCGAGCGGGGGCGAGTGTAAAAAACCTCTCTGGCTGTCTTGCAGAGGAATTTCTTGTGGGTAATAAAGGGGATGTGATGTTGCTTTTCAGTTGTCAGAGTCAACCACCAAGAATGTGAAAGCTTTGTACGCACTCCCTAAAGATTACTGCCATATTATTCCGTAAGATGGGCTTTCGAAGCACTCTCTGTTTCTCTACTATCATCTGTGTACTACATCCCGATGACAACTGCTTTTTTTATATCAATTCTCTCGTGGCTCGGCGTTAAATCCCACTGCATCGGATTCACATCTCCCCAAGAGCTAGGCAAGTACCTGGAGTATTAGTATAATGTTGACTTTGTGACCACTTTGTTCAAGCGTGGAGTCAACCTATGTGGCTCAGGAATAGAGCATGACTGGGGATTCCTGGGGGGTGAGTGCTTCCTCCTTGCTCATACCCTCTATCCATATGGTATTACTCTTCCCGTAGTATAAAAAGCCTCCGTAATGGCCTCCAACCCTCTTCTTCCTGACATAATTTCTCTAGAAAGTATTCCCATTCTTGTGTGCACTTTCTAGCTGCTCTTTAAACCAAGTATACAAATACCACTTATCAATATATTTTTCTAATATTTCCACACCACTAGAATAAACGACTACCAAACCTATTTAAACGAGCAAGCCCCCAACCTCCGCATCTAGCACCCTGCCTAATTCATGTTCCGCTGCATCAAAGGCGAAGGCGTAAACTGCCATCCTTCCCCCATGCCCGGGGTAGACAACCTCATCCTCGGCCTCGACCAAATCAGAGATGCCCTGCGCACTTGGTCAGCGCCGACAAACTCGCAACCCAAAAGTTTCGCTCTATTTTGATGAGACACAGAGAATGCACGGCTATCGATGGAGAGCCAACATCAGCAAGGAGAATGGAAAAGAATGGGCTATGGCCTTTTTTTGGCTTATAATTCTGGCTACTGATGATAAGGAAATGAATCGTATAGGCTGCTTGCAAGCGGTTGAAATTTGGGCGAACAAAATTTTTAACAACTTTTTGGAGGACTATGATACTCTTGTTGGCGAGGTGTAGGGGAAGTACGAGCGTAGGAAACTGAAGGAGAAGAAGGTGCGGGATCCGGACCAGAAAGTGGGAATGCATCCGAAGGATGTTGTCAAAAGGGCCCAACAGGGCAGCCCAAGCTATGTGGACGAGAAGAAGAAGAAGAAGAAGAAGAAGAAGAAGAAAACGTAGGGTAATATGGTGTTTCTGGGAGGATTGTTTGCATGTTTCCAATTTGCACCTGTAGGTATGTCGAAGGGGAAGGATGGAATTCTTAATATTTCGGAGAGACAATTGGGTCTCGTGTCATTTATTTCTAGTGTCTAGTGCTTTTCCTTTGATTTATTTGTTGGTAATCGACTTTGTACTATGTAGAACTAAGATTTCACACTCATTAACCTTCATCTTCCAACAGAGATGGGAACAATCAGTCAGATAGACAGATTGGTTCGCGAACGTGCCACAAGTAGGGACTTGCACGCGTGCACGGAGCGAGGAGTTTTACGTGCACGCTTAAATAGGAATCAATCTGTTGATCTGACTAATTGTTCCCATCTCTGTCTTCCAAGCAATACACACAATTACATTTGGGAACACTTCCCAGTAGGGTTTACTAGAAGACTAGACTCTTCCTAAGGATAGCTGGGGATCTAAAGTTGTAGGATCAAAAGAAGGTTGCAGGTGCTAAGTAAGATCAGACTTAACATGTTGAATCCTGTACAATCAAGACCTTGCCTATAGTATATTAGTATGATGTTGACTCCGTCACCTCAGCATCCTAGGTGAGGAGTCAGTTTGTATGGCTCATGAACAGGAATGACTGCGACTGAGTGACTCCCTCTTGGTTATATGTCTTGCAAGGTGTATAACTCTTCTATTAGTATAAAAGGCTCCCGCTCTTATCCCACCCTTCGTGTTTCTTAGTTCATTCTTAAGGAACTAATATCGCTAGTCCGCAGTTACCGCAACTCCAACCGATTTTACAGCCACTATTTGTTCTTTCCTTGATTCCTATCACCATGGAGGGGCCGAAGAACGACTATCGGAAGATCCCACAAAGTGCATCCAACATCTTACCCAGTTCCTATTCCGGTGCATCCCGGGAGTAAATGACAACACTGAGACAAACCCCTCTAAAAAAACTGCACAACGGGACTCATTACAATCGCGCAGTCCCTGCATAATCTCGCGCAGAACTACAGAGACCTTGGTGCCGTGGGAACCCACTTCGAACTCCGCACAGTTCTTGAAAAAGAAGGCGTTCCGTGAGATGCAGAGATCGTTGGAGCAGCCTTCAAAAATTGGGCTATCACCTATTTTCTTTGCATTTTACATGTTAATTATGAATATGGGCCTGGGCCGGAAAAGGATCGCGAAGGTCGCAAAGGTTGGACCCTCGAAATGAAGCGCGAGGCGAAGCAAAAGACGGCCTTCGAGCAGGTCGATATTTGGAAGGAGGAAATCTTTAAAGAATGGTTGCCGGAGTGCGATGTATTTATCCAGAAAGTGTGGCCCAAGCATGACGAATGGATTAAGCCAAGGGCGGCGGGGGATTAGAAGGCGCTGCGTCCAAGGTCGGTTGCAGGCTATAGGCGAAATCGGACTGTTAGGGTTTGGTCCTGTATTGCAGGGATATTTTGGATATTATGATCCTGGCGGGCTGTTCTGGGGTCGGCGGTTCTGGGTATGTGCTGGATCTTTATGTAGCCATGACAACCTGAATTTGAATATACTTTGTTTGTAGTTCACTTCGATCAAGACGTGCGCGCTATTTGGAACCTTCAGTAATAACGAAATCTTCGAGATGCTGCTCCGCGTTACTGCAGGCTCCGACTAAAGCAGTTAGTCTAGTGTGAGCAATGCCGTCAAGGCTTATGCAGAGCAAAGGTTCTGCCCGGCTTACCTTGATTTTGGGCCGAACATCCCGGAAAGGACCTTAAGCGGCAAAATTCGTAAAGGAAGTCAGCGAAAGCGACGAACGTCAATGAACTATTTTGCTGCCATTGACGAGTGACGCCGCCGCCATGTGAGTCACCTCGGTGGTAACACCCCTACCAGATTGTGCGTCTTATGGTTTTATATGATTCATTTCAGATGTCCATGCGACGGAGACGTTTGGAAGGCAAGAGCAGCAATGAGTAACGTTTTGGGTCAACCTCTATCCATCTGGGCCCAATCAATTCTATTTCTTGACCTGGAGTACAGACGGCACGAAGCAATCCGAAGCCCCGGGACCTCTCTCTATCTGTTTCATTTGGGTTGAGATGAATGCTAGAACAAAATGATACTAAGAATGCGATACAGGAATGGAGCTGTAGGCGTTTGAAAGCAGAAATGGGAACAAGCAATCAGGTAAATGGTAGGTAGTCTCAATTTGATTTTTTATTCAATTAATCAGTTCAATCCAGTAAGTTTTTTTTAAACCCCCTAATTAAGCAATGCTATTATTTTTTTCTTACCTGTTTCTATATTTAACATTTCCTCATACAAAGCCTAATCAAGTAGCAATCAAGTAGAGCTATTAGAAAGATTTTTCCAATTAAGCAGGTCAATCTAAAGGCTCCTAAAATAACCAATCAAGTAAGGCGGGTGCCTAAGGCCTGATTGAATTGATTGTTCCCATCTCTGTTTGAGAGACTCAGCGCTGCCGTAGGATTCTTTTTGTGTTGTGCGTCTCACCGTAATACGATGAGCACGACCATATCAAGAACTGTAACCACCATTTTACTAACATGGTTGAAGAACGTTTAAAACGGCCATTAATAGCATTTGCTCCATATTTCTTTTTCCTCCTTGATATTAGTTCTTGTTTACTTTGTGCACCTGAGTTTCCGTCTGTGTAAACAACAACGTTGCTACATATTGATGTCCCTGTCCTCGCCATTCGTTCCCACCCCCAACCAAGAATCATACCAGCATAGAAGTTCATCCAAAATTTAACTCCACCACTTTGTCATGCTCATAGAGGAGCAACTAGCAGAGCTCATCGATGAAATTCCACCAACATCTTGTTCATCTATTCATTGTGACTCTTGTACAAGCATATAAAGCGCTTCGTGAACAATTCCAAACCTCAATTTCCACCCCTCACCTTGCCGCAAAACTGCCATCAACTGTCTGCCCCCTACTTTTACAAATACAGCGACCCTTATCCCTGCAAATACCCAAGCCAGCTAACCAACCTTCCACCACCATGCCCCCAAAAGAACAAGCGACTACCAAGCCCTCCTCTCAGATCCTAACACCCAAATCCGTCAAGAATACCTTCTCTTCTACCTCTGGCGCACCGTCCCAGGCGTAATCAACAACCTCCAAAAACCTCTAGAATCTGAACTCATAAACGTCTACGACAATCTCCACCGCTTTCTCCATAGCATGCGCTCTGAGTTTGCACTCACCAAGCGAGCAGACAGATACCCATGGATACATCCCATAGCGACAAAGTTTGGGAAAGAGTGGCCGCTTGATTTCTTCCGGCTTGCGTTTCTTTTGAACTTTGGGGCGGAGGAGGACGCCGAGAAATGGCGTTGCCCTAGGATTCAATGTCCCATCTGGCAACTTGGCAGGGTGAACCGACTGAGCCAGTTGCCGAGGGAGGCGGTGCGGGGGCGTGGTGCATGAGTGAAATTATTGGGAACATACCCTCGAAACCTTCCTCCTCCTTCTCCATTCGCTTCGCTTTGCACGCGGCGTAAGTATATTGATTCTTCCTTGGATCCTCACGTTATTCTCGCGCTTTTACAAGTTATCTTAATTTGCTAGTACCAACCCTAGAACCTTGGCTTATTCCTTACTCCCTGAGCCTTTGATCTTTCTATTCTTCGCGCCACGGATCGTGCGGGGGGAGAACATCGGCGTCGCGAAAGAATTGGCGATGGTAGCGGTGTATGTTAATGGTATTTTTGCCACCGCGATACCTAAAGGGGAATTTCGAGAGTACCAGGGAGGAGACGGCTCGGGCATCGACTACCCGATAAGACCTTTCGGGGTTGTAGTCCAACGTCAGTCGCATGTTGATGTTGGAGCCCAGACGTCGGGGTCGGAGTTAATCTCGTTAGCTCAATCGGGACTAGCGTGCAACCTGCGATAACCGATAACGCATGGCATGGCATGGCATGACTGTTTTCTTCAGGGTCCATATGGCGTGAGGTGGTGGTTAATTGAGTGAGCCAACGCCTGAATAGAGGCGGGATATAAGACCTAAAGGTATGTACATTTCTCTAAGTTATCACCAATTTCTGAATTTGCACCGCTTTGGACCGTTCGCGGCATACCGTTGCGGAAAGCTTAAGCTTCCCCAAGCTCTCCCCGCCTTCAATTGCACAACAACCCATATACTAGGCGGCCGAGCTTACTTCGCAGCAGCCAGCATGCCGCTCGCACGCCCTAATGCACGCCTCCTGGCCTGCGGCCGCCGCATCTTCGTGTCGCAAGCGCGAGCCTACTCCGCGCCCGGCGAAGGAACCGTCCCCGCCGCGAAGAAGAAATACATACCTACATGCGGCACCTACCCGCTCGGCTTCCGTGCCGGCAGCGCATACGTCGGCGTCAAGGCCTCCAACACCCGCTTCGATGATCTGGCCCTCGTGGCATCGGACGAGCCCTGCTCCGCCGCGGCCGTCTTCACAACAAACAAGTTCCAGGCGGCGCCCGTGACGGTGAGCCGGGATATGCTGAAGACGAGGGCCGGATCAGGCGTAAGGGCTGTGGTCGTCAACTCTGGATGTGCAAATGCGGTGACGGGGAAGGGCGGCATTGAGGATGCGATAAAAATGGGGCAGGAGATGGATAAGTGCTTCACTGAGGACGGGAATGGCGAAGACGATGGCAAGGGAAGTCGGAGCATCGTCATGAGCACCGGCGTCATTGGCCAGCGCCTTCCTATCCAGAAGATCGTCTCGAAGCTGCCCACGGCATACTACAACCTCGGCGCGACACACGACCACTGGCTCAGCGCCGCACGGGCGATATGCACTACCGACACGTTCCCCAAGCTTCTCTCCAGGACATTTGCCCTGCCCAGCTCATCGGAGGAATACCACATCGCCGGTATGACCAAAGGCGCCGGCATGATCCATCCCAACATGGCCACCCTCCTCGGCATAATCTGCACCGACGCGCCCATTGCTCCCGAGCCGCTCCGCGCCGCCCTGACATCGGCCATCACCAAGTCTTTCAACAGCATCTCCATTGACGGTGATACATCTACCAACGACACGGTTGCCATTCTAGCCAACGGTGAGGCGGGAGGCAATACGATCACCAGCTCCAAGTCGGAAGACTTCAAAGCTTTCGAGGAAACATTGACGGAATTTGCGATTGACCTCGCTAAGTTGGTCGTTAGAGATGGGGAGGGCGCGACGAAATTCGTGACTATCCGCGTGACAAATGCGAAGACCTACGAGGACGCCAAGCGCGTGGGTTCGACCATCGCACGCTCCCCTCTCGTCAAGACAGCTCTATACGGCAAAGACGCGAACTGGGGCCGTATCCTATGCGCCACCGGTTACGCAGAGGGCGTCGAGTCCGTAATCCCTGAAGAAACGAGCGTGAGCTTTGTCCCGGCGAACGGCAGCGCGGAGCTCAAGTTGCTAGTCAAAGGTGAGCCGGAGCAGGTGGATGAGGAGCGGGCGGCGAAGATATTGGAGAGTGAGGATTTGGAGATTTTGGTCAAGTTGAGCGAGAGGTTTGACAAAGAGGCTACGGTTTGGACGTGCGATTTTTCGCATGAGTATGTTACTATTAATGGGGATTATAGGACTTGAGGGAGAGGGCGGGATTAGGGGGTGGCGAGAGATACCTTTTATGTTGAACTGAAAAGCGTGGACGGACGGCTCGGTGTTGAGTAGCAACTTTTTATGGATCTATCTCGGAGTTTGTAGAAAGGCCAGCTATTCACTTTCAGAGTATATCCCCCTTATCACGCTCATCCCGTGAGCCACCACTCGTCGTATCACTACCACAATCCAACATTCCCATATCTCATTTCTGCTCCATCTACGGCTGGCCGTGAAAGATCCAAGCCTCTGTAACCCATACACCCTTTGACCACCGCTCGGCCAACTAGGCAGTAGGTGCTGGTTGAGTGGGATGATGGTGTGAGGTCCAAGAAGAGGTGTGTTCAGGATATTTGGCCGACGGTGGAGAAGGTGAATGAGGGAATGTGCAGAGCTTGTGAGGTTGACGAGGGAGTTGGTGATGATTATGAGGCTTGGGAGGGGATTGGTTAGGGGGAAAAAGGGGGTGGTTATGAGGAGGGAGTGTGAGGCGTTGTGTAAGGGGAGATTAGTAAGGTGTATAGGTAGGGGAGGTGAAGAGTTTCTTTGGACTTGGGGACATGCGTTGTTTTTTTTTTGATAGGTTGGTAGCATGGAGCTGGTGGATATCGATTTTACAAATGGTAATTGGGTTGGGGTTAAAATGTTGATTACATGGAAGACTAATGTATATCGAAGAGTTCGCTTGAAAGCCTGGATCTCTTTCTTTCTACTAAATCCCCCGGTTCAATATGAAGGATGTGTTATGGACACGCCTCACCTTGCTCTTAGATCAATTTATGCATGCGACTCCAGAAACCATTTCGCAGACCTCCTAATCCCTTCCTGCATGTCGATCTGGGGCCGGTATTCAAGCCGCTCCTTTGCTTTGGAAATATCACACGTTCGCACCATAGTCGTATACTTCACCCTCGCCCGCGTAAGTCTCGGCTCCCTCCTCCCAGCCGTAAATATCCAAAACGCCCACTCTAGTACCCAAGCAATCGTCATCATAGCCCGCCCCGGCACCGCAACCACATCTTTCTCGGCAATTGGATAACCTGCCGCCGCAGCTAGTGCCCTCGTAAAAGTCCAAAGATTCCAGGGATCGTCGTTTGTAATAACGAAGGCTTCGCCATCCACCCGAAGGTTCTTGGATAGAAGAGGGGCATCGTAGCTGCGTACCAGTGCGCGCGCGGTTAGAAGTTGTGCATATGCATTGTTCTCAACATACGTCCAATCGAACAAATTCGAATTGTCGCCAATTTGAAGTCTTCCCTTTCCTTCTCTTGCATTTGAGATCACGCTTGTGACGGTTCCCATATCCCCCTCACCAAATAGTCCAGCGGGTCGAATAGCAGCTGTACGAACCCGATCCCCATTCGCGGCCAGAACCAATCTCTCCGCAAGCGCTTTTGTATGCGAGTAAAACTCCGGCTGCTCCGGCGCGAAAATTACTCTTGCATCTTCAGTCGCCATGATCATGTCGCTACGGTCGTCGTGGATGATTGAGGAACTGGACGTATATATTAGCGCCTTTGTGGTCTCGCACTCCTGCGCGGCTGCGATAACGAGCTTCGTTCCGTCGACGTTTACGGCTTGGAATACGGCGTTTTTCTTGGTGGAGAAGGGGTCCGGGGATACGATGTGGAATACTACGGTTGGCTGTGTGGTTTTGAAGGCTAGGGCGACGTCGGAGGTGGATTTTATACTACCAGTTATGTATTCGATGCCCGGGATGCGGTTTTTGGATGTGTCGATGTCGACGACGGCGACGGAGGTGGCGTCGGGGGAGTGGAGGGCGGCTTTGGCGATGTGGTGGCCGAGGAAGCCGCAGCCGCCGAAGATTAGGACGGAGCCTAGGAGGGGAGGGGATGTGGTATCCATTTTCGACGACAATATACGGTCTGCCATACAGAAGCTGCAGAGGTGGGGGTGTCTCTGGGAAGTTGTTGCAGCGAAAGAGGGTGAACTGGTGCTCTTGTGTGCGGCAACGTTGTTTAACAGAACATCAATAATTGGACTTCAAAAATATTATCCGCGTCGCCCGCGCGAAAGATTGCGGCGTAGTTCCCAATCGTTCACACTACTCATTCTGCTACCTGCCGTGACCAATGAGAGCTTCCAGCTATGTTCTGAGCGGAGTAGAGTATCGTTAAATGGTGTGGCGCGAGCGAGCGGGAAATTGCTAAGCGAATGCGGCGTAGTTCTCATCATGTCGACGCACCACTCCCCGGCGGTTTATGTAAGCACCAGACTATCCAGGGTCTCACGGATTAATTGAACCCGGGTTCAGACGGTTGGTTACCCAAATTTCGTCTCATCTAGTTAAGGACTAGAGCACCAACAAAATCGCTAATACTATGGGCGTATAGACAAGAGCTGATTGACTACGAAGCAGTTGAGGTGGATCTTTGCTATTCTCCCCCATTGTTCTACATCACACTCAGTCGATAGAGCAATCAAGCGTAGTATGCGGCGGTTGCTCGAATTTGTCTCAAAGTATACCATCGTCATTTGAGCAATTGTATCAAAGCATCGGAGAACGTACAGTACAGCTTCAGAAAGCAGCTGTGACTTTGCGCGTGCCTCAATGCATATTGCTTATAGTCAATAGTTAGGGAATAGAAGTTGCAGTCGTTCGACGTCCCCCTTCGTGGCCTACCTAAGTCGCATTTCATTCCACTTTGTATAGCTTGATGAGTCCTTCCTAGTCCCAGTCATTCTTAGCAGCTCGTGGTACGTCCTCATAACCCCTCAGTGCATCTTGTAATACTAGTCATATACTGATGACCACACTTGATTTGTATCATACTATTGCGAATCAGGGTTGACTGTGGATGACTTGACTTTCTCGAATGAGTCTTATAATCGTATAAAAGGATGGAATTTCATGCATACTATTACCTTTCTCTACCCACTTTCTATTATTATTATTTTCGGTTTGATATGACTTATAAATTGAAATATTGTACTTTGCAAGTGAATACAGTTTCCAGCAACCAAAAATACCACACAAGGGCCTCCCAGACCAAACGATACAATCCTTCAAAAACCACAATTCAACACCATGACAGAAGAGAAAGACACCATGCGCCGGGACCGAACCGTGACGCAGGAGAGATGGGACAATGAATGAGTTCCGCCTACAGATTACAGGAGACTAAAACTGGTTCACAACGAAGGATATAAGCCATATCGAATGAAAAGTTCCAGAAACACGTTGAGAGTCTGAAGGGGCAGGTGGATGCGTACATGGAGGATCTTGCGGGGCTGAGGGTGAAAGACCCGAAGAGCGTGTAGCAGTCGTGGAAGATGGCGGTTAAGGCGTGGCAGATGAGATAGAGGTTGGAGGAGGCGGCGAGGAGGACCGAGAAGATGGGGGGAGACATTACCTCCCACCTCATTACTGTGTCCGTGCCGCAGATGAATGGGAAGCTGGATTTTATGTCGGCCCAGGCGGAGGAGACTGGCGCGAAGATGTTAAAGGAGATGAATGGTCTTCAAGAGAAGATCCGACGATTGAACTCGACCACGAAGAGCAACGGCGGTCTACTATTGGCAATGGAGAAATGGTTCTCCGATCGACAAGCGATTACGGTACAACGCCAATGTCTTCGCACACTATACTGCAATGAAATTGACAGTCGGAAGGCAGTTGTGAAGGAAGCACATAAAGAGACATTCCGATGGGTCCTCGATGAAAGATAAGGTGAGAATGAAGAATATTCTCCTATGGAGAAAAGTTTCAGGTCCTGGCTTCATTCTACGGATCATGAGAAGGACGTCTTTTGGATTCTGGCGAACCCGGTGCAGGCAAGAGCACGTTAATGAAATTCCTGGTTCAGCATGAACATTTGCGAGATCATCTCAGAGACTGGATTGAACCTCGGAAGCTTACGGTAATCGAATACTTCTGCTGGAAATCCGGGTCCTACCTTCAGCGGTTCTTTAAAGGGCTGATGAGGTCGCTGCTGTTCCAGCCGCTTAGGGAGTGCGTAGACCTTGTCGAGCCCTCTTTTCCACGTCAGGACTGGAAGATCTGCGAGGAAAGGTACGAATTCACCCCTACGGAGCTCAGTGACGCCCTGAAGAAGGTCTCGAAGCTGGTCTAGCACCAAGGTGTGTGCCTTCTCGTCTTCATTGATGGGGTAGATGAATTTGATGACCACCGCGAAAAAGATGAGAACTTACGAGATGAGCATGAACTAGCTGAGTTTCTGCACATCTTCAATCGATCACCCGCAATCAAGCTCTGCGTATCAAGTCGACCATGGCCAGTGTTCAAAGACGAATTTGGCCATGACGAAACCAGTGTATGTCTATCCATGAACTCACCCAGAAGGACATCCAGGCCTACGTTTATGCTCTTCTGGGCAAGCGTACGAAATTCGAAAACCTATCTAAAAGGAACCAAAGTAAGGGGCGCTGATTCATGAGCTAATCGAAGTTGCGCAAAGTGTTTTCTTGTGGGTGCACCTCGCAACACATGATATTTTGGAGTGCATCAGACAGGAAGACAGATTGGAGGAACCGGTAACAAGGCTTCGAAAATTGCCACCAAAGCTCGAGGACTTCTATGCACGTATCCTCCAGTCGATTGCACCCGAATATAAGAAAGACATCGCAAGATCATTGCTCCTTATATTGAGCGTTGAGGGAAGAGCCTCGGGATCCGTTCTCTGTGTGCATCTGTTGTTCAATGATCGCGAGAAAAAAAAAATTCAGGCGCTGGAAACTCTCGGCATGAATGAATGGCACAATAATTTGACGAGAGCAGAAAGAAGGATTGTTACCCAGTGCAAAGGCCTCGTGGAAATCCATTACACCTAGCCTATCAACCGCGACGACACATCAACTCCACAATATGTGAAAGATGAATGGACATTTGGTTCTCCTGAGGTCTAACTCGCACACCGGAGTATAGTAGGTTTCTTAGCTGAGAAGAGTACTCACAAACAACCTTGCCGACAAGCGGAACTTTCTTGTGGAATTCTCGACCTCATATTTCGGGCGAATCTGAACCTGCTCCACATGACAATCGGTTATCTTCGCCAGCCTAATCATCCACTCCTACCCTCCAGGATGACCGATTCCGTCTCTCTTAACAAATTCGCGGAGGGGACAGAACGATATAACTCTATATATCAAATTCGGGCGACTTGTTACAGCATAGCAAGCTTTGTGGGAAGGAATTCAATTTGTCGAACTGGAAAGAACTCCGTGAGCTGATGACTAAACCCTGGCAGAACTCGTCTGGAAGTGCAATACAACTTGTCCGTGAAATCTATACCCCAGAACAACATCTAGGTCTTGCGTTTGCTATCAAAACTGGGGTTCCCGAGGCGCTGCAACGTGAACTACAGCGCTGCCCCAAAGCGCGACAGTTCGACGGGTCATGTCGGAAGACCTTGTCAAAGGAAGGTGGAATGGCCGTCAAGAGATTGTTGAGCTGCTTCTAAATTACGGTGCCGATCCCAATGAGATAGATCCGAGGGGAGGGGTATACATGGTGGACCCGGTTCCTACAATTGCTTCTGTTCGGAATCCACGGCCAACCACCGGGGCCTAAGGACGTGGAAGCAATATCGGCGTTCGTGCGCTATGGAGCAGATCTCAATGCCACCTGGGAGGCGCGGGAGGAGAGATGCGGTGAAAATATGGGTAAGATGATAACATATAAAGCCGTCGATGTGTTACGGGAACTGTTGGAGACGACGCATCAACATCGAAAACTTCCTATCCAAATCTCAGGCACCTCAAGACAATCAGGAAGAGCAAGTCAAGCTTCAATCAACCGAGTTTATACCAAGCGGAGTACTGGAAGAGGAACGTCCAACCGAATGTTGAGTCAAACAGAGGCAGAGCGACGAAGTGGACGCAACACCCATGCGGAAAAAGCGGGCAGCTGTATACAGGAAGCAGATAGGTCAAGCTGGATCGCCGATTGGGTGGAGGGATGATAACGACTCTCTTCTTTTTCGTACTGAGCATCGCTCTTGACTGGGTTGTCTCATATAGCTGGGGATATTGGAAAGTCAGGGCATTCCATCCAGCAGGGTGAACAATGGTGTTACGTATCGGAGGAATCTGTGTGCAGTATGACAGAACACGGAAATCTCATTCATTGCTCTGTACCTACGTAGTCAGATTGATTCTCACGTATCTTTTAGTCAATTCGTCATGAAGTTTAGGATGCGCATACAAGCGGGTTTCGCTAGCCCCAGCATATCTCACGGCTTTTTCCCATGAACGCCTGCAATGCAATCGTCTCTTTAGTCCAATATATAT
The DNA here is from genome assembly GCA_010405425.1 of Lentithecium fluviatile CBS 122367. Classification (NCBI taxonomy): domain Eukaryota; kingdom Fungi; phylum Ascomycota; class Dothideomycetes; order Pleosporales; family Lentitheciaceae; genus Lentithecium; species Lentithecium fluviatile. Next base: position 351,596 of record MU005602.1, on the reverse strand, counting down.
ACTGTTATTAAAGCCTGCGCACAAATTAGTGTCTGCCTAATACAAGGTCTACTACAACTATTAAATTCACGTGTGGACTGTTAACTTTAGTACTCGCTACCACTCCTCGCAGTCTCCCACATCGTGAAGTTGCAAAATCCCATCTTGAACCTCTTTGAAAATCGCATTACTAAAACCTCTCCATCATTCTCTCACTCCCGCCCCGAGCAGCAGTCGACGCGATCGCAACGAACTTACCTTATCCCGTAATTGCTAGCCCTAGTTATATACTACACTCACTTTGTACTACTGTAATCGCTCTCCTTAAACACTTTAAGATAGCGGACCAGCAGCCTAAAACTTGTGAACTTTAAGATTGTGTAGCAAGCAGAAATCGGAGTTGTGCGAGCCTAGAGGCTGATCAGACGTGAGCCCATTGGCTCATGGAAAGGGAAGGCGCGCTGAATGCCTGGGAGCCGCGTCAATGATAATGCCAACATGGAGCACTACCAAAGGTCCCGCAAAAACTTCAGAAGGGGATGTACTTGTGACGATAATGATACGCATTTGTATGGGTTCCGCAAACCCTGGATATCTTGCGGCTATGTTCTACAAACTCCTAAGATGCAACTATGCCTGCGCTTCCAGATATACATTACTTTTAGAACCTGATCGACAGTTAGTAAATGCTCGCTCGCGTGAACAGTGGGGAAGCAGACGCACCTTATTTCGTAGTTGCCTGCCCTAGTCATATACCGCACCCACTTGACGCTGCTGTAATTACTCTTCTCAAAAACTTTGAGATAGCGGACCAACAACCCCGAACTTGTGAACATCAATAGCGAAAAGCTCAAGCTCAGCGGTGGCCTCGACCATGCCTTCTGGTTTGTCATGCTCGTCAAGCTCGCCTCCGCGCTGAGGACGTACTCGCTTTGTCCCGTGAAGCGGGGAATCTTCCACACAATGTTGTTCGCCTCCGGCTCATACTTCGCTTTGCCCTGCGACGTCCGCTCGGTGATGCGGGCGGTGTTCAATGGTGTTGGTATCCGCACAACCACATTCGTCGCAAAGAGCTTGGAGCCATAGTTCGCGCGTATCGCAATGCTGTATTCCACCTTTGTCTTGCCCACCTCATTGACGATGGCGTGCACCTTGAAAGGCAGGTTTACGTTTTCGGTCGCCCGGTAGCGCATTAATTCGAATTCTCCGTCTGGTGGGATGAACGATATTATCCTGTCTGTGTCGAACTTTCCCAGCTTGACGCATTGGTGGAACTGACAATCTTCCAGTGTCACGCTTCCTGCCGCCGCCCTTGTAGCCTTCGCGCCTGCTCTGTTGCCCGACGGCCCTTGTAGATTGTCCTCGCCAAGCGTTAACCGATCGTTGAGGCCGAATTTGCACTCTGGTGTGCCCGAGAGGTATGCGCGCATTATGATTTGTCCGTTTACGTCCGCTCGAAGTACCGTTCCCGTTGCTGACATGAGGAGGTTGACGTCCTCGATTACGTCGACGAAGGCTTCGTTCTTGCGGTATTTGATATCGGCTCGTCGCCATGATAGCGCGCCGGTTGCTTGCATCGTGATTTTCGAGGAATCTTCCTGCGAGCGAATTAGCAATTGGCCGTCACACTCACGCGCCGACCCGAAGGCATACCATCGCTCGCTCCGACTTGACTCCCTCGGTCGTAATGTACATCTTCAGCGTGTCCGTCTCCGTATTCTGCGGGTACCCAAAGTCCAGAATCTCATCCAGCAGCTCATAAACCAGCACAAAATTATTCTTTACAGCCTCCTCGTCGAATTTGCCAAAATACGCCTTCCCCAGCCCAATCATTCGGTATATAAACTCGAACACCAGTGCAGCGTTCGCATTGCTTTTGGTGACAGCGACCAGGTAGATGTTCTCGTGCTTGACATGGCTGAAGGTGGTGGAGCCGAGGGTGAGGATGGGTGAGCGCACTTGGGCGTTGGAGATAACCTGTATGCGGAAGACGTCGGCGAGGCGGGGGCGGCAGTCGTTGCGGAAGGCGCGGAAGATGAGGTTCTCGCCTTTCTGGTTGAAGATGAGAATCCCGGAGAGCATGGCGAAGGAAGTGGAGGAGGCGGAATGGGCGTGGGAGGGGGTAGAGAACGGATAGGGTTGGTGGTGGAGCTCTCGTTCGCGGTCGCGGCGGGAGGATGGCGCTAGTCCGCCTTGGGATACTGCCGATGCCAAGCAATCACACTTCCCACCTGACGTGGCAGCGATTAGGCACCCTCCATCTCCATGTATATAAAGCCAGCCAATGGCCCCCAGGAATCTGTACAGTAACAGCCTGTCTTCTGACCATGACGATGGATGGCAAACACCACGAGTCGTTTCCCCTCATGCACCTTCCGCCTGAGCTCCGCTCCGAAGTATATTCACACCTCTATCGCGTCAAATACATCCCTATAACGCCTAAGCTTGTGCAACGACGAGTGCTCAACATCTACGCTCACTGGTCTACATATGTCGTTCCCACGTCGTTGCTGCAAGTCTCTCACACCATCAAATCGGAGGTAGAAGATGGTGTACGCCGCGCAAATCATCACTACGCCCCCGAGGTTCTGGGCGACTTGAGCAGTGGAGACCTCTTCAATGAGATTCTCGGCTCCCTGAAGCGGGCACACGATCAAGACATGAGGTACCTCGAGAAGAGCGAATCCATTTCAAGCAGCCTACAGAATCACGTACACAAGTCTATGCTCGACGTTGCGACTAGGGACCTAGCCACGAGATTTAACAACAGGAACAACATCGCAAGCCGTCACCCTAATAGGCCATGGGCAGTGAAACCACGACATCTCCGTTCGTTCGTAGAGTGGACACTCCTTCGGCTGCGCAGAAGTCGGAGCGTCGATGTCGTATTCCAAGTCCATATCGACATTTCCCATCCTCGCCACGGAATGGGCAGAGTCCATATCGACATTTGTGAGAACGCTGGAATGCTGAAGGCTCGCGAGCGTGCAGGGCAGGTCGTCGCTCATCACCCCAAAATTCTGGCAGCACGCCATATTGAGCGCGCAGTGATTGAAGATCAGCTTAGGGCATGGCTACCACGACTCGAGGAGCTAGGTGTAACTTGGGAGGTTGCTTCACAGGATGAAAGCAGGAAACGATTCTTTCCTGTGATTTTTCGCAGGATGAAAAAGTCCGATCACAACGAAGAATTACCTGACAACTAGATTGCTCCAGCCTCCCAAGTCCAACGGGACGATGGAGTTTTCAACAGAGTAACTGCTTGCGCGCGAACCCGAATCATTCCCTTGCATTCGACTCGCCATCTTTGGTTGTCGGGTGGACTCGTTCGGATTCGGGTTCATCAGCAGCAAGGGGTCGCTTATCGTTCGAAGCAAGGTTTTTGTTCCGACCTTGGTCATTGGCTTGCGGATAGCCCACCGATTCGCTCGCCATCTTCTCATCCTATCACCAGTGGTCGTGAGAGCTATCTCGCCACTCACAGTTCCAAGATAAATCTTACTCCGCCCCCTTCATTCGCATTTGCCTTCGCTCCTCAGGCTGTCGCTCTCAAACGCATCCTACTTCACTGTTCTTACGAGTTTCCATCAAACCTTCATATTTCCTAACATTACCTGCTCATCCTAAAGTTACCAACATACAAAAATCGGCTAGTCCGACACCTCACGTCGAACTATGATGCGCAACATCCCACGATGCAATTACCGTCCTGACAGCCGCATAACCATCCAAACCCCACTCCGCACAGCCCACCTAGGCCCGCTGCCCCTCCCGCTTCGACCCTACCGCCGAACTCCCCGAGGCCGAACCTACGAAGACCCCTATAAAACCTACACCATGCGCTCGGGCAAGCACCGTGGAGAAACTATCGCCCAAGTCAGCACCAACCACAACTCATACATCAGCTGGATGCATGAAATGCACTATGCCTCGCTAGCTCCCTTGCACATCATCTGCCTCGCCCTCGACGGGTGGAAAAACGCCAGCACCTCGCACGGTCTGCCTCCCCTCACAACTGCGCTAGCCCGCTTCAAAGCCGAAAATTACCATATCTACATATCATAACACTTTCTACAAAACCATTGGAAGGTCAGCCCGGATGAGTGCATCAAGGCAGGCGTCAAGACTAGGGACTCTGTTGGGTCGAAGACGGGCACGACGAAGTTTACCTTGTGGCATGTGTATTTGTTTGCGATTCGGGAGAGGAGTTTAACGAAGGAAGAGGCAGATGGGAAGGCGGTGGAGGAGAAGGATAGGACGCCTGGGTTGAGAAAGGGGTTTCAGAAGTATCAGTCGGGGGCTTATTCTAGGGGTGGTTGGGATGGCTATTATGGCTTTGAGTGCTGTTATCATTGATAGGCCAACGTGGGAATTGGGAATCTGATTGGTAGCTCCTGTTCGGGAGGAGCATTTTTTTCTTTTATGGTATGTAAGCTAGCGCCCAGGGATATTGATCACCCAGGGATGTTGATCACCCCCACCAAAACACGCTGTCGCCAGAAAAGACGCGTTATCTATCAACAACGCTTTTTAATATGGATGCGCGCGAGGCTGCTATACAATTAGCTATCAGCGATCTCAATTCTGGTGTTTATAAGAGCCAGCGCGCTGCCGCTAGGGCGTACGGCATCCCCTAGTCTACCCTATTAACGCGAATCCACGGTCGCACTAATTATAGAACCAGCCACTAAAATTAGCAGCGCTTGACCCTAGATTAAGAGAGCTTCCTAGTAGACTAGATCCTTAAGCAGGATACAAACGGCTACCCTCCCTCGCACGCGCGCGCTTGAGAAATGGCAATCCAGATACTACAAATGAATGGCGATCGCGAGCCTCTAGGGCGGCGCTGGATAGAAAACTTTATTAGGAGGAATTTACGCGTCGCATTAGTAATTAGCAGGAAGCTAGAGGTCGCCCGCGCTGAGGCTGCTACTCCTAAGCAGCTGCGCGCGTTTCTAGAGCTATTTAAGCGGACGAGAATACAGCTAGGTATACAGACAGAGGACATCTAGAATATTAACGAGACAGGAACAGCCCTTAGGGTATGTATAAACACTAGGGTGCTCGCATCTAGTAGAAAGAAGAAGGCTTATTTTAAGTCTCCAGAAAATCGCGAGTAGGTATTAATAATTAAGTGCGTATTAGCTACAGGGCGGATCCTACGCTGCGCAGTAATATTTAAGGGCCAGAGCCTATAGACTACATAGTTCCCGTTAGAATTAGTACCCAACTAGCTCTTGTTACGTCCCTACGGGGTAGCTAGTCCTATAGGGGTAAGTTGGTTCTCGGGCAGGAACGACGATAGGGAGAAGGTTATTAATCACGTAAGTAAGTAACAGGATAGTTAGTATTAAAGTTATAAAACTATTAAATTAATAATACTTAATAGAATCTAAATAATAGAT
>MU005602.1:237665-340490 GCA_010405425.1 Lentithecium fluviatile CBS 122367 | reverse complement strand
GTTAGTAACTATAGTAATACCTTTAAAGTTACTTATATTAAGGGTGTTTAATATATTACGTTCCTATAGGGTAGCTAGTTCTATAGGGGTAAGTTAGTTCTTAGGTAGGAATAATAATAAGGAGGAGGTTATTAATTACGTAAGTAAGTAATAGAATAGTTAGTATTAAAGTTATAAAACTATTAAATTAATAATGCTTAATAGAATTTAAATAATAGATTATTAACTAAGTTAAACACTAGGAACTATAAGGGTTCCTGCTATTTCTATATACTTATAGCTTTAGTGTTAATAGTTAGCTGCGGGACTATTAATAGTTATAATAGTTCCTACTAAAGCTATTACTAGTCCTTAGCGCGGCTATTAATTACGTAATATAATAATAATTAGTGTTCTTGTCTTAGTACCTCTTGTTAGCGTCTAGGTACGCGACTAATTATTATTCCTGTCGCTTGTTTGACCCACTAGTTGTAACAGCTCTATACAACCTTAGAGAACGGATAAACGTTAAAAGCTATAGGTCTTAAGTAGCTATAGCGAATCTATATACCTAGATTAGCTCCGCTAGCTAATTAATATTAACTACTCCTACTTAACGGCTATTTAAGCTATATTAATATAGAGTTCCTATAGCTCTATAAACAACATAAAATAGAGCTCCTATTTCTCCCTCTACATGCGACACACCTTATATAGCCGCTAGATCTATTAGTATTCTCTGTTTTAAAGAGAAAGTATAGGGATTAGATTCGCAAGCTCGCAAGCCTTAACGACGCCGCGCCTATTAAGAAAGAGCGCTTTATTAGCTACTATTACAGAGCTAGAGAGGAAGCTATTATAGAGAGGGTAATTTAAGCTAGATAGCAGGGAGCAGGGCTGGTGCCGTACAATCCTAATTAGGTGCTTTAATTATCACAGATTCTAAATTAAGTATTAACACTACTACCTCTATTAATTAATATTAATTTGAGCAGCGCGCTCTATCGTACGCCCTAGAGACCCCAGGATCTATACGCAGCCTAGAGATCTATACAGAGATTAGAGAATCTCTCTTAAACCACCCAGCGCGTTCTACAGAAAGCAGGTAAGGCTATTGCGATAGCTAATACTTAGGCAGCAAGGCAGGAAGCAGAGATCTTACAGCTAAAACATTAACTACAGGCTATCCCCTCTACAAAGAAGCGCAAGCGAATTACTATAGATTAAAATTAGAGATTTGCTAATGTTAAGAGTATTAAGCGTGCGATAGATTAGGCAGCTGCTTCAGCAGCTCAGATCTCTGCATCTATTAAATTAAACGCTGTACAACCTATAGATAGGGCAGCTACTATCCCTACTTTCGAATCTATGTGTATAGATTGGCAATTAGAATAGAGCGTTGTTGATTTTCGCGTCTTTTCTGGCGACAGCGTGTCTTGGTGGGGGTGATCAATATCCCTGGGCGCTAGCTTATCTCTTAATCAAAGAGAGTGTTTACGTCCGGCCTCGATTTGAGCAGGTGGCTCGTTGCCTAGGTAACGTTAGACCTCCACGTGACCTTTCAGTCCCATCTTACGCTATAGGGCTAGCGTGCATGATTACATAACCTATCCCGTGTCCTCACGAACAACATTCCTTCCTTCGTCCCAAGCACCGCCAGCGAAACAACGGCTGAAATTCTCAACACGACGCCCTCCGCCGCACCATCCCACCACCACCACATCTGGGCTCTACTGTGTTACTTTGGCGCTGCTGTTTGATCGCTATCCCCGCACACCAGTAAGAATTACACCGCCTTGCGCGCCCGTCTCCACCAGAGTGTAACTGCTACGCGACGACACCGGGACGCAAGGTTCTGGCCGCGTCCTCATTACGGGCGTCATTGGGCGTAAGTAGCATGGTACCGCCGGTGCTCAAGTGCCCCATCGATGACTGTGACGAGATTATGAAACGTTTCGATTCAGTTCAGTTCACTTCAGTTCAGCTCACTGGGTCTGCGAAAAGGAGGAGACATCGCGGCTGTGGGTGGGTGGGTTCGGGCGGTGGGTTGCGTTTGGTACCGAAACCGTTTATACAGAAGTCATGGATACGGAAGCCATCAATGCAGAAGCCATGGATACGGAAGGCATCGATACAGAAGCCACGGTTCCGCAGAAGCGGTCGCTCGCGGCGGTGCGAATTCCGCTGCATCAAGCTCGATTCGAGTTGATCTTTGTTCGACAGCTTATTCGATACAAGTATGCTGCGGTGTTTCATCGAGAGACTCACCCGCTCCGTACGAGGAAACCCTTCGTTAGTGAGCCGATACGGAGAACAGCAATCTGCCAACGAGGGGGCGCGAGAAACCCATGCCGCCGTCTGGTGACTTACCGGACTTTCCATCCGCTTTCTGTATGTGCTCCCAATGGCATCCTATCTTCACCACCTTGGATCCCCAGTATGGGGGAGGCGGTGAGGACTTGACGCTTAAGAGGCCGGCGTACGTAATACGACTGAGCCGTCCAACATAGCTGACCCGCCCGACGCAGCTAGTGGGACGTCCATGTCCACAATCAGATCGACTAGTGGGACATCGGAGGTCCAGAGTTACTCGTGTGTGGTACAGCGGGGTGGTAGTGTTACTAACTTATTGCGTCGTGAGGCGATAGCCCTCGAAACACGGCATCATACTCAAGATGCCGTGGCCTCTTTTAAGGGTGCTTTTGGTGCCTCTATGCAATTATTGTACTAGTATATTCATGGAGTCTAAGAGCTTGGCATATCGAGAGGAACTGTGGGAGGGTTACTCCATTTCGGCCTCTACGTCACCTAGGCGGCTTTGTGGGAGGGAATGAGACAAGAAGATGGCCGTCTGCTCTATGTGGAGATGGAATCTGTCGTCTGCTCAGCTCCTACATAAAAGACTAACACTGACCCGCATGTGTAGTCCAGAGCGAACGTGAACACGGTTCATTTCACTCGCGATTGTTCAACTTTTACTCTCTTCAATACAATATGACCTGCAACTAGTCGAACGTGGAGGTGCGGCTCGACCTTGAACTACCGTCGTTTTGCAACACGGCAAGCCCCGCATGCACAGAACGATCGGCCACTCCACGAAGCAAGCGTCGTGTTCCTCGGAATCTTGCCGAGTCTGGGGTATGTAACGTCAAGCCTCCCGATGGTCGCTCAAGGGGCCGAGAGCTGCCGGGAATGCGACGCCGCCGCGACGAGTATTGGCTCAACTTGGCTGCTCACGTAGCAGCCCGAGTCATGGATGCAGCATGTCGGAAGATGATCGATGATCTTTAGTATGAATCGGAAGCTCACGTATGTCTATGTGCTTGATCTGTGGATTATATGAAAAGCGCCAAACTTCAAGGGCCATAGGCTGCGTCGTATCCGGGTAGGGGACAGCCGTTGGGAAACCCCCTCTTTCTTTGTACTAAGCTTGATTCCGTTATACTTGGGTTTTGGCAAATCGTACGTCGCCATGTTCCCGACCTGGCTCAGGTGATCTCGTTCCATGTGCCTAGCACGAGTTGTATCCGCCCATGGTGGATATAAAAGAATCCTAGGTCTCGAAAGTCACCAGTGATTCAAAGCATCCAGGCCAGCCCAAGCCAAGCCCACCAGAAAGTAACGCTTTTGCCATCTTTCAAACTCTTCCCCTCTTTTGCTATAGATTGAAGATGCACTTCTCCCTCCTTGCCATTTCTGCGCTGGTATGCCGAGCAGCAGCAACTGCCATTGGTAAGTCTCGCAGCCCTCACCCCGTTATGCAAGACTTCTCTGGGAACTGGCTGACACAGCCGCAGACGTTCACGTCATTGTCGAAACCGAGAGCGTTAATGAGACCTCCCTGTCCTGCTTCTGGGATGGCACTTCTCCCTTCTGCGCCGGCTCGTGCCCCTCCGGATACACCGAGTGCAACCGCAACAGCTGCGGGGACGGCGCCTGTTGCTGGACCGGTATCAAGACCTACTGCTGCCGGGGTGACTCATGTCCGAGCAACAATGCCATCGGCGATAGCGACCACAGTGAGGCACCCAAGCTCGAATCGCTCAAGGCAAAGGTAATCTCCCCGCCCCCGAAGGCACTCGTGTCGACCGGCCACTCGCCAGAGACAGCTGCAACCTGTTTCTGGGACGGCACAGCCCCGTTCTGCGCCGGCTCGTGCCCCGACGGATACACCGAGTGCAACCGCGGCTCGTGCGGCGATGGCGCCTGCTGCTGGACCGGTATCAAGACCTACTGCTGCAAAGGGTCTTGCCCTGACCTCTCGGTTCCGTTCCCGGTTCCAAAGAAGGCCCATAAGAAGACAGTGTTCAAGCTCGGTAGGGTTCCTATGGTGGGTTCTCTTGGAGCTTTCGGCTAAGGTGGCACAGATGGGGACTACGACGACATCTGCGACCACGAGACTGAGATTCTGTGCTGCCCTCCTGGTGCTCGCAAGAATGAAGACTGCAAGTGTGTCAAGACCAAGGCGTCTTCCACGAAGGGGAGGCAACATGTCCTCGGTTTGAAGAAGCTCGGTATGTTGATCCATGGTGCATGCTGCTTGCAGACGAACTAACCCTGCATTTCGCCAGGAGATGACGAGCCCGGTGACGACCTTTGCAAGCCCGAGGAGCAGTTGTGTTGCAACCCCGGGGCCGACTCCAACGACGAGTGCGGCTGCTTGCCCAGAGTGAGTTTGATCCCGCATTATATGATACTGTTTGGTTTGGTTTATAACTACTCAGGCAGGTCTGACCGTGGAGGAGCTGTAGACAGATTGAGAAGGCTGTTGGTTAGGTCGCAGGATCTCCCGAGTTATCAGATTGAGGAGTTCTTGTTAGGAAAGGCTCCCTTGCGACGATCTTAGTGCCGGGTTCCTGTTTACGGTAGTCTCTCCTTATTTCTGGTCTTTGATAATTTTGTTCCCCACTCGCTCCCTCCCGCAATTGGTTGCTTTGCGGCAAGACAGGCAGAATGAAAACTGGTCTTGCAGACACCTTCACTTCAGCGCATCACCTACATTCAAAAACTGACATTACATACTACCTCTCCAGAGGTATTTGGTAGCTTTCTTATATGCTAGAAAGTGCGACTTCCTCACTCGAGCAAACCGACAGCATGCAGAATCAGCTCTGCGGCCATATCAGTGATGATATTTAGGTATCTTCATTCTTGATACTGGCCCATGCCGGAAGTGAAGGCGCAGTTGACGAGTTCCCATCAGTGATTCTTCCGTTGGGGGGGAATTATTAACTTCGTTCCAGATATCCAAACTAAGGCTATCCTGAATATCCGGCGTCGTTCCCGTACCTGGTACTCGTTGGTTTTCTAAGCATTTCGCTAGCATCCCGAATTCATTCGTTGCCAGTCTCTCATACTAACTCCAGGGCAGCATACAGCGGTGACTCTTCAAACACAGCAAGTTCCGCTATGATAGGAGCATCCTCGATTCCCTTCCCAGCCTCCCCACACTTCTCCACCTGCTGTCGCGCTGATTCCCTATACGATGCATTGTCCGGAGGCGAAATTAGATGCGTCGAATAGGTGAAGCCCTTTTGCTCGAACCAAGATATGGCCTTAGGTAAATTGCGTAGGCTATCACAACGGAACTCTCGGTCATCTTCTTAGCAACTTAGTCATCTATTTTCAGCAAAACACGCAGTTGTAGCTTCCCTCCATTAGTGTGCATTCGGGTCAGGTATGGCTTCAAGAATTACCGGAAATTGTCCCACTCCGGCGCCGCTGCGTCCTTGGTCCAGGCTGCACGATTATCCTCTCGCTCCCGGGACGTCGCCACGAAGTGTGTCTTCTTCCGGGTTTGGGCTATGCGGACCGGGTTTTCGATTACCCACTGAGCGACTTCTTCCGCCTCGGTACTCGGGTCGTGCGTCTTGAGCCAGGATTTGTCCAAGCCGTAGGCCATTGCGACGAGGTCCCTGAGGTCTTTGAATTTCCAGAGACACACTAGGCGAGCGACTAGGGTGGACGGATGGGTCCTGTGAAGGACTCTGACTGCGTCGCGGATTTCCATGCTTGTTGAGCGGGATATGAGGAGGAGATCGGCAGGGATGGTGTGTCGAGGCTTGTAGAGGCCGAAGTCGTGCGAGAGGATAGATATGAGGACCGTGTCGGGGAGGAAGGAGTAGATCCTGTTACGCAGCTCTGCTGGCAGGGTGTCTAGCATGCCTAGCGGGCTGTGTTTGTGGTCGAGGTCAGGGTGTGCAGAGGGCATAGCGGTGTAGCGAAGAGTGGGAATGCACTATCGAAAGGCAGTAAGTGAGAGAAAACCTTGAGCCTCGAGAAAGCTTAGCCTTTGTACCACGTTACGTCTTGGCAACCCATAATGCCGCCGTAAACAAAAATTCCGATAACCCATGTCAGAGTGCGATTTACCTCGAGTCGTCTTATCAGATTTTCAAGCTCAGTATTGTGAACAAACCGGAGGCTATATCAAGTACACTCCATTTTCTCCAACTCTATCCGAAATCCTCACCCATTGGGCTTTACTCGTAGCTTCGGAATATGAGCCTATTAGAGGGTCGACGCTAGACCGCAAAGTTCCGATCCGAGATACCCACTTGCCTTCGCCCATGAAGTCTCATCTCCGTCGAGTTCGCCACATCCCAGCCCAAGGTCTCACACGCCTTCAATTCTTCAACATGCGGCAGATCTTCCTCCAGCACACCCCACGGCCGCACAGCAACAACCTCATATGTCAGACTGCGCACCGATTCCTTCCCCGCCCCCACGGCATACCTAGCAAGACCCCTGACGAACTTGTGGTACATTTCGCGCACCACGGAATCCGACCCGTCCAGGGCCTCACGATCCAACAGAAGCACCCGCACTTGGAGCGTCGGATGAGCTCGAAGCCGTGGAATGGTGATCTTAATGAAGTCACTCACGGCTTCTAACATAGTACCCGATGAGGGTGCGGGAGTTATGAATTTGCGCCCTACTGCCCTTTCCCATGGAAGTGTGTGTTCCTGCATCCACAAACTGCGCTCCACTGTCATCTCGGATGTGTAATCATACGTGCGCAACGCATTCTTAACAATCCACTCCGGAATGGGGAGTCCCGCAAATTCTGCACCTTGTGCCTTCATCTTCTTCGTCCAGGTGAGGTCGAATCCGCGCGCCATGTCGAGCATGCGGAAGATGTTCGGGAGGCGGCTGAGCTCCATGCCTAGAACCAACGTGGGTTTGTACTTGATGCTGGCCATGCTAATGCAATTGCAGATCTCGCTGTTGATAGCGCGAGAAATGAAAGGGTCGACGTCGTCAGGGAGGTAGTGGCGCGGGTACCAGAGACCAATCCTTTTGTCTGTACGGACATTGATGAGATTTGTGGCGGGGAGGTAGGAGAATATCATGAGGCGAATTTCGACTGGTAGACGGAGGAAGCCATCGTTGTCAATTCCGCGTTTGCCGTCCGATGCGTTTTGTACTGGAGTGGTGTCAGTCATGATCATTGGGTGCGCAAGTGCGAGCGAGTTGAAACTACTCTTTATTAACGTGCTTAGTCATTCCGTGCACGTCATCACACCGTGCACGCTTTGGCGATGTCGCGCGCCCACAAAGTTGAGGCTGTAGAGCTGTATATATATTGTAAAATCGCTAGATTTTTTGTAGTAACAATCGCAGAGACTTATTGTATTATTCTAGCACCTAATGAGCTATTAAAAGCGCTTTAGGAGTCGTATTTTGCGGGTGCGCGTTAAGGTGCTGGTATTAGGCAGCTTATCTTTAACTAGCGAAATCTTAGGCTGTATAACCTTAATATCCTCTAGAGTTTATATAAGACGCTTAAGGCTTCTCTAACTACCCTTTTAGGAAGCTTTAAGCTTATTATAAAGTTATTTCTCTATTACGCGCGTCTATTACTTTTTCTAAGCTTTAAGGGCCTTCTACTTGCGCTTCTACGCCTACTGCTTTTAGGTAGTAGCTCTCTAGCAACGCCGCTCTTTAAGTAGTAATTATTTCTAGGCCTTAAGTTACTCCTTAGCCTTACTCTTAGCGTCTTTTTAAAGCCTTATAGCCTTCTTCGCCTCTGCCTTTTATATCTAAAGATTACGCGCGCGCTAGACCTTAGCTAGGAACTAAAACTAAGCTCTACTATTATACTTCTCTATTAGCTCTAAGAGTAACGCTTTACCCTACTAGCGTTACTTCTACTTATTTAAAAGGGCTTATTTTAGCTAAGTATTTTTAAGCTTTAAAAGCTAGTTATTAGTAGAGATAGAGTAGAGCGTATATAATAATTTAGTAGCCTTTAAGTTATAAATATTCTTAATAACTTAGTATAAAAGATACTTAATTTTATACTAATTACTTACGCTAAGTACTAAAGTATTACTCTTACTTAATAATAGGCGCTTATCTTAAGCATCTTAGCAGGCGTTAAAGCGGGTAAGAATTCTATTAGAGTTAAAGGGTACTACTCTAGTAGCTTTAAAGGCCTTTAAAATAGTTAGTAGAGTTAAGGCAGCAATCTAGGCACCCTAAAATAAGTAGAAGAAATTACGTTTTATAATACTAGAGAGCTCTTAGTAGTTATTTATAAAGCTAGTAAGGCAAACGCTATATACGCTAGTAAGAGGGCTAAAGACGTATATATTAAGCGGCTAGAGCGTATAGGTGCTATAGAAGGGAAAGATAGCTAGCAGGATCTTATTAGTATTATAAAACTTAATAAAATCTATTATAACGTATAACCTATAGCTATTAAGAATTAAAAGGTAATATAATTAACGTGCCTTTACCTTAGTCTTATAATTAAAGACGTCCCTTAGCTAGCTAAGCCTAATATTATTATTTATCTATCTAGATAGAGATAAGGTAAAAAACGCCTTATATTTAGTAGCGTTAAAATCTTATAGCTATAAGTCTTATAGCTTACTAGAAGTTAACTAATAAATTAGGCCTAGGCTAAGGGTAGTCCTATTAGCGTAGACGTAAGCTATTATTATTATCTACTCTTTATTACTATCTTAGACTATATGCCTAAGTTTTCTGCGCTTATATTACCTCTAGAAGAATAGCCTTTTTAACTTACTAAGCACTTTAATAAGGAAGCCCTTTTTGTCTATATTATAAATATAGTAATTATTAATAAAGTATTATTTAATCTTACGCTTAAGGAGCTTAAAGTATAGTATATATTTAAAGGTAGAATTAGCTTTATAGCGTATAGTGTCTATACCTATAGTCTAGCGTAATATTAGCTTAAGTTTATAGCGCTTAATAAAGTAAGTAGGCTATAATTTTCTAGCAGGTCTTCTACCTACTTATAAGGCAAAATTACGTACTATTTCTATTATAGGTAGAAGCCTACGCTTATAAAGTTCCTTAATATAAGCTATAAGGTAGCGTTCCTGCATAGTGTTAAGGAATTAGTAATCTTCTATTATAACTTTATTTAACTAAGTAACCCCGTAATATTATTACGATAGCGTTAAGTAATTAACGCTAAACTTTTTAGTAATTTAAGTATATATAAATTATTTACCTAGTTTTAAGGAATTAATTACTGCTAAAGCTGTGTTAATAGCTACTATATTAACAAAGTTATAGTAGGTTAAAGTTTTAATAATTTTAGTAGGGAGCGTGCACGGTGTGATGACGTGCACGGAATGACTAAGCACGTTATAGGTAGAACGGAAGCCGGATTATGTAATCAGGTGAATCGATTGTCAATAGCTGGGGCCTATTTCCGAGAAAGACCCGACGCCTCTTTTACTGACATAAAAGGCCGCTCTTGATCCTGCAGTTGTATATATATTTCTCGATGGCTAACCAAAACTGCCCTTCATCGAAAGCCAGCGCAATCCCGAACAACCATTTACACAACACCAGTGGATGCTGAAACGAAGACTCGTTCAACGAAGCAGAGTTTCGAGCAGACAACCGCCATTGCCGAATTGGAACCACCAAACTTCAAGATCAATGCATCACAGCCAACGCCATCTCCATCCTTCCAGTTCCTCGATCTCCCAACCGAAGTCCGCCTCATGATCTACAAAATCCTCGCCGAAAATCCCCACCACCTCGAGAGCATTCTATCAAGTCCGTACCGCCTATTTCACCACGATGTTAACAAGGGAAACACTTCGATGCTTTAAACAAGTAAATTTATCCGCAACGAATGCCACGGAGAGTTCGACTTCAACCATTCAAAAGCGCCAATGACGCTCGTTTGTGGCCTCAGTTCGATCAACTATCTCTACGCCCTTATACTTGCACTAAGGTTTTCACTACTCTTGGACGAGTCGCAGTCCAGTCCCAACCCCATTTTACAAATGGCCGTCGCCAATGGCTTCGCAAATTTTCGGTCTAAAATACCCGTGAGACAATATGGCAGGGATGTTTACAGCGAAGCCGGTGTGAAAGAGTTCATTCGCGCAACGCTACCGCAGCTCTGACAGACTCCCTTCCTCCACTTTCGCATCCTCTGCCTAGATAAAGAGCGAGCGCCCAACCTAGTCCTCTGTGTCGTCCTTTCTATATGGAGCAGAGATGGCATCAATCAAGTTGATCGACAGATTGATTTGCGAACATGCCATATATAGGGACTTGCACGTCTTCACGGAGCGCATAGTGCCACGTGCGTGCTCGAATAGGAATCAGTCTGTCGATCTACCTGATTGTTGCCATCTCTGATATGGAGTATGCCAGCTTCATAGATATCAAAGACTGCAGGCGCAATCATCCAGTCGGTTCGCCTAGGATTGGGTTCCAAGTCACTGTGGTTAAGATGACGCCACCGGAGTGAGAAGAAAAGAGTATATACAAATCTAGAGTGTGTAGAGGTATGCTGAACGCGAGCAGTTACTTGTTAGCGAAGGGCTGGCAGTGGGATGTTACTACCGCAGAAAAGAAGAGGGTATGAGGTATGAGAGACGGCGTGTAGATGAAGAGGAAGTTAATCGTCGTAGCCTACTTCGCTACCGGTGGTGAGTTGGGAGGCGGTACGTGTACTAACGGGGATTGGACACAGTCTGCTATGCTCCCCTTCAAACCAGTGCTTTGAAATGTCGTTGTGATAGTTTATTAAGACCGGCTCTATAAATTCCATTGAGCTACAGTAGTAGCCGTCGTATCGTCTTTCTAGTCATGCCTAGACCCTCTGCATATATCAAGCATCTTCCCAAGCAGCCCTCTAGCGACCAAGTTCTTCCGCCACCTAAGTGTCGAAAACAGAGAGTCGTGACCGAGCAAGCATCTCAGAGTCCCCCTAGAACCACGCAAGCCCAGGAACAAAAACCATTCCGCTTCCTCGACCAACCCAAACAACTCCGCCTCATGATCTACGACATCATCTTCAGAGCTCACCCTCTAGCCCATACTTGATAGAGCTTGTGGCATCTATTATGCCGTTCCCAAGATTTGCGCCCCTCTACACGCATCCAACCGGTTCCTGCGTCAAGAAATTCAAGGCTACCTTGCAGTTGGGCAAGATCCGCTGCACGCCACCATCTTCTGTAAGCACGAAGCCATGCGGTACTGGCTTGTACCATTCCAAAGCACCCTTGACCTGGTAGCCGTTCTCGATCGCCGTAGGAACGCCGGATCCGACATGTTGACGAGTTCACTTTGAAATGCGCGTATCAAATGTTCAAATCCCGGGTGCGACGGCATTAACGCACGATTCTCGCGGAATGATACGGAAACGACCCATCCACTGACTTCGAATATCCCAGACGCTGGTCCACGCCCGATTTTGCCCGCGCGAATGTAACCGAATTTTTCCGAACCTCGATCCTGCGGCTTCGACGCTTTGAAGAAGTTGAGACAAGACTATTGTTCAGTGCAACGGGAACGCATGAACTTAATGACGAGTGGCATTAGCCCCGTGGATATCAAATCTTAGATGATAATCTAGCGGAATTCCAATTTCATCTGGCACACAGGGCGTTCTTTGACTCACGGCAGCAAGGGTCAGTGAATTATTGCATCGCGATTGTGAATCACACATTCGCAGCGAGCGCAGAGATGAGGGCTTTAAATCCTAAATTGGTACAGTATGGGGAGAGTTTGGATTTGGTGGCGGTGATAGAGGAAGAGCTAGAGGTTCTAGACAATCCAGTGGAGCCAGTAAAGCCAGTAGACGCACCACGCCGCAGAGCCAACCGCCGCCTTCACATTAATAAATAAACAAGGTGTGGCCGCTTGTATTTTGCCTGAAAATTTTACCGAAGCTTCTAAAGGAATCTCATATTCGGCTTTTTATTCTAGTTGCTATCGTAAAATGCTATTGATACAACGTACACTGACTTAAATCCCACAACAGAAACTATCCTGGACGTGCTCTTAGATGAACGCTATGAAATCTGGGGCAAGTGAAAATCAACTTTTTACACATATTACCACTCATGATCCTCAGAGGCATGTCCCTCTCATGGGCTGTGTTTGCCGAATCAGCTTCAAGTTGAGGGTAGATGCTTTTCGTGGGTATTATCGGGTATTCAGACCTGTTGCGCAGTGGTGTCGCCATTGACATAATTTTTAATGCCAATTTCAGCACAAAAGAGTCCCAGAAAAGTCGGTGATCATCAAGATAACAGAAGTGGAGAGTTTAAAAGCTAAGTCAAAGGGCTAAATGTAAACAACTAAGCTGTATGTTTACGCGTACTAAGCCCACGGGCGTGGTACGAGCAGTACATGTAATCTACGCTACTGCGTACGCTCTGAAACTTTTAGTAGAGCGAGCTGAACCCCCCGAAGCGAAGGATAGGTATCTGGCGGGGGGTGATCGTCCCCCGGAGGCCGACTGAGGACATTGCGCTCCTCTTCCGTCGCTACCCTCCACCTAATCTCGCCAACAGAATCTGACCGTTCCTGGAACACTTCAGTCTTCTTAATCCGGCTCTCCATATCCTCTGTCGCGCTTAAAAATAGTGTAGCCAACCTTCAGCTCGCCTCTCTCTTCTACCCATGTTCGTATCCTCAGCATCCTATCTTCCTTCCAGAAACCATTTGCGACCTTCTTAGCGCCTTCTTCATCGGAGCAGGAAGTTTCATCGACAAAGATGCAAATGTTGATCTCTGGGCTTCGCCCGCAGCCGCAGAGAAGACATTTTAAGAAAGTCGAAAAGTAGCTCAACCGAGTCGTCTACGGGGGCAAACTCTTCCAAAGAGCGGTTCATGATACAAACCGAGCGGTTCCGTGCCAGTCGTCGTGAGACCTTGTCAAGTTCGTTGGGTATCTCGCTTCCCCTGGGAAGATTGCTCAGGAACGGTTATCGTAGTGCTGGACGGTGCGGAGTAGCTTGAATAAGTTGAGGAAAGCGTAATAGTAGCTAAACTGCTTGGTGGTAGAGTACAGAACGATAGGGTGTGTGAGGCGATCGGTGGTTACGAAGGCAGAGACTTCGTCATTGTGCTGGTGCGATGTTTGGAGGAGGATCTGGGTGCCTGGACGTCGTCAAAGTAGATGCCTAGATCTACGCGCCGTAACTTTGTGGAAGCGTTCTTGTAAATGAGCCCTCGTATTTCCTTTGGTAGGGCGAGAAGGTTGAAAGTCGCCTTTGTCTGCGCATCGGCAATTGACATGATTAGCGGTGTCTCGATTGTGTTTCTGTGAGTTTTTGTGTCAGGCTGAGGTGAACTCTATTTAAGGCGAAGGTCTTCGGGTTCACAACGCTAAGACAAAGCTTTGATGTTTTCGCTTATAACGTGTATCCAGGCTTGTGTCAAGTGACCGTGTATTCAAGAAAGAGTTTTACAATTCACTCCAAAACATAGAGTATGCCTATTTTAAAGTGGCCTAGAAACGATGAAGTTTTAACCACAGAAAGACACAAGCGTAGGTAATCAATGAAAGCATGGCAAGTGAACTCGGATGCACTTATCCGCAATAGGATAAACCCAAATGATTGCAGATCTCGATCTTCATGTTCAAGCTGAATAGCCGTGATTTCGAGGTGACGTTTTACTTTTTCTTGGCTATTATTTGGTTCAAATTTACAATATTGTAAAGTCTTTGCTAGAGCTGTAATTCGCGATTTTGCTGGACTAAACGAGCCAGTGTATGAGGCAATAATCTACCTAAGGTTGCCATTTTCCATCATCGGCTGAACGCTAAGTCTGTGGGATTGATGAGAATAATTCTCATAGCAGTATAGCGCCTGTTCACACCGCATTTCAAAATTTCAGACCCACCCATAGATCTCCCGCTCGCAACCCCTTTCTCTTCTTTCTTGGTATGCTTATGCTAGATCTTCAACCAACGTTAGGTGTAACGTTCATTATTTCGAATGATAACGTACTGAAATTCATCCATGGAGGACCGCTCTATCACCCGTAGTCCACAGAACCTTTATATCCCACTTCTTAATCTTCCACAACCCATCGTTGCTATCCTTGATAAGATCTATAAAGTACAAGCACGACGCCGTGTACGAACTGTCCTCCGGCTTGAGCGCATCGTCCGGCCGAACATGATATGAGATCGCGTGCGCTGTCATAGATGCCGTGTCTGCTCCGTCCTTCAGCTCAACACGGATATTGCTGGTGACATGCGTGGTGACCAGGACGAAGACCCTGAGAAAGAACTCGCTGATCGCGGTCCAGCCCTCGATAGTAGTTGGACCAGCGACAACAGTCATGCTCTCGTTCTTCAAGCACGCCGACTCGAACAGGTCCCGATTGCTGCTGTCGATACCGAGGACGCAGCGGTGGAGAGCATCTGCGACGGCTTCGCGTGGACTAAGTGCTGTGAGTGTGACTTGGTCGGCCATTGCATCGAGCGAAGTGTACGAAAGGATTCTTGACCAGAATATAGTTCCTGTGATCTGAATTACTCTTACCTTTGAGCGGCTGAGCTTTATATTTAATTCTATCCGAACTGTTACTATAAATTGGGGGCATGTCGAACTAACATGGATTTACCGGATTTACCGGAGTTATAAGTCGGAAATAGAGCACTATACCTGCTTCTATTCGCACGAGAAAATTCGGACTCACTAACGAAACTTTCCCCTTCGCCAAATTTCTCTTCTATTCGCACACCCACTGCACAGTCACAAGCCTAACAGTCACTATGCATAAATTACACAATAACTATTTTACATGCGGGGTCGTTTACACTAGCTAGGAACGGCACGCGTAGATGTACATTACTAGGGATTTAACTCGTCGTTATTTAAACAGCCAATTCCCCAGCACAAACACACCACCAATCCCAATCCACCAACCAGTCCGCCCAGCCATTAAACTTACACAAATCCATGCAATCCTTTATACAACAAAGACCCCACACTCCACTACATACATACCACCCCCTCTCCAGAGCGCACCAAACCCACACAATGCTCCGCACCACCAATATAGGTGCCCCTTAACACCTCCTTGTCGATAAGGGAGAATCGTGCACATCAAAGCAATGCCTCAGCCTCCATGCGACTATAGCTACGAGCGCTACGCCTCTACTTCAACTTTGAAGAATGTGGAAACTGTGCTGCGCGCTTGGAGAGACGGAAGTGCGAGTATGTTTGAGGTGGATATGCGTATCCCTATCTCACCAGTAATCATAATCTGCGAGATAGGGAAATACTCATTTTAAAATAAGTACTACACCAAAAGCCAGGGAAAAGAGATTCTATAAGGACCGGACAGGCGAATTTTCTTTTGACAGGATTCTTCGGGGAATGAAGAGTGTGATATGGAAGGTAATTAGCGATATTTTGCATGTGTGGTACTGGTAGGAGCCGACGAGACGATAAATGAGAAACAGATGAACCCACAAAAGCCTCGATGAATTACTTACATTAACTCAACGAGAAATGGGGGGATCTAATCACTTCAATGTACTTGGCAATAGGGTTAGCATCAGCGTCCGTCATCTTTTGGAGAGCTCCGCTTGTAACAGGAGCATCAGGGTGGTTCTGGAGGCGGCGGCTGCGTCCGCTCTTGAGGACATCGCTCTGTGTCAATGACACGTATTCGAAATTCTTATTTATGTTGGCTTTATTGCAAGGAATCGGCTGCTTTTGGCAGAAATATAATGCTCCAAAGATGGCGGAACACTGCAACGTCGTGAGCTGTTAGGCTGCTCGCCATCTCTAGGGACCAGCTCTCGCGGCGGGGTTTCAAAACGCAATCGTAGACGACAGTTAGCGTCGGAGATCACATCATTCAATAAGTCACGTGGTGAGAGATAGCTCTTCTTGAGATTAGAATTCAAAGAATGGATAGAATGGCAAGCGTACTAAAGAAATTTTGCAGAAGTCATTATCATATGCCTTCAATAGCTTCATCTTCATCTCAACGAAGGGTCCTAAGCTCGCACATGCCTCGTCATCCAGCGATTCAACACCGGCACTACCCTCCTTAATGCAACTGTCAAAGAGAACTTCGATATCGAACGGTTTCCGAGCCTCATAATTGAACCAGAAACGTTTCGTGGCCCAGGACTCACGCATAAGACAAGAAAGAGGCTTTTCACCAGCTAAGCCCTCTCCTGCCTTCTCAACTTGTCCCACCGCTTGCGAAAATTGCTTTAAGCGCGGTTCGTAAGCCACCACAAATTCTTCGATGGTCCGATCTCGAAGAAGATAGGAGTCAGGCCCCACCAGTAGCAACCACCAGGGCGGTTCGGAAGCGTACTAGCTAAGCATAGCGTTCGTGAATTCGAAATCAAGAACAGCCTTGATACGGAGAGTAATTAGATCCTCAAGAATGTTTTGAGGTCGGAAGTCGTCACAGAAGATTTTGAAAGGACTGCGGTCGCCGATACAATGACTGTCCACTGACTGCGCGAACAAATAGTGGGAAATATATCGATCACGAGCCTCTACCGGACTGCCCCAGAGGTTACGCTAGGTCCAGAGATGGGTGAAGTTTAACAGGTCACCTTGCAAAATCTAAGACTGCGCCGCAGCGGGTGAGCAAGGGTGAGCAGAGCGGAAACAGACCCGAGCCGAACTTAGCACAGCTGCATATAGCCACGTGAGCAGCAGTGGTCAGAGGGCGTGTGTCCACCCGTATCTCACAAGGAAATTGTAATTTGCGAGATAGGGTGATGTTGATTTTGACATGAGTAATACACTATGAGCCGTGTGAAAGGACAGGCAAGGTTAGTTGACATTGATAAAAGATTGTTCAAAGTACAAAGAGTGTGAGATATAAAAGGTAATTAGGGAAAGTACAAAGGATTAGGAAATTGGTGGGCAATTTTCCGGGAATTATCCTGCGTGCTAGAAGTACTGCGACCATGGTGCGACCTTAAAGGCCGAGTCGAGTTGATGAAAAAGGTCCAAGAAACTTTCGACGAGGATGTAGAAAATTCCTCCACCAGCTAGAGCGATGGGCGTAAATGCGTTGAAAAGCTTAACAGAGGTATTTTTTCCAAAAGCAAATGAGCGTGCATCAAGATATTCGAGAGATGAATACAATACACCAAATTCAACAATCGCTATACCCGAGATTTTCCACAGCTGAGCTTCTGTGGGTGTGCGAAAGGCATGATGCAACCATAGAACAGGCCTGCGAGCAAGATGCCAACATGAATTTGGGTATTTGTCTCACTCTGTGGGAGTGTGGCGTCATTGCCTATGCGATCCTTCACCAGTGCATCCGAGAATGGTAGATACCGATCGATTCCATCATTATTTTCATATTCCAGTAGATCTGGACGAGACACCAAAGCTTCGCCGGCAAGATGTCAACATTTGACATCTGTAGGCTGAAGTCAGAGATTGTGAAGAGACATATCAGACCGGGCGATATATTGGAAACCATATGTGCATTCTCCCTGATGAAGGTCGAGGGTACCGTCCATGTTCAGTGATTTGCTCGGGACTTCGTCGTTCTGGCCTAGTCCTTGGTGAAGCGCGGATTTGTATTCCGAATCCTGGAGATCATGGATTGTTCTCACAAATTTAAACTTGTAGTATCATCTCCTAGAACGGTTTTGGGAGGAGAAAACGCCTTTTCCTTTCCAAGAAGCCAAGCTCATGAAAGCGAATACGCCCTGCGATTCTTTTCCCGGCATTAGCGTTGGCTGTTCGACGTCCAAGGGCTTATTCCACCACAACATGTATGTAAGTAAGGCGCACAGAGAATGGGCTAGGGTATTAAGCTCGAGCAAAGAAACTGTGAGGTCTTGCTTCCATCGTGAGAAGCATTGGGCGCAGAACCACGCAGCTTGCAGACAGACGAAAGCTTTCAGAAGCCCACTCGCTTTGCTCTTGTCCCTAATTACTGCCTTGGAAATGTTCGGCAATAGGGAAGGTTCGTGCTGAAGGAGCCATATGACTCCATCGCCTGTGAGGGTGATTCGTCGTCGATTTCGAGGCAGAAAGTTGTCTCTCTCGCCATGTGTGCCAATAAAAAATCCTCCCATAGCAGCGTAAATTGAATGGGTCGGGGTCCGTGCGTATCTCTTCTGCGGATCTGATTCTGCTTCGTAGTCGTCTTGGAGCTTGTCCCTTGAACATGTAAATATTCAAGCTTCTTGTCACGACGGCGTGTGTGTGGGGGGACGTACGAGGCCCTATAAGATTCCTCGACGTTTTTGCGCATAGAGAGGGCTATACGGAGTAATGTGCGGGGGGAGGAAGCCAAGAAGCTCCTCAACCTCGCAAATTCTCGAAGTAGTTCTTCTAGAATAGCTCGGCATTGTTTTTGCCAGTTCGGAGGATCAGACTAGCCGAACGCACGTCTAGCCTCCACTCCAATGGAGCCCGCAATTATTCGTTGCCAAAAAGCGCATAGCGCAACCTGAAGTATCCCAGTCAGTGATCAATATGAGTAGGTGGACACTGTAGTTGATGCACTCACAAATTCTGGAGCCAACAGTGCTACAAGCAACCATTTAATCTTCCGCCAGTACTGCTCAGACTCTTTCTTATGCTCCGGAAGATTCAAGTGCACAGCCGTCCACACACTAAAGCCCAGTGTAGTCAGGCATGACGAGAGGATACTGAAAGTCCCACGAGTCAGCGGCTCGGCCTTCCAGGTGTGGAATTGCGTTTCCGTTGTACCCGACATCAAAAGATAAGAGCAGATGAACTGTTGAGATGCCCGGCTGAGCGGGTGGCAGCCGTCCGAGTTACTCAGCTGACCGGCAGCCTTGTGGATGTTGCCCTTTTGATCGCCATTGCAGGTAGTTATGGCTATGGTGGAGGCACAGTACAGAAGCTGAGAATGAAACGCAGTTGCGATTCAACGCTCTCGGTGCGTCGGGCTCCAATGAGACCAGATCATTCAGCCACGCCAATACTCATCCTGGAGTTCGTCATACCTTAACCCTGCCACATACATAGCTACTTTCCCATGCCGATTCGAAAGATTGGTACGCGAGTGCAGTGGTGGACGAAATGGGAGGTACGGCTAAATACCTAGCCTCGGGTCCTTCCGTCCTCGTGGAAGGTACGAGTACCGAAGCCCGCCCTTGGATAACACCTGCCTAGCCTTCCTACCCCTCACCACACCCATCTCCTCATCATCCTCCACCTCCTCCTAACCCCTCCATCAATACAAACACCAAACAATAATCCCTTCTTAACCCCAGCCCCAACTTCCCAAATTCCACACCTCATCCACCCCCCAACAACCCTCCACATTTCCTAAGATACCGAATACAGGCCGTACCGTCGCATACCCAGACAGCAGACACAGATATCCTGGTCCTAACGGCTTCGAGCACAAATATCAGACACACCAGCGCGAAGCACCACTCCCTCGAAAGTCACCCGCTAGCAAAAGGCCTCTAACATCGCTAATATCGAAGACTCATGGACGAGACCTTACCAACTACTTCGCCATTAAGCCGGAACATTTCCATCCACGAGTCAAAACACAAGCGCCGCGGATGCCTAGCTCTACTACACAACATACTACCGTGCGGAAAATTCAGCGTGCACTATCCCCTGTGAGGAAGCATGTTAGACGGTACAGAACAACGTTGGGAGGTAAGCCAGAGCCCAATTGAAGCGCAAAGAATGAAAGACATGGCATATTGCATGTAGGTAGAAAGGAGAGGATAAGCACAGCGTTTACTTGGCCACAAAGCTCATTGGTGCGGCAAGAAGCAGACCTCGTACCCAACCACGCACTCCAAGGCCACTACCCACACCGTTGAAGCGCACACCTTATCATTTCCGAGTCGTCGTCTTCAGGACGTTTCGGTAATCGTATACGGTGGGCTAGTAGTCAGCATCTTTCAGGCCGAAGGATGCCAGTTATGCGCGAAGTATCAGCATCGATGAACGGTGAACCTCACGCGCGTTGTGGTTGACAGGGGAATTGTATAGGAGAGAACTTCTAGCGACATAGACCGTGAATAGAGATTACAATAGCCGAAGGTCCTGGCTCCATTGGGAAACATCAGTACCATTCCCGCGATCGATCTAAACCCCAAAACAAAAAGGAAAATCAACACCAGAGCCAACCCAACACATGCGTCATTGACGCCTGATGGAGAAACTCAGGGAAAACCCTCTACTGCTCCGCTTCGTATCATTGTCATTGTCCTTATCACAGATGAGATCTGAAAGCCGCGAACTATCGTCGAGACATCGTGACCAAGCCGCGACAGCCGCGGTTCTCGCACCGTCCGGAGGAGAAGCTTTTGTACAAGTCTCCGCAGGAGTCTCCTTCTCCGGGCCTGGTGTTGCGGCTGTCAGAATCCTGCTGCCACGCGGTGGGCTTAGGAGGCGTGAGGCTTGCCAGCAGAGTCGGCCTGGGCGCGGAGGTTGGCGGCGGTCGAGCTGGACTCGGAGAAGTAGCGCGAGAAGACGGGGTGGATGAAAGAGCGGAAGATGATCTGGGCGCCGCTGTGGAGTGTGAGCGCAGTGAATATTTTCTGGAAATGGGATACGTACCCAGTCTGGGGAAGAGCCATCCAGAGGACGAGCACGAACTTAAATGTGTAGTAGAAGGCTGTTGTTTGTTAGATGCGCTATCAAAGCGGCTTATCGGAGCACTTACGGAACCAGTAGACGGCGTTGACGGCGCTCTCGAAGACGCTGCTGGAGTTAGTATGGATCTCGAGCATCAGCTAGTCACTCCACTTACGTCAAGAACGCATAGACCACCCAGTACTGCGCTCGTCTGTTAGCAGGGCATTCACAAGGGGCAAATGCGGGGAGCTGCAATCTTCGCGGATTGAAGAGCCCCGCACTCGACTAGGGTGTTCGTACCGTCAACCACTGTAGCGAGATTAGCACATGTCATGAAACGGGGCCTTGCGACACTGCCGCCGGGCGCGGAAAGGCACGCACCTGAGTATCATCGACCTTGCTAGCGCTGAACAGGGCGTTCAGCGAGTAGTAGCCGGGAATAATGAAGCCGGCAATGTTCACAAGGAAGGCGCCAGCGATGTTGAAAAAGACGAGGAAAAAGTACAGGCCGGCAAGACCGAGGATGGCGTACACCTTGGGCACCGACGTCTGCTTCTCGAAGTTGTTGAGGGCGGGGTATTTCGACAGCTAGAGAACACGCGAGCGTCAGCACGAGAGCTCCAGCAGTGCGCCGCGACGCGATAGACGGCGCCGGGGTGGGAGGGTTGCTTATCGCAGGGCACACGACGACGGCAGCCATCGAGGGCCGGTCAAAATGCGGGCGGCGTGTGGGCATACCTCTTTGTCGAGCTGCGACAGGTGGGCCTGGGCTTTCTCTTGGACAGACATGGTGGAAGCTGCTGCGGGGTGGGTGCGGTGTGCGTGGAAGTCGTGGGGTGCGTAGAGTGCTGGAGTGGTGTAGTACAGAGGGGGCTGCAGATGTGTCTTTTAGGTGGAGAGAAGAGCGATTGTGGGATGCGGCGAGCGGGTCGCAGCGTCATGTCGCTAAATACGTCAGCGAGCGCTTTCACAAGCCAAACAGGCTGGCCTGAGACAATGCGCGCCTGCCACGCCCGCCGCCTATTTAGTCCTCTGCATTTCGATCACGCGCTTTATTTACCGTCCAGACTATATGCTTTCAGAGCAGGCAGAGCCGGCAAGATAGGGTTGAGAGGGTGAATGGCAGCGCTCACGTGACAGCCGGTGGATCGGGACTAGGCAGCCGCTCGGACCACCAAGACCGTCGTTGCCGTGCGCATTCGATCAATAAACAACCTTTCCATCCGACATTTCCAGCAGCGCACGCTGTCCCGCCCACGCACCACGTTATATACATTCTTTTTGGTGAATTCTTACGTCGACCATTGTATATCACCTGGCGCCGCAGAACATCCGCTAGGCTCGAAGCAATATTATAAAGCGCCCGCTGCGTCGCCCACAGCACCCAAGGGACAGCCACCGTATCCGCTCACTCAGACGCCCTATCCTACTCCCCCACCGACCGCAGACCCAGCCTGCACGCGCGCTGTTTCTATCGCCTATCTCTACTACATCTCCGTGCCAGCGTCGTCGTCTGCTGTTCGCGGTTGGGGTGGAAGTCCCTTTGTTTGGGTGTAAACACCGAGCGCACCAAGCCGACCAAGACCCCGGCAACACCTCGATGGCCAACGCACAACGCCGCTCGCGGTCCGTCTCGACGAGAGGCAACCGCCCTGCATCCAGCGCGTCCACCGCGAGCGCCCAATCGCTCGAGCACTTCCAGCAGCTCTCGGCCCAGCAATCACAACACGCAGCCTCACATCCGCAGCCACACCACTATCACCAACAGCAGTTCCCCGCGCAGTATCCGCCTCTTCAGCCTGCGCTACTTCAGGCGGCGCAACATGTCAGCCAACAGGAGAATGTGCCGCAGGATCATCCCATCCACCAGCTGATCGGCTTCGACCCCAACAACGGCTCCATCAACCCGTCTCCCGTGTCTGCGTCCACGAGCTATGGCAACGGCCTCCATGGTCTACCCCTCCAGTCCCTTGATCCAAACACGCAGCAGCCTCAGCAGCAGACCCAGCATTACACGGCGTCGGCGACGCCATCCGCGGCATCGGCCGAGACGGAGGAGAAAAAGAAGAAGGGCGGAGGAGCGGGCAATGCCACCAACGACAAGGAGTTGCGGGAGATGCTGAAGCGCAACGACGGCCGCCGCCTGAACGATGTTGCCGCGGAAGTGATTGCCACCGACCGCACATCGAGGGCCGAGAAGTCCAAGCAGCTTTTTGCTATGCTTTGGTAAGATTCAGCACATGTCTTAACTCATACCTGTCTTTGCTAACTGAGCGTAGGCTCAAGGGAACCTGCCGCAAATCATCGTCGTCGGTCCCACGCAACCGTGTCTATACCAAGTATGCGGAGCGCTGCAGCACAGAGCGTGTCATCCCGCTGAATCCCGCCTCGTTCGGCAAGCTGGTCCGCGTAATCTTTCCGAGCATCATGACCCGCCGTCTTGGTGTGCGCGGAGAATCCAAATACCACTACGTGGAGCTGGAGCTAATAAATGATGTCGGCGATGTAGAATTCGTAGACGACGCGAGCCGTCCGGGCACCGGTAGCGCCTCCCGGCAGTCGCTGAACCGCCAGACCTCAACTGGTCCAAAGATTGATTTCAACTCGCTACCCCGCCTCGCTGCAGATACGGCAGCATTCCCCCCGCAGAACCAGAGCTTCGAGGCAGACAGCGGCTACTACGCTGCTAACTCATCCCGAGGCCGCCTCTTCGCCGACATCACCAATCCACAATTTACGCCGGCCAACAGTCGAACCGCTCCAGCCTACGAGTACGATCTCCGATTTCCTAGTAAAGAGCTTCTTAATGCCCAGGATTCGTTAGACATTGTGCTGCCAGACATTGGCCCCCATACTCCCCAGAAGACGGACCCCGATTCGGTTGAGGCGTTGGTCGCGCTATACCGCACGCATGTCACCTCTTTGGTCGATTCAGTGCGGTACTGCAAGGAGAAGCAGTTCTTTCGTCTGTATGGGTCCTTCCATGGGACCTTGACCCAGCCAGTGCAGAGGCTATTCGCAATGCCCGAGGTGGCTCCTTGGATCCAAAAGTGCGATTACATGATGTACCAGAAGATGATCCGGAATGTCTCTCAGCTCACCCTACAGGTCGCGCCGGCGCCCGTCCTCAAGTTCCTCGACAACATCACCAAGCTTCTCCGCCCTCATATCGAAAAGTGCTTTCAACAACAACCTACTCATGTCCTCGAAGCTAAGCTGGAGCCGGCGGTGGTATTTACACATCTACTCCGACAAATGGTGCGAGTGAACTCCACGGCTCATGCTGCGGCTGTAATGTTGACAGTGGACGACAATCGCGACCGCATGTGGGCAGACTACCAGGCTTATGTGAACGTCAAGCGGGTCATTGAGAACGAGCTCCCGCAGTCCTGCGCACACGAGGAGGTATTCAACATCCTCAGCTCCGAGATCCGTGGCATGTTTCTTCCCTTGAAGGCGGAGACATGGCTGCCGGACGGCACCTTCTACCAGGTGCCGACACCCGATCCTTATGTTGACCCGATGCAAGAGACCGTCATCGACCGCATCGCAGCCTTCCTCACTCGACTCCCCTCTCGATTCCCTGGTGCTTCGGCACGCACCATCCTGCACACTCTGAACGCGGTTAGCTCTGGCGTCGTGCGTGAGATCACCGTTGAGAACGGTCCGAGTTTCCAGGGTTGGTGGTTAACCAAGGTGTTTATAGACGAGATGGCGCAGTGGTTAGCATCTCTCGGTGGTTTCCTCTCATACAATCCCGCGACTGGCCGTTTAACCGACTCACCGCGACTAATGGGTGATCCTATGAACAACGGCCTGGGCAACGTGGGCAGTGGCAGCAACAACGATAGCCGCTTCAGCAGTATCGGTACGGAGATGGGACCGGACCAATCCTTCCTGGGCAACGGAGATGTTTCCATGCAGGAGGGTGACAGCGCGGCTCAGGACAGTGAGTAACTCCCTTCCCTTTCTTTCGGCTTGGTAGTTGACTAATCAAGATGACCAGTCTCTTCTCGACGATATCCTCGGGATTCAATGAGCTTCGATTTGGGCCTGGACTTCAACAATTCGCAGCACGAACCTACCCAAGACGATAGCGGTATCTTCTTAGAGGATGGTCTCGACGCCAAGTTTGCTGCGGAAATTCGGACGCAGCTGCCTGCTAGTAGCTAGGATTTCCGCATGGTCGTCCGCCTCGATGCTCCCGTAAACCCCGATTGCTTCCACGAGTCTCCTGGTTAATACCCAATATCTTTACCGGTTATCCCTTCTCTATTACTCGCGCTCTTAGCTTCTTCGGGAGCCTCTCTATATCCCGCCTCATTTTTTACGCGACACGCGAAAACGACGTCTCCGATGTTACGACTCCTTTCCCAATACGGCTGGTTATCCCGGGCACGTCTTGTTTATACCCTCTAATTTTGTACATTTGTGGATGTGCGGCTCGTTTGGTGAGCCGTGCGTCTGCTGTGTCGAGTTGTAAGTCTTCTTCCTGGGGACTTTAGGGTGTCACGGCGTTTCTTGAGTACCGGGTTTTGACCTTTGTCTATGCCATTTTTTGCGCCGGCGCGGTGGATTCCTTGAGATATGTGGAGATGGATGTGGTGGAAAGTAGATGTCGATGTTTGTTTACCACTTCTTTGTACACTTTTGTAAGATTTCCCGGCTTTTTACATCTTTTGCATCAGACATGGCGTCGTCGAGTCCTTGACTTTAGGGTTGGTCTTTGGACTGGGCTGGATGATAGACGGGACGGCGGGATCTCGTTTGAGCAGTGTGGGAGAATCTCAAGTATACTTTATAAGTCTGTGCGTTGTTGGTGATGTGTTGCGGGATTACCGGATGTTCTGTTCTGCGCTCGTGCGAAGGGAGGTAGCTGGAGCGTCATGGTAAGGCGCAAATAGGCTCACCCCTCCTTCAGTTGAGCAGTGACACCGAAATTATGCTTAATTAGCTGAGCAATTTGGGAAGCTCATGTTGGTAAAACTATGGGTCACTCACAGCAAAGAGAATCGAATCCGAGCGGCTTTCGTTTCAACAACGGCACACGGAAACTACCTCCCAAGCTATGTACGCAATTCCCTCTGACATCACGTCTCCCAATATGTCCAGCTCCCTCTCACGAACGCATCAACCGCTGCCACCGCAGCGAGCGAGAACGGCCTAACTGCCAGAATGTCTTCCAACACCACCACCTTAATTATGGGGTTAGTGTGTTTGTTGGTTGGAATGCAAGGTGGGAGGACTTTTATAAGGGCATGGGGTCGACTATTGCAGTGTTATTAAAGCACAAGCGGTGGGAGACGCAGTGTTAGGTTAGGCGTCCGGCGTTTGAAGTTTGGGTTGAGTGGGAGATGTGCGGGGAGGGGAGGATGGTGAGGGGGGTTAGGGAGGTGTGAGGTGTACAGACGTTTGGGAGTGTTGTTAGGGATTGAGATGGTTGGACGTTGTCAATGATGTGGCTCATAAATGAGGTTAAGGCTTGATTGTGCGGGCGAAAATAAGCAAATTTCATTGTGCAGAAGCAGGTTGTAGTCAACAAAATTGGGGGAGACAGTTCCCGTTAGGCAGTTATGCTAGCATTGATGGTGCTGCGAATATAGGGCAAGTACAGACTCGAGAACAAGATGAGGTGCTGAGACTCCTCTGGGTTAGCCTCAAATACTTCGTTCTCCAAATACCCAAGCCTAAGCTACCGTGGTGTGCTCGTCCGCAATGGAAAACCGACCCTGAAGTCACGCGTTGCCTTGCCCATACTTTCTTAACGTTTGAGGGACTTCCTATCAATTCCAGGTGCGAAATATACCAGGACTGTAAACCAGTAAACCATGACCAGAACGCCCATCTACTGCTTCCCTGTTCCCGTCTACTATAGCAAGCATCCCATATGCTGCACCTACACCAACCACTCCCGCTCATCCCAACCCTCTTCCTCATCTCCTGGAACCTTATGTTTGGCAGAAGTCGTGAAGAACAACCGCCAATTGTCGCCAGGTCGGTCCTGAGGCCTATTGGCGGCATTAAGCAAGCAAAAAGGATCGAAGAAAGACGGGTCCGCCGGAAAATCGCATCTGAAGTAATCGCAGTCGGCGCCCGGCAATTCAGCCACGGGACGAAACTCATTGTCGCCACAGTCGTGGGCCCTAATATTGCCTAAGTGCGTGCTGCAGTCCAGCAGAGGACAGGCATACCCGAACGAATATCGAGAGTTTGCCATCAACTGCACTAAATTCGTCGGTTTTGAATGCTTCCATTTGCGTACGTATGTCTGTAGCCGTCTTCTTGATCCATTGTCGGATCTTCGGTTGATACGATGTTCGGTCGAAGTACTCCCAATGTTCGAACTCGACGGAAATGTTGCTGTAGCTGCTATCAACCCAGCAGAGTCTCTAGTACAGAGGCCCGGAAGATGCGAGGAAGCACTTGAAGCCTTCCCGGTTTGTGATCATGCGAGGTGCGCGGTACCTGAGAGTGTGCTGCTGCTCGAACTTTGGTTGGAGAAAGGGAGCCGCTTCCTTGCTGATGAGCTCGCAGACGCAGAGTAGTTGGACGGGACAGCCTTGTGTGATGAGGGTGATGCGGAGCATTGCGGTCGTCTTTTCGTCTGCTTGGAAAGAGAACCTATGGTTATGGCTCGCTGCGATGAATTTGTGTTGTTTGGTACGGCAGGGCAAGAATTCGTAGACTAGGTAGCAGGTTTCGGTCGAGAGGTCGAGGAATCGGACGGGTTGCTCTTGAGTATTCATGTCTATATGAAATGATTTCTAGGGTTGTTCCAGAAGTGGTAACTGCGTTCAACGGTTGAGTACCAAAGACAGAAAGAGCAGTATAGGGGAAGTCTTCGACGTAGAGTGTAGTCGAGGAAAACGCTCAGACTAGCTGAGGGCGTCACAAGACTACGGCGCGTCTCATGATCTTGAGTTGTCTAGGTAACCGTTCAAGATTGTGATCAAGTAACTAAATGCACGCTTATTCATTCAATCATCAAGTCAATCCAGCCGCCAGTCGTAAAGCAAATAATTAGTTAACAGGACCTAACGCATGCTCCCTCGCTTGGACAAATAATCCTTCCAAGACAATGCTGAGTAGTATCGCCTACCCTGCTCCAAATTACTTAGGCAAATGGCAGAAGCGTGAAAAGCAACCATGGTCTCTCGAAATATTTCCTACTCAATCTTTAACTTGCAGTCATCGAGCAGCACATGTTCTTCCTCTTTCCCCTTCTCCTCCTCTGCCCTATGAAACCATTTCATCTTTCATTCCAACTGTTCTTATCTATTACTTTACGTTGTTGATTCAACCCTGCTAGTGGCTCCGATATCGTATGCAAACAGTATCAGTTGAATGGACACATGTCTTGGATCAGTGCTTTTTTCTCTTACTACCATGTTATGAGAGGCATTTCACACATTCATAACTTAATTCGAAGCTATTCAAGAATACGACTGTATTGTTTCTGACGGTCAACCCTCTCTTACAAAAGTTGCTGCGAAACCTCTGTGTTGGCATCCCTAGCTTTCTCGTAGACACATGGAACAAGTTGATTAACCAGTTCCATGCGAGCTGCTGCAACGCGAAATGCAGAGGGTGAAGCGTAGCACAGAGCAAAGCACCCACTGTCACCGCCTTCTCTCACTTTCCGCCTTTCTGCCTTCACCCACACCCTCAAACAATCAAAATACAGTTGCCCCGCGAACAATTAAATAGGACTATATATATTAAAAGATTTACAAATCCTCTCAACATACGATCTCTGTCTGCACTCACCTACCCTTCCAGCAATGTGGGGTTCTGTGGGTCTCTCTCCGTGGGCGGACATCCCTCTCAGGGGTTGTCTCAGGCCAAGGTGGTTGATTGGGCTCGCTGTGCGTGCCTAGCATTGGAATTGATCACCCCGGTGACTAGGTATGCCGATAAGTGGTCAGGCGGTTCGCAGCATTGATATAGTACACGCGGTAACAAAACTTTTTTGTACTACCAATTTGCAATCTATTTCCAACACTAACTATGTTTCCTCAGTGTGCCCTAGCAGCATCATATTCTTTCCGGGTGGGCTCATTGACCTCATTCTCTCGCGAAGCCAGTAGGCAACGAGTATCTAAGCATTGGAATAGAATCAGTGTACACGTCATGAATTGGGCCGTAATGATGTGAATTGGATTACCAAACCTTAGGGCCAACATGGGATACGAGCAACATGTTTTACAGAGTGTGTATCGAATGCTAGTTAAGTGAAAGCTTGCCACGACAGCGTGCAGCACCGCTACGAGTCCATTGGATCATCCCATTGAAGATACGACACTATCACGACGGCTTCCGAGAAGTTTTAGCATCCTTCGCTTGGCATGTAAGGTAACAAGCAAAGGAGTGGCTAGAACAACCCAACCCTTGGATGTGCGCATGCAACGTAACCCACCGGGGTTCTTAGCTTTCCTAAAATTGATTGTGTAGTATCTTGGCAAGTCGGTCTCGAATGGTTTTGTGGGTCCACGATCGTATTACAATAACGGTTTTTCCTGTTGTGGTTGTACACAGCTCAGCTGAAGTCCGGGCTCGTTTACAGGATACCTTGGCAATATCTCTACCGGTAACCCAAAATCTATAAAGGGTGCGAAAGGGACGAACATGAACACCAAGCGCTTTCGACGCTCTTCCATCCAACACTTCCTCAATCGCATATCATCATGAAGTTCTCCTTCACAATTCCAGTACTTGCGACTCTCCTCCTTTCCGTTCACGCCACTCCAGCTGCTGTTCCGGAGGCTAGTGAGCTTGAATCCAGGGCCATTGTCTCTTGTACAGCCAATGGCGGCCCCGCTTCCAGTTGCTGCACCGCGAGTTTGACTCGATACGGATGTGCTCACACTAATACCAATACCTGCGCTAAAGCTGGTACTACGCCTTGCGGCTCTATTGTGCAGATCTACTGTTACTTGTTCGGAGAAGCTGTGAATGGGAACTCGTACGTTTCTTAGTGATTGCGATGACTGGATCTTTTTGACTAATAACTCTGTGCAGGATGTGGTATCGTCTCAATCCTACTTCGAATGGCATGATGCCTGCATCTTTCTTTTCTTGTACGTATCGCTTTCGTAGCTGATATGATGGAACTAATAATAGATATAGCTTGTTCTGGGGTTTCTCCGTGCTAGATAAAGTTTGAAACCATTGCGCTGGTTGATGGGTATGGACATTACTCGGGATATTAGGAGTATGGAAATGATCGAGGCATCCAGAAACTATTATACTACACAAACCTATCTATGAAAAGACTGCGTAGGCTACAAAAAGGGTGGTTGTTGAAAAGTTAGTGGGTTGTCGACAAACCTAATCTAAACTAAGCGTGTACTCTAAACCGGTTACTTACCTGAACTTACCAGCCTTTGCCACGACGTAACCCTACAGCCTCTAGCTAGTGTTATGATCCAGTACCTCCTAGCTCGATTTGCCTGGACTATCTTTGCGCAGTCCACCACTTCATACAGCAGGGCTTGAAACGGACCCTTTGCATTCATATCAGTGACGGAGAGACAAGGATCAAAGTCTTTTCAGGCGAGCAGTGCCGGCAGGTGTTCTCCTCGGGACCCAAATCCGGTAGGCGACCAACGGTCCGCGGGGTCCATGATGTGACTCTTAGAGGTCAGCGCGGATTTGGGTAACTCCAGTGCTTATTAAATCGTTGTTTTATGTTAAACTCAACTTTACCTTTTTTAGTGTTATTTTTCTCTTTCATCTTTCGTTCCAGGGAAAGGAAGACGGAAGGACGAAGAGGATAGAGGATGCAGGGTGCTATTTGGTGTTGCGGTAAAAAAATTGCTCGCTGGTTAAGTGGGTGAGGATTAGATACCATATTCAATCTATATAAGCTACGAGAAGGTAGTTGTTCGAATCCCCTGCTAACCAATTGTTTAACAATTTTGTCACTTTTATTTTGTGCTATGCAAATAACTCATATAGGCTTTTGCAGGGTTCGTTGTTTCTACTTTGTAAGACTCATTTGAAATCGGAGACTTTTTTAAACCGACTCTGCCTTCGACCTTCTCCTGCGATCCCTGGCGATGAGCTCCCACAGCCTTCTTGAAGCAGAGTTGCTTTACCTGACCTGGATATTGCATACGAATCACCAATCTCTTAAAATATCAAAACTTTTTACTCTGCAGCCTCTTCAAATGGAACACAAATTCTTGTTTCCAACGCAGTTGCATGGACGACAACCTCAACACTACCTACGACGGGTGCACACAGTGGCCTCCGGCACCAAGATATAGAACTCCCGTGGATCCACTTCACCTCTGCCAGAATTCAACTATGCAGCCTTTTTAGCCGCCCTGTAAGCCTGCATGCCTTAGTCTCTGCGACTCTGTGAAGCGAAATCCCAACTAAATCTGTTCAACGCTATCCTTCTACTGCCGCACCAGACACTTCAAGTTACACGAAGCCGCAACCTCTCAGAGAGAAATGGCAGGATTGCTATCAACCGGGCTCCGCCTTATTCGAAGCACCACAATACATACACCGGCAGTACGCAAATGGCATCGTGAACGGAGGGCCAAAACGGAGATGCAGGATGCCGTTTGATATCTTCGCTATTCCTATGCTATTAGTCTATGTGCATAAAGCTCAGACGTTGTTTTAAGTTTCTACAAATGCATAAGAAGCTAAGAAAGGTGACTGTTCGAACATCTGTGGCGGCAATTTGTTTGCAAATTTTCAGCCACCCTTTAACGTTACTTTCTGGTGAGAGTGAAGTAAACGCGGACATAGTCTGGCACAGCACTGCCAACATGACACTGCAAGAGCTTCCGCCAGGTCAAGTCCCAGGCGCAATAGCGGTCAGAAAAACATGCTGCATACATGCACATCTTTCTCACCGACCACACCCCTATCCATGAAAGCCATACTACACCGACTTTGCAACTAATCTCAGGGATGAATCTTGCAGCCTCGCGGCACGGCACACAGCCCTACCTCCCGCCTTCACATTCCATCCACACATCCTAGGTCCCCAAAAATCACTCGACTGCAACAATGCGGCACAGCACATAGCCCTACCTTCCTTCCCCGCACCCAAAACCAAAACTAAGCCATGCCACAATACGGCGCAGCAATACAACACCCTGCAGCCCTACACCGCCCCACAATTCTCTGCGTACAGACAATGAAAACCCTCACCCCCTGTCACATCGCCAATAACGCTATTCATTCCGCCCCGCACCCGCGCCGTCTCCCGCATAATCGGTAACATTTCATGCTCGAGCTCGCCCTACTCGCCCTACTCGCCCTACTCCCCTCATGCACACCGCCTAGCAGCCCAACAACCTGACAGCCTGCCTTGTCAGCGGGAACGGCCCATGCCATTCCCCCGACGGACTAAACATTGCTCCGTCCCAGACTTATGCGGACTCATGGCTCCAAACGGCCATGCTCGTGCGGCCTGTTTACCGCTGAGAACCCAGCACCCCGGCATCACCATGGCCTCCGCGGCCCAGGCCCAGGCCCGCTCCAGCTGACATGCCTCGTGACGAACTGCGGGTGGAGGCCTTTCTAGCACCAGCGACGACTACTAAATAGGGGGCGGGGGCGATATCGCGATTCAGAAGCGTACGTGGCAGTCCTACGGTCTTGAGTCCGATTCAAGTAGGTAGTTGAGTCTGCGAGGAAGGGAAGGGAAGGGGAGAGGTCCCAGTACCAAACCTGAACCCGAACCCAACCATCTCAGACGAACACAGAAGAATAGGGATTAGTATCAACCCGAACCGCCCAGCCCAGCTCATAGCACCGTGTCCATAGCATAATACATACATACAACAGCAATGCCCAAATAGCCGCCCAATCCGTACCCATAATCGCGTCCCATCATCATACACCATTATCATTTCCACCGCTGTTGCTGGCACACCCTACCCCATGCTTTTCTTCGCCTTTACTTCTACCCCATTTCCATCGCCAATCCCTTGAACCCTGACCCGCGCCCTCCACCCCTCCTCCCCCGTCCTAACACCACATCCCATTAATCTGGCGCATCATGTGGCTTCCTCCCCACAATCCACTTGAAACTCGCACACCATCCATCCCTCTTCCCCTGACGATCCGGACCCCGCGACCACTCCAAAATCTCGCTCTTCCCCACCTCAATCGTATTCCTGACCTCCTCGACCGTCCACACCTTCTCCGCATCGCCCCATGTCGTGAGCAGCCTCAACAAAAACGCCTCCAGTGTCTCCATAACACACACAAGCAGCAACTTCCCAACCTTTCGCTGCTCCTCGTCCTCGGGCCACTGCCCAATCGGCACGTTAACGTAGGTTGTGTGCACGTCCTTGAAGCCCGCGTCCTCGAGGTACGTACGGTGCATGTAGTACGTTCCGATGGGACGCCCGGACTTGAATGAGGCCTGCATGACGCCGAGGTAGAGTTTTGCGAGCGAAGGGAAAGGGAATTCGTCAAGGGACTTGAGTTCTTCGAGGTTGGGAAGCGTCATGTCGTAGTCGCAGATTTCGACCCAGCCGCCGGGAGCAAGGTTTTTGTATATTTCGTCGTAGACGCCTTCCCAGTAGGCGAAGACGCCCTTCATGGCGCGCAGGTGGATCAGGTTGTATGTGTCGCTGAAGTGCCATCCCGGCTGCACTTCTGGTTCCAGCACGTAGAGATCGTACGTGTGCTCTGACGGGGTGTGGGGTGCGGTGTGGGAGCCTTCGCTGTTCGCTTTCTCTCTGTGTTTTGCGGGCGAGTCCAGTGGTTCTCTGTTTGCGTGATCGCGGGCGATGTCGTATCGTTCTAAGCGTAGGGTGATGTCTTCTATTTCGTCGTCTACACCCCATACATCTAAATCGTCAATCTCCCAGGTAACATTGGAATTGCCTGCGACGGCCTCTGTGGTCTCCACGTCCCAGACGGCCATGTCGATGCCGACGACTTCGGCATGCGGATACTGCTGTGCCATGGCGACCGCCCAATAGCCCGGGCCGGTTCCCAGATCCAGGATCCTCTTGGTAGCCGATGTGACCTTTGTGGTGGTGAGTTTGCCTTTCAGGGCCAGCAGAAATACTTGATGTTGGATGGCCAAGCAGTCCTGCTCTTGCTGGTCGCATGGCATAAAGTAGCTGTCGTTCCCGTAGATTCTTCCATTTTCGTGGACAAACTGGAGGTCCTCGGACTGCAGCGTCCGCGTGGATCGACTGCGAGATATGCTGTTAGCGATGCACCGATGTCAGCGATAAGGCGTCATGGTCGGAGTGCGCAATCCCATGTTCTGTGCGACCCATCCGCCGCAACAAAGAAAGGAAACAAAGAAGCCAAGACTCCACGATTTCAAGACACGAAAGGAGAGCATAGCTTACAGCGACTCTACCGACGTCGAGCTCTTCGAGCTTTCG
This sequence comes from Lentithecium fluviatile CBS 122367, assembly GCA_010405425.1. NCBI lineage: Eukaryota > Fungi > Ascomycota > Dothideomycetes > Pleosporales > Lentitheciaceae > Lentithecium > Lentithecium fluviatile. Next base: position 306,313 of record MU005602.1, on the reverse strand, counting down.
GATCCTCTGCGTGGCCGCTTGTGGTGTGCGCCTGTGTGATCTCCAGCCGGATCGTCGGGTTGTGGCGGTCCCTCCTCCATGGTGCTGGGCCGGGAGCCGGGAGAGCGACAACTGGGAACGCGCTCCCCGAAGGCCCTCGCGGATGGTGCGACTGGCGGGGACGGGGACTCGCTGAGATTATGAAGGGCTTGCTGTGTCGGTGCGAATCTCGCCCGCGCTCTGCGGAAAAAAGGGAGTGGATAATTGTTGTTGTGAGTCGCTGGCAGGAATCCTGTGATTGGCGGCGCCTTCGCATCCAAGGATCCACGGGCAGCCGCAGCCTTCAGGAGGCGTCAACACCGACCCTGCGGCACAGGAGGTCTTGGTCGGAGTGTCCCAGGCCTGCGGCGTGCCGATGGGGGGGTTCGGGGCGTATGCTGACGGGCCTCTGTGTGCGTTGTCGTCCGCTGACGAGCACTCGGACGTCCGCGCTGGCCACTATGCGCAAGGAATGTATAATGCAACACTGCAACAGGCAGCGTGCTGACGGGTGCGCGAGGATTGTGATTCTGCTCTACGCCCACACTGTATGGGGAAGAGACACGTTCTGCAGTGCGACAGTGCGACAGTGCGACAGTGCGACTGGTGATGCGATGTCTAAGACGGCAGCACGCATGTACAGGGCCCCGCGCCGAACAAAGAAAGCTGCCCGCTAGACGACGCTGCAGCACCCGCCGTCCGCAATCAGCAGTCAGAAACTCAGTGCCGCTGCAGAGCGTCAGGGCGATATAGCCGGGCTGCTATGTGGGCGGAGCGCCTCCGGCCGCTACTCTGCACAGCAACGTTAGGCGCAATATAACATCTGCGTGAGTTGTCTGGAGATGAGGGGCAGCCTTGAGAATGGACCCGGGCGCGGCGGGAGCGCGTCTTTCAATGTTGGGGGCACAAAGGACCTGTTAACGATGCAGTGCGATGGACGCATGTATGTCGTCAGAACAAGAGACGGCGGGGTTTCCAGAAGATCATATCGAACCGCACTGTCGGGATGGATGGACTGAGACAAATACTCGTGTGCCGAAAGTGGTTGGGGACCAGCTGCCCACCGGAAATGAAGGCGCAGCGCGAGCTCTGCTTTCGCGCGGACTGGCGCCCTACAACATTACCACTTCCTTCGTCTTGAAACCAAAAGATGCGGGTGACGCGATTGATGGCTGGGAGCAGACGAGTGGGCGTAGACGGTGCAAACTGTCCCGTCTTCCCGTCGAGGGTACCCCTCCGTAACCGTACGATTTCTGTATACTGGCCGGCGTCGTGCGAGCGGATTGGCCGCTAGCCGAGTGCTTGAGGCTGCAGCTCGCCGACGTGCAGAAGAGCCAGCTGGGTGTTGAGCGGATGAGTGGCAAATCAGGTGGACTGGCGGGGAGCTGTTATGCAAACGTACGGAGTAGCAACTGGCGAACGGTAAGATGGTGTGGTGGAGCGGGGAGTTTCTTTGTCTCCACGGCAGCACATCCTCCGCATCGAAACCTTATGCCCAGCCTCCATCGCAGCCCCTATGCGCTTGAGCAATGTCCAAATCGCGTTACCACCCGCAGCTGCTGCAATCCTCCAGTCGCGCCACTCTCCTACATATCCATCTTCCAACTCCAACTCCCAGCCCCCTAGCATCGCATGGGAATAAGAACGCCGGGCCAGCACATGCAATCCAATCCTCTCGGAGCCATTCTGCCGGAACCAGCCTCGCGCTCATCCATTTGTCAATCGTCTGGGTCTGGACGACCATGCAGGGCGCCAGGAACGCTCCCGTTCCCCAGCAACCCCAACCCACCTAGCGACTCTGAACGATGCATGTCAGAACTGACTCGACGCAGGATGCGCAACCCAGCCTGTCAGACTCAGACTCGTTTTTCTACCTACCAGAGTATTCACCCACCATCCCCTTGTTATGCGACTACTCCTCTGTGGTGCCTGCTCGAGCAGGTGCATATTCACCGCGCGCAATGGCCACACCAAGACCCAAAGACCACCTTGACGTCCGATCCTTATTTCCGGCGAGTGTTGCGCAGCACAATCACAATTAGAGTTGCAGACTAAACTAACACTCATGTTTGCATCGCACGCACAGGAAGTAGCCGCTAGCGCCAGCCGTCCGAAATTGCATGCTCGGAACATCCAACGCAAATCCCCGGTAGTGGCGTCGACACCATCCCGACACCCGACACCCCCCCGAGTGCAGGGCTGAAGGGGCGTCGCGTCTGAAACACGATAGGCGATTTGTAGTTGTTGCTATGTAATGTGGGGATTCTGGATGCGGCCGGCGAGCACGGAGGAGTGGGATGGGCTTGTTGGTATGAACTTTGAAAGCCGCAGGATGGCTTGGCACCAAAAGATTGCAGTACCATTCTATGACAAAGGCTTTGTTCGGTGTAAGTTTGTGGCAGTCTTGAATGAGTGTAAGTTTGTGGCAACATCGCCACCAACACAAACTCACGTTCACGATGCGTCAAGGACGCGCACAACAAGCAAGGCTGAGACGGGCGGCGAGCATCTTGCATCTTTTCGCCCTACAGGCCCCGTAAATCTAATACATCTGCAGAAAATCCAAAAAGGGGTACTCCGTCCACCGTTCGCCATTCCATGTACTTGTAATTTCGATGCAGGGCTGAGACTCTTGCAGCGCAAAGAGACGTTACTCCACCTCTTGACCCTCAAACTTGGGCAAGCGCGCGGCAACATCAGACCACCTCTCGGCGCCGTTGACGATACCAGAGATGGCCTTGGCAATGTCGTCCAAGCCGGCGCGCACCTGCTCCGTGGAGTCTCGGTCACGCAGCGTAAAGGTGTTGTCCTTGACGGATTGGAACTATGCGAGTTAGCCTCAGTCGCGCACACTTCATCAGCGGTGCACCCACATCAATGGTGATGCCCAAGGGCGTGCCGAGCTCATCATTTCGCTACACCACGTGTTAGTACAAGGCTATTGAAGAAGCAGGAACGGAGCTTACCGAGTAGCGCTTGCCGATGGAAGCACCGGAGTCGTCCACTCGGCTGGATATACCGATTTCCTGAAGTTTGTTGCTCAACTGTCGTACAAATGGCTTGAAGTCGGCATGTGAGCTCAACGGTACGATGAGTACCTTTGTTGGTGCGACGGTCGGGGGAAATGATAGGACACCGCGAGCCTCGTCTTGCTCGCGCGTCCAGTACGACTGTTCGCAGAGCGCCTGGATAATAATCAGCAGACTCTTGCAGTGTTGGCTGGTATGTACTCACGTAGACTATGCGACCGATACCGAAAGAGGGCTCGATGACGTTGGGAGTGTATTCCCGCACGTTCTCTACTCGTGTCCGCTTCTCGATGGTAATCAGCTCCTTTGGTACCTCCACCTTGCCATCACCGACGCCGGGGACGTCAATAACGATCTTCCCCTCTTTTTCCAGTTCCAATGACAGCTTCTCGCGCAGGTCCTGCGATAGAGCTTCGATTGCGGCCTCAACCGTCTTGCCGTCCTTCTTGAACTTGGGGCCAAACTTCTTCTTTTCGATATCGCATTGCCATTCCTCGACCTTGAGGGGTTCTTTCCGCGGCTCTCGCACTACTAGAGGTGCACCAGTCTTCTTTTGGTGAACCGTCAGGTCATACGCACTCCGGTCCGCACAGCCAACACACTCAATCCAACCGTACGACGTCAGCAGCTCCGCGTCCCAACAATCAGTCGCGTAATGCGCCATCTCGTTGGCCATGTGTTGCCTGAACCGGATCTTCTTCGGGTCGACACCAATCTTGAGGAGGAAAAGCTGAACGCGGGCGAGGAAGTAGCCGAGCGTCTCGTTGTCAACGAGGCCACTCGCTACTGCATCACCAATCTTGGTGGTCGCGACATGAGTCTTGCCGGCAAGCTGCACTTCTCGATTCAGAAGTTCCAGCTCGACGTCCTTGATCTCATCGAAATGGGCATGCTTCTTGCCACCCTCAGGGTCCACAAAGTGTTCAATTTCTGCCATTAGGAACTCTCGCACGCGGAGAAGACCAGCTCGAGGAGAGATCTCGTTTCGGAACGATTTGCCAATGGATGCCGAGGCAAAGGGCATCTGTTGCTGGTTGAATTCCAATAGCTTCGCGAAGTTGAGGAACTGGCCCTGGGCAGTCTCGGGACGTAGGTAGCCGGGGAGATTCGACGACGGACCAATCGAGGTCTGGAACATGAGGTTGAAGGCGACGGGTGGCAGGAGCTCGCTATTGTTCGCGGGATTCCTAATGTCGTACTTCTTCATGAGTAGGCCGAGCTCCTCGCCGTTGTAGTTGTCAATCTTAGCTAGAATCTCCTCATACTCCGTGACAACAACGTCGTCGAGCTTGATCGCCGTAATGTTCTTGACCTTCTTCTTTTTCTTCTTGGCATCTTCCTCCTCAACTTCCACCTTCTCACCGCGTGCCTCCTTGTTACCCTTTAACCGCGACTCGAGCACCTCCTCGACCAAGTGGTCGGCGCGGAAGATCTCGCCCGTCTTGGGGTCTTTGCACATCCAGTCGGCGAACTTGTCTACGTGGCCAGAGGTCTTGAGTACCTCGTATGGGGTGAGCATAGTGCAGTCCACTATATGTTGTCAGATTGTGACTTCGCCGTGTCGCATGCGCTGTACCTTCAAGCATATTCTCCTTCAGCACGAAGTGTTTCCGCCACAGGTCGACAATGTTGTTCGTTAAGGCGCAGCCCGGCGGGCCGTAATCGTAGAGACCGGAAACACCGCCGTAGATATCGAACGCGGGAGTGTAGAACATGCGCCGCTGCGAGCGATTAGCATGACTCTTCCTCTCACACAGCTCCCAGAGCTGCCTACCCGCATGAGCGACTCGAGCGAAGCCCTGTCAAAGGGCTTGCCCTTGAGCGTCGTCATATCCTTCGACATTGGGACGTCCTTTTTCCGCTTGGGGACCTGGTATCTGTGGTGGGCGGGAGTGGTGGAGAAGCTCTTGGTGGGATAAACAAGCCAAGGTGGGGCATTAAAAAAGGGTTTACGAAGAGAAGGGAGGCAATTGACGCGCAACGCTCTGGACAGCTGGCGCATGCACGAATGGTCCTCCTATGTGTGAGAGGAGGAAAGACTCAGTGTGGAATCGATGCAATATATACAAATGAACACCTTTTGGTGACTCCTCGAGCTCTGCCGCTTTCTGACTGGTTCGAAACGCCAAGCGCGTCGGAATAAGGTGGCGCCGGGCCCGCCAAAATTTCGAAGGCTGTCCCGCTGGCGCAACATCTTTTGTTTGAACGCTTGTTTGAACGCCAAAAAGTAAGTCGGTGCCTTTGAGGTAGTTTTCTAGTTCCCTCATGCGAGAAATCCCTTGTTGACATACACAGAGGCCACACTCCGCACAATGGCTTCCTCCAAAGCCGCTGCCGTGCCCGTCGGCATAAAACCTAAGAACAAGCTCCGCCGCCAGTCCGCCTACCTCAACATAAAAAAGGCCAAAGAAGCAGCGAAGCGCGATGAACGCTTCCGCCGCAAGCGCGAAGAAGCGAAGAATCCCGCGCTGCGAGAAGAGCGACAGTCCAAGAACGTGCCCGTAACAATCGAAGCAAAACGCCAATGGGACAGCGAGCCCGTAGGAGACGAGGAGGATGCACTAGGCTGGGCCATCGACGTCGAGAGGCTGGCAAAGAAGAGGAAGCTTGAGGCGGAAGCTGTTGAGGCAGGTCCGGACGACGAGGACGGCGAGGAAGGGCTGCTGGAGAAGCTAAAGAAGCGGGATGGAGACAACAGTGACAAGGATGAGGACGAAGACATGGACGACGACGCAGACAGCATGCTGGAATCACTCTCCTCGCACTCAGACGACGCCGCACCCAATTCCTCCCCCCCCCTTTCCCGCCCCGACCCCGCCAAACGCGCCTCCAGCCCCGCCTCCACCACAGCAACCAACATGGACTTGTCCCCGGAATTCCTCAAAGCCAAATTCCCCGCCGTCTTCGACCCGCCTGCCGTCCCCAAAATCCTCGTCACAACAAGCATAAACTCGACGCTACACAAAGAAGCGGAGATCCTGAGCACCTTCTTCCCAAACAGCACCTACATCCGCCGCACCGCGCACGCGCACGCCCACAAATACAGCGTGCGGGAAATAGCAAAATTCGCCAGCAACAGGGAGTACACGGCGCTGGTGATCCTGATGCAAGCGCACCACGCCAAAGCGCCTGATGGCCTAGATATCGTGGTGTTGCCGTCGGGTCCGCACTTCCACTTCTCCATCTCGAACTGGGTCGAGGGAAAGAAACTCCCGGGCCACGGCATAGACCAAGGCTTCCACCCGGAACTCATCCTGAATAATTTCCGCACCCCGCTCGGCATGCTTAGTGCCCATTTGTTCAAGTCGCTTTTCCCGGCTCAGCCGGAGCTGCAAGGGAGGACGGCGGTTACGCTGCATAATCAGCGCGATTATATATTTCTCAGGCGTCATCGGTATGTTTTTCGTGACAAGCGGGCGACAGAGAAGAGCGTCATCGGGACAGATGGGAAGCCCGTCAAGGGCGTCGAGGATATCCGCGTGGGCATGCAGGAGATAGGGCCGCGGGCTACGCTCAAGTTGCGCAGGATAGACAGAGGCATACAGTGGAAGAGTGGGCAGGAGTGGCAGTGGAAGGCCGGCATGGAGAAGCAGAGGACGAGGTTCAACATGTAGATGGCATGGCATCGTATCCAAAGTTCTTAGTCTCCAATCACAATCAAGACCGCCTCATGCTCGATCCAAACATTACACATCAAACCCAAGCGCGCTCGGCGCACATTCTTGACTTTTTCCCTATCCCGCAAGCCGACCACCAAGCAGCTTCCCTTCCCTTTCACACTTCACAACAAGCAGAAGTAATCCAACCATCAATCGCCATGCCGAGAGTCTGGATATTATTCTTACCCGACCGGGCGGGCGGGAATTTATTAGGCTTTGTACGCAGCCTAGTCCATTCCAGTGCTGTACTCTATATATACATACATACACATACATACATACATACATACATACATACATACATACATACATACATACATACATACATACATATATACATACACATATACATACATACACACATATATATGTATGATACAAGTCCACGTCCGACTCTCCTCATCCATCCAATTCTCCAACACTCACCCGCTACTCCCCTTCTAACCTTCCTCCCATCACCCCCATTCCATTCCCACACAGTCCACCGTACCTAGCCAACCCCAACGGCTCAGCCCCCAAACCCAAACCCGGATCAATGGCGTGCTACATGAAAAACTTCACTCTCTTACAACCCTCAAGCCACAACCTACCTACCTACCTACCTACTACGCCGCACCCGCACCCGCACCCGCACCCGCACCAAGCAGGCCATTCGACAAGCAATTCCAAACCCTATACGGAGTCCACATCAAGCACAAGCACAAGCCCACGCACTCACACACGACTCAGAAACCATTTCACAGAAAGAATATCCCTCAATTCCTCTATAATACAGCTGGCGCCGAACCCAATGACCGTGACCCCGATGCCACTCATCCGTCCTCGTCCCGCACCACCATCAATCCACCAAACACCCCAACGCACACAGCCAGCCAGACAAACAGACAGATACCAGTAGCCAGGCCCCCCAAAACGCCCAGAAATGCATCTAATCCTCCCACGCATCCCACCCAAAACACCATTTCAAACCCGCCCAAAGAAAACTTGAGAAGAAAAGACCAGCACAACCAATATCATCCATATCTCGGACGCTCAACGCCATGTCCACATCCAGAAGCACCGGGATACGGAAACGAGGCTTGCCGAGTGTTTTGGTCGTAAAGAGGTTGTGAAGGAGGAAGCTGTAAACGAGCCCGACCATTCCGCCCATATTGATGTGGAGCACTGATATGACGATACGGAGTATAGAGCCTCGGAACAGGAGTCGGGGTAAGCGGATAATACGGGAAACTGTGCTGACGATACGGAAGCTGGTGCGGAAGGGGAAACGGCTGATACGGCTGATACGGCGAATGCTGGGACGGCGAAGATGACCATACTGGCGAGGAATGAACAAGGGAGTGTTCCGGGGTGAAATGTTGCGGAGTAAAAATAGGAGCTTCGGCATCGAGCTCGGCCGTCGGCGTCGAACCGCCAGCCCCACTCGCCCTTCCTCCATCAATGTCTCCATACCTCGAGTCTCTATACGTATCCGAATATAGCCGCTGAGGAGGAGTAAAGCTCAAGTATTCGGGACGGCTGACTGCTAAAAACCTTCTCGTACCTACACAAGCCCGTTCAGTAAGAAATCAGAACAGCGCAATTACTTGCCGCTATATCTGAACTCTCCGAACGCACCAGTGGCTCCAGGGGTCATCATTCCTCCATGCGATGGACCCGGTGTGGAAGCCAGGCCGGCTGGGTGACTTGTTGGTGTGCTAGGCCCCTCGCCACGATGTGTCGCCGTTGAGCCAGGATGGAACATCATGCCGCCATTCATTCCGGGAAAGCCGGTTAGACCTGGTGCCCCTTGAGCGGCGAGCACGGCAGCTTGAGCGTTCGCGCTGGCTGGCGGCCCGACGCCGGTAAGACCCCACATCTGGCCGTTCATGTCCTCTGGTATGTTCCCACTGAAGATCTTTTTCCGCAGCTCCCAGAAGACTGCTCCCGTGAGCCACGCGTCTGAGCCTGCGGTATGTGAAGTGCCCACGCGCTGGCAGCTCAGCTCGTCAGCAAGGTCCTGGAGTCCGGACTTGGTGCCCAGGTTAGTCAGAATGTTCGTCGCATGTGAGCCTATCGCTCCCTTCCGCACAAGTCCATTTGCATGACGCCAGAGGTATTTGACATCCAACAGCCGCGGGAAGAACAGCTCGACCAGGTCGCGATATTTGTCCTCGCCCTCAGGCAGCGGTTTCGAAGTTAGCATCTTGATGAGATAGGCAAAGTCATAGCCCGAGTGAAAGGATATCCAGTTGACATCTTCTGTGAGGGTCATGCCGGAGGTTGTCAACAGCGATCCAAACTCTTCAGGATCGATGCCTTGCGCGGCGTGCTTCTCAAAGTCGGCGCCAGACTTCTTCAGCATCTGGATGGACTCTTCGTTGTACATGTCCTCCTCTAGTGAGAACTGGAAGTTGAACGTCCATGTGCAAGGGCATACGAGGATGTTGTTGGTATACTGCTGCACAGCCTTTGGCTGGTAGTGCAATTGCGAAGCATCCAGCTGCGCGGGCGGGATCTCACCCTGAACAGAGAAGAGAGTGACGCCTAGCTGGATGATCTTGAGGAGGTCGACGTTGCAGCGCACGGTCTGGTAATGATAGGAAGCTTTGGAGTTGAATTCGCCAATCGGTCGGGCAACAACGCCGGGGAACTCGGTGTCCTGTATGGCGTGTGAGTATCAAGACCCGGGTACCGTTGAGAAATAGATAGCAATAAGAAATACCAAAATGCAGACGTCTGACCATGAAGGCCACCCATCCTAGAGGATGAGCGGTCCGGGGGGGAGGGGGGGGATGGTGCACTAGTAACTGTATCTTTTCGGTGCAAAGCCGTTAATTCTGCTACGCGACATGGTACCGGGTAGTTCATATGAAATAGAGAAACTTACCATGCTGATGTAGGGATATTGTTCAATGAGCGAGCGCAGCAGTTCCATCTCTTGGTGCAGATTTCCCCTCCACACATCGCGAATGCGCTGACCCGCAATGCCCTTGGACCCATCTTGACCGCGGCCCAGGGCGGCATCCTGCTGCAGTTGAGCACCGTGAGCAAAACGCATGCGCGCTTCGTGGCCGTCCAGCCCGGTGCCTCCACTTACCCCGCCGAGCCCAGCGGCTGCCCCCAGACCCGCGCCTCCCAATCCGCCGCCTATGCCCGCGTTCGACTGGAAGTTGTTCTGGCCGTGGCCGCCGAAGAGGTTGATGTTGTGGCCGGGGTTCGCGCCGCCGAAGTTGGGATGGGCCATGTTCTGCTGGTGCTGCTGCTGCAGCTGGGGCTGTTGGTGGATGGGCTGCGAGAGGTGGGCGAAGGGGTTCGAGAGGTTGTGGCCGGGGAAGCGGCCCCCGTGCGGTGGCATCGTGGCTGGCTATCGAGGGAGAGCTCTTGTCCGTGTCGAGCGCGACGGGATATTTCGCATGCGGGAGCGGCGACGGCGCGGGCGCAGCTTCTGTACGATTCGAAATCTCAGTTGCAGCTTCGAAGCTGGTGCAATAGAGAGCGTGCGTGGGGAGGGCGAGTGTCGACGGGCAATGTGGCAAGTGCTGTTGGGGTTCATGACCGGCTGGAACGCGGTTGAGAACCTTCAAAGCTCGGGCGCCAAGCATCGCGAATCGCGAACCTCACCCAAGAGCCCCAACCGCATCCGCCTCCACCTCCACCAACTCTCGCCGACCTGACACAATGCGGCTCTCACCGTACGTATATCTGCCCCAGTGGCCATTGCATTTCAGATCGCCTCTCTCGGAGCCATTGCTGACCTTCCCGACAGCATCAGATTCGCCCAGCGCCCCTCCATCACCGGCTTCGACCCCAAGAAGCTCGCCGCCGCCTCCGCGAGCTCAAAAGGCGACCCGTGGGCACGATAGTACGCGATCTGCTACTCCGCAATTGCGACCGGTATACTAAGCTCCTGCAGCGAAGCCTGGCGATACACGGGCCCCTTCACGCGGTGGAACCGGTTCAAGGGCGCCTTCCCCGGCCTCGGCATCGCGACCGTCGCATTCGCCACATACTGCGTAGCGGAAGCGCTGTTCTTCCCAGACACACATCACGAACACCACGATGAGAAGCATTGAGGGGCGGGAGCGGGAAAGAGAAGAGCACGTTAGGGCGTACCGGTTGATTCGGGGACTCCGCCGAGAAGGATGTATATAAGGAATATCAAACAGACCAGTAAAGAATTCTCTTTTGTCCCGCTTTTTTTTCCACAATCAGGAGTGCGACGCTACTTTCCACCTGTTGCGGAAGCGCTGCTCGGTTGGGGCCCACAGGTCGGTACACCGCGACCATCACATGATGCGAAGAAGGAGCCAACAGCCGCCCAGTTAACGAGTGGAGCCGCCTTGTGCACACTCGATGGATTGTGGGCGTGTCCCTTGCCGACCCCATCTCTCCTCTCGACGCCTTTTTCGGTTTGCCGGAAGAGACCATGCATACCTCTATCTCTCACCCTCAGAGGAACAAATGCAGCGCAATCTGCACAGTAAAGTCGGCTCGAACATCTTCCCCGCTCAACCCGATGCCTCCCCGACGCCCGAGATCCCCTGCCACATGTACCCTTTCCCCGCTACCCCAGACAACAAAACCCACCATCGCCTAGACAGGCATACATTGCTGAAAAGAGAACCACATGTCCTTACCAGACACATGCCTCGCATCTCTAGAACTCCTTCTCCTACCTGGTATTCTCCCACACTTACCGGACGTGCGACCGCCTTTCCCGCGATCCCTTCCCCATCCCCCAACCACCAAACCCAACCATCGCCATTACATACTCCACCATCACCAACCTCCCACCTGCCTTATCAACAAACCTCAAAAAACCCCAGAGCCCCGTTCCATGACCGATAACTAAACCATGTGTGCAACCCCGTCGACCCAACGCAAATCCTCGTCACAAAGGCTTAATACGATGCACGTAATATCCTCACATCAAGCTCTTATAGCTGTTAAAGGCGTTTCAATGACCTATAGTTACTAATAATCTCCTCTACACCCGCTGTGTGCACTCGAGTAACTAGGTTTATTATCCAACCTCGATACCGAACGTATTCAGATACAGCAACCGTCAACCCACCACATCGTCCCGCATCCCGAGGTCTTGGACCCCAGTCCCCATCCATGCTTTTCTGCAAATAGTAGCCGTACGGCGTGAGTAGATATCCTCCCCCGATTCCACCCAGCTCAGAAAAGCACCAATCAACGTTTCCTTGCCTCGATTCTTCTCATCCCTTCCCTGCACCTGTACGGACGGGTGGCATGGCATGACACCATGCATTGCCAATACGTGTGTATGCATACCGACGATGCGCGCCAGGCCCAAACCCAGACGACCCAGACCCAGCTCACCCAGCACCTTGGGCCCCCTTGATCCAGCACCAAGACGTGTATACGAGTAGATACATGACGGCTTATGGTAGTACCAATCTCAGCTCATCCTACCACCCCGCCAAATACTCACGCATCATCTCCGACCCCGTAGCCCTTATTCCGCACCCGCACCCGCGCCCTTACCAGCGTCCCTCAACCCCAGCGCCGAAGCCCGCTTATCGTGGTACAAAGCTCCTCCGGATCCTGGCCCCCAACTTCCGCCGTCCAATAGTACCTTCATATATGCCTAGCTCTTGAACACGCGTATAAGCACTACCTCGGCGCGTCAGAGGGGTTGCGATCCAGGTCTTTGGGCGCTGAGTGCTAGGTGCTGTGGTGGATGCATGGCTGGGGTGTTAATTAATATTGATGGCATGGGAGAAGGATGTATAGGCAAAGTGGGGGCAGCTACTAGATGTGGATATAACGAGGGCGCAAGCTCGACAGCGAGAGAAGCAGCTAGGCTGTGGATTACAATGTCCAGGTGGCGGTACCGGTACCAGATCAGGTACACAAAGTCCCGACGTGGGCATCGATAAGTGTGTGGTAAGCGCCAACTAGCCATCCCACTGTTACGACTATCCCGTGCTCTTTTGTGGCATCCTTGATAGTAGTAGGTGGGATCGAAGTACTGCGTACTACGACATTCGAAAATCCTTTGAGAAACAGGCATGGGAGATGCTTGTCGCGTTCTGAGTGCGTCGGGTCCAGACGAAGTCCACGGCTACCCGTGAACTGGCGGAAGACGAGGTGATAGATAAGTCGGTCGTACGACAGCGGGTCGATCTATGCACTGCGGATGTACATCCACAGATTTCCGGGCGTCCTGTCGTATCTGACATCGGTAGCGAAACTCGTCCTTCATACAGACCTTTGTACTACCCACATCTCACCTCACATCATATCTCGCATCATCCTCTCCTGAAGCTCCCTCAACCAGAGCGTCGGACCCCCAACATCGACCAGCCTCCCAAGGTCACGCCGCCACAGTACCCTCTCTATCTATCCGTCCTTCCAAAAGAAGCATCAGATAATCTACATCCGCCCTCTTCCCAATAGACAGTTCATAGGAGACCCACCTGTACATTGGAGCAACCCGAACCGTGCCACCGACGCCTGCACACGTTGTCCGCGTGCACTCGCTTGTCCCGTATTCACACGCGTCGCGCGAGATACACCTCGCTCGTGGAGTATGTTGCTAGATAATGCCGCTAACGTCCAGTATCATTCGCGCACCTCGTTTGGAACAGTGCGGGTGCCTCCGGGCCTTCTGCCGGCGGGACAACGGTCTTGCTTACACCCAAACAAACGGGGAGACGGCACAACGGCGAGACGGTGCAACTGGCGATGCCACGAGTCGTAGAAACTCTAAGTAGGCCCGTCATCGGCGTGGAAAGAATACGTGCGAGCAAAGTGCCGCTCGGTTGTTCATCGGCGGAAATCGCGGGCCTGGCTCAAGCATCAGAGGTGCCATATCGGCCGCACAGTGGTAGGAAGCGAAAGCGCGTATTCCTACCGCCGCGGACACCGACGCCTTTTCCGTACCATGGTAGTCGATTAGGTCTGAAGGATTAGGATTGGAGATGCGGCTCAAGCGAGGCGCCCTGTGTAGGTACCTCACCTTAACCATTGACAGTCCCCGAAGGAATGGCGACCCCGGTCCGCAACCCGAACTGCTGTATATAGCCAAGTTTGCCACCGACCCAAACTACACAGCCTACCTGTCTCCCGGCACGGCCCATGGCTAGACCATCGGTATGCAATGCAGGTGAGACTTGGACATGCGGCTCTATCTCTTTCGTACAATCCTGTCGGCGTTGTGCTTGGTCGCCGGAGGATTGCGTCCCCAGTCGTACATCCTAATTAGAGTATACGAAAGCATGCCATGGTTCGTAAGTTGTTCTTTGGTTGTCTCTCTAAGTGTAGACAGGGAGTAATCCGCAGCAGTGGCATTCCATAGTCGATGTTGAGGATATATGTTATGGCGAAAACTTTCGCGTGCTAGATGGGCTCCGGAGCGAGCCCGAAGGGTTTGAGCGTGGCAACACCTTCTGGTAAAGGATATCAGGTAGGCGAGCGATGAGCAAGGAAGACCTGTTGTGCAGAACAATCGTCGTGTTAGTTAAGCAGACGCGTCTGCACTTGAGGTATTAGCCCTCCCCTTCTGGTAGTCGTAATGTTTTGCGTAAGAATAGAACACATGCCCTACTGAGATCATCTGCTAATGAACTTCATAGATTGACTGCTCGGCTATGGTTTCCACGTGAGTCCATCTGAAGACTGAAGAGTCGATCATTTCTACAAGCTGCATCGACAGGGGAGCCAATCTGAACCGGTTGCTCCATGTGCTGCGGGCTTGCGCAAAAACAAGATCTATCGATGGCATGCATACCTGGCCTTAAACGCGATTAGTCTCGATTTGTTGATGTAATTTTCCACATAACGACATGACCTGTGGACAGCGAATGCCGGAACTCTCCAGAAAATCGCGATGGACCCGTACGGCCATGCAAAGAAAGTGAGAAAAGATCGTCATGACGGCCGGGATCTGGAAGCGGATCTGAGTAATCTTGCTCCGTTGTGTAGAATCTTGCGTAAGCGTCGCAGGATTGGGGGTTCGCAATGGCTCACGCTCCACTGTGGCTCTCAACTTGTCATTACGCAATCAAAAATATATCCGGCCGAAATAGAGATCGCTAGAGCACAAGCAATATGAGGATGCGAAGCCGACGGTGTGCGCTGTCCTCTTGGAGTGGTTGAAACACAGCTTCTTAGTCGTTGCGGCGTTGTTCAGCGGAAATAGGACCGTGAAACAACCTAGGGTCGCGTGGTCCACAAGCCGAACCAGTCATCCCAGGCGTGTTTCGCTAGTCCAAACGTCCCGAACCTTTTCATGTCTGCCGTTAGCCCGGCATATGGTCACAATACTTACTCGAGTAACAGGCATAGCAACGAGTCTGCTATTAGCAATACCGCTGACACTTGGCTTGACGATTGCGGCAGGTTCTGTCGAGGTTCTCCATTGCGACCACAACACGAGGTCGTAGAGCAACACAACGGCAGATATGTTGCTTCATAGCCCGCTTCTTGCCCAAGAATGGTACACCATTGCATCGCGTGCGCCTAATTCTGCTTGGTCCAATAAGAATGGCCGGTCTGTTGCGTACATACGCACTTATTCCGAGTTGGGCATATCTACGCCAAGTGCCGGAACACAAATGTTTGATCGACTAAGAATCGGAGAATAGGGGCATTTGTTGGTTGACAATTTCCCTTGTTGAGATATTCTAGATAGTTGCGACGATGGCGCGGATCCACCATGCATACCGGTCTCCCGCGTGAAGCGTGAGAGCTGTGTCCGAAACGTACGACAGATTCGATAGTCTGGCATCACCAGAACCTCGAACTTAGCCCCGAGAAGCTTCGGAGTTCAACGCAGTTTCCGTGCGTCTTGAGAGGTATGGCATCTAATGGGGACCAGCATTCTCTTCTGCGTACTCTTCGCGGAACAACAAGAACAACAGTCCGATACCTATCGACGGTTTGAGACGCTCGTTCTCGGAAGCTTCTGCAACGCTTCTGCTTAGACTGGCATATTGGGGATCGCCTTCGAGGGTCGCGCCCGAAATAGAACCAAAGGTAATGCCTTAAGCTGAGATTCTGTGACAAGCTGAGGTAAACGCTGGGAAAGGTACGAGAATAAAGAACCAAACGGAGTGAAGAGAAGGACTGGGAGCAGGGGACGATCACCGTCAAGGGTGTAATGCGACTTGATAGGCCGCTGGACGAAAAAGAAGCGGGAAGGTGCACTGGTGGACCCTGACGATGGGATGTGAGCGGTTGGACTCGATCCGACGGGATACAGGAGATGCAGGTAGGTTTCCGGTCGCAGTGTGAATGTGTACAATTAGTCGATTCTGAAGTCTGGCCTCGAGCAGATGTGCAAAGTGGTGAGTCTAGTCGAAGCGGTGCCGCTGGACCGCGGCAGAATTCGGCGTGAAGGCAGATTCTGTGGGGAAAGCGCGACGGGGCGCTGACGGGATGCAGCCAAAATCTGACGGAAAGAACGGTTCCGAGGGCAGCGGCGGACGCCATATGCAGGTACGGGCTGAGAAGCGGCTGACTTGGCCGGAACGTTGCCTCGTCGAAGCTGAGGGTCGGGGCCCGGAAGCTGTCGTGCAATGAAGAACGTCCAGTTACTGTGTATGCTAGGGACCCTTCGCTGAGCGCACATAGCATCGTGACTGGGCAGGCTTTTCAGCGTCCAGAAAATGAAGCTGTGGCAGGGTAAGCGCATGTAAGAAAATACCTCATTACCGGCTCACGGCTTCGCGAACGCGAACGCGACGCATGGACATGGATGTCGTGTCTGTTGGTATGGAGCGGTGCAGCGAAGATCAATTCCGAGGTCGCGGTTGCATTGTTGGTTTGGGTATTTTCGGAAGGCTGATGGGCCCCGCGAGAAGGTGCTGCAGCTAGGGCTGCAGTTGTCTATTGATTCGCGGGTCGACGTCATCTAGCGACGGACTGAGGGTCTGCGCGAAGAATTGATGATGCAGCTGTTACGAGTGGCTCGCAAAGATGCGGGCCCGGCCCTGGGATTTGGACGAATGGGTGGGTTTTCGAGCTGCAGGAACAAGGGGTGGCGGCCAACACCAAAAAAGGCGTTGGGATGTCTGCGTGCTGCGTACCTGCGTCCCTGCCCGAGCGAGAGAATGAACCGGCCCACCGTCAGCAGACATTTATTGCTCCATCTCGTTCTTGCGTGCTGACTGGGCTTGCCGTCTTCGGCGCCTGCTCCAATTGCACCTGGCATCGCCGCTCATAGGTGCTCCTTCCCGATGAGCGACGGCGAGGGATGCGGCAGCCGTGTGGACGAAGGTACCATCCACGCGCGTCAACGCCAATGCAGTGGGATGTTGGTGGCACTCAGCGTCACAATCTAGCACCTAAGTTCCCAAACACTCGGGTCGCTATCTGCTGGGACTCGTGATGGTGGCCGCTGCAAAGGTCGGCAGCCCTGGACCGCAAAAAGCAACTGGATGTGGACGCGCCCTGGCTGGCTACACAGAGCCACAGCGGTGTCGAGGACGCCGACGGCTCACCAACGGTCCCACAAAACGCTGCACACTACGCCCGACGCTCGACGCTTGACGGCTGGGAGTCGGTGTGCTCTCTTGTGCAGTCGTCTCACCCACGGGCAGCCCATCGTCCTGAAAAGAAAATCCCCAGCACGCACCGCTCGCCTCGCCGACCTCTCCCGGTATCTGTAGGCGATATCTGGATCCTACGCAATGCCTTCGTCGCACAGCGGCTGGGAGCAGATGCCCCCATCCGTTGCACGATACAACCACCACCGCGTGTCCCTCGCTCAGCGGTTGGAATTGCAACAGTAACGGCACATGAGCGGCGGCTTCGGGTTCTGCTGGCACCTCGTGCTAACAATGTGTCTGCGGTGCTCTGTGGTTCTCCCCGAAAGGGTAACCCAGCAGCCCGCAGCGACGGCCTGATCTCGCCGTGGGGTTCGCAGCCGATGAAACGAGCCGTCGACGTCTGAAGATGCATCGGCCGCTGGGTCGATCCGCCAGGTGTCATTCGAGGAGTAGGGCTGCTGTTTCGACAAACGACAGCACTCTGTGCTGCTGTCAGGCCATGGAGTCCTTGCGAGCCTGCAATATATGTTATGAACTGCACAGTGGTGTCCTCGTGGTGGGATGCGGGGTTGAGACATGTGCCCTCGACGTCGCGGACACGATGGTCGCCGGCTGTTTCAGCACGCCGCCTCTGCGAGCGATAAGATCGCTGGTGGCTGAACGGCCTGCTAGACTCGAAGCAGCGGCTTCTTGTGCAACCGTCGAGAGGAGCACGGCGTGCCATCTGCCAGCGCCCGATAGGCGGTCCTTCTGACGCGAGTCCATCCACAGCGTGCGCAAGACTCGCGAGTACCGGGGACTCGAGCGGCGCGTCTGGTCGGATCAGTGATGGCGGCCTCGCGCAGCTGTGGGCGGATACCTACACGCGCACGCCCGAACACCATCGCGCCAAGTGCACGACTGCAGCGGCGGCGGCGCGGTTCGCCTTACGGTCGCTGCGGGCGGATGTTGCTCGGCACTGGAAAATCCTCCTGCGCTCCTCCGCCTCACCTGCCATCTCTGTATCGCGTCGTCTCGCGCACGTAGTGTCGCCCACAGACCGCCGCGCGCACCACGGCACACCAAACACGGCAGCGCACCTCACCATCGCCGCCAGAGTCAGTGGTGGTGCGCGCGAGCACGCTCGCCTCGTCGCGTTGTGGGCGGCAGGCGGACAAACCACCGCTGCGCTGCAGCACAATTTAGCCGTTTATTCGCGCGCGGAGCCAATCGCGGCGGCGGATTTTTCCCCTGCAAAGTAGTGCCGTTTGTTATTGAGCACCGCCGTGCCGGCGACGATCAAGACGGGGGATCCCTGCCGCGGGACCAGGGGTCCCCGCTGTTGACATCCAGACAGACAGACGCAATTGAATCCTCAGCGCGAACCCATGCTGTGCGCCCGGGCCTGGTGGTCGAGCACAATTCACCCTCTCCACATGCCTCCGCCTGTGTATGTGTACTTACTGATGCCATCCCTACCGCTGGCGGTGCCCTGTCCGCTGCAGAAGCTTCTCAGACCCGTCTCACGACATGCCGTGCCACGAAAACTGCTCCTGAGGCCTCCATATACCCACCACCGTCCTCTCGAGTCTCTGCACCACCAGCCCGCTGCCACCTCGATACGACCCCCTCACTCCTTCTTGTTTTGTTGCTTTGTCCGTCCCATCTTCGTTCGGAGCCTCTCTCGCTTCTTCTCTTACTCGACAACAGCCTACACCGGCGCGTCCTGCCATAGCAGCTCATCCCCCGCGATAATACTGCAATACCGCTGTGGGCCCTCGCTGTCAGCAGCACCGCGCTTTATTGTGGTCTGTTACCCAGCCCGCGCGTCGCTCATTGCCTTCAGTGCGGCTCAGGAACTCTCCATAGTAGGTACGCATATAGTGCCCACAGCATTCTCTCCTCTTCTGTTGCCATTGTTTTTCCGGTCTTGGTCTAGGCTTTTTCTCGACTTCTTCCTGTCGACCCTGTCTCGTGTTCTCCGTCCACATTCACGTGCACTAACACGTCCAGCCCAGACATTGGTCCGGAAAAATATTTCAGCTGGTTTCGCGTCAGGTTCCCCAGACTCTAGACCGCGTCATATATCCCTGGACCTCCATGGTTGCGGCCTTCTCCATATCGGCCAGCGTGTTGCGGGGCTCAGTGCACCACTCTCAAGCATTCCCTAACCTATATCTCCCGTCTCTAGAACCGCTGCTCGTAGGGCTCCCCTTACACGCCAGCCATGTTTACCCACAATAAGACCAACACCTTGCCGGCATCGAGACAATCGTCCGTAGATTCCCTGGTTACCGTCCCCTCATCTTCCACGTCTGCTTCGGATCTTTGGGTGTCCCAATGCTCAACCGCATCTTCATATGGGGACTTACCTTCACCTGAACGACACACTGGAACTGCCCCCGGGAAGCGGAGCTCCGTGTTCAATCTGCGATCAAGAAGTAATACAGCTACCTCGACAACATCGTCTTTTGTGTCCATCGCCCCACCCAGCATGGCAGCACATGACGGCTCGTCCCGCCGGTCTTCACAAGACTTGCGCCACTTCACAGGCCACAGCTTTATGGAACTCAACGCGGGAAGGCGGTCGCTCTTTCGAGGAAAGAAGGGAAAGAGGTTGAGTGGCTCGTTGTCGCCCAGCTTTAGCTCGCCTGATATTGACGAGGCGGATGCTGGGACCAAGAGAACTTCGGTTCTGCGGAAGAACCGAAGGCCTAATAATCTATCCGAGAGATCCAGTGAGTGCTACCAAACACGATTGCATGTAGTTTCAGCTACTAAAAAATGTAGCGTCCGACCTCAAACACCGGATCTCTAGTCCGTTCGACTTTCAGCATCTAACTCATACCGACCGACATCAATTTGCTTCGCTACAAGAAGCCTCTGAGAACGAACTTGTTGTCGAGTTCTCCGCCGTTCGCGCCTCTCAGGCACCCCGTCGAGATCTCACTGGCATCAAGGCGCAGGACTTGCACTTCAAGAACTTCTCGTCTGAGGGCCTAGCAGCTGATTCCCGATCGACATCCACTCTAGGCTACCGATCTGCTCCCATAAGCCCGAACCTGCACGAGCAGCAGCAGCAGCCTGGCACTTCTCCGGAGGAGTCATCAGGAAAGGCTCTGCGGTTATCCCGCTCTGTCGAGAGTTTCTCTCGGCCTGGAGTTACCCCTCGAAGCCATCGCCACACACAGTCTGCGAACCCTCCCCCGCGCGTGTCGTCTCGTCTGCCGCTAGAACCTATCCACGACACCCCAGAGAACACTGAAGCCAAGTTAGCGCGCCCATTCTCACCGAACACAAGGAACAACAGACAGTCGGGCGTTTGGGACAAACTTGGGCCATTGAACCTTGACAGCGCTGGTGGACAACTTCCTACTATGGTCGAGGAATCAGACTACGTTGGACACGCCTTCACCACTCCCGACAATTCCGCCTGTCCCATGACTCCCCCCTTCAGCCCAGCTCTCGAGGATGTAGCGGAAGAACCGGAGCGCTTCGTCGACCCCAGACCTGCGCCTCTGCCCCCATTCAAGAGCCCAAAGTCGCCGAAATCTCCCACTTTCGATTCCTTTTCGTTCAGCAACCCACGCTCGCCAATTGCCAAATCCCGCGACCGAAAGAACTCGTACCAATCGCCAAAGTCCGCAAGCCAACGGCATTCCATGACCCGACCCATGTCGCAAATGTCAGATACGCTAGCATCGCCCGGTGTTGTCAGGCGAGGTTCGATCCGCAGAGTGCCCACTATTCGGAGGAAGTCCAATACTTGGCGCGCCATTGAGGAATCGTGGGAAGACGACATTGATTACATCTATGACAATGCCCTGGAAGCTGACTGCGACTTTGATTGGGACCGTGCTTCTGTGGACGGAGCATTCGAGGATAGGGATCGCACTCCCGAGCAACAAGATCACAAGCGCATTTCCATTGCAGCGTCGCACGACACTCAAACCTCTTCGCTAGTATCCGATGAAGAAGCCGGTCCCTATACCAATTTCTATCCTGGTTCTGTCCGACCCTCGCTGTTCGTCCCGAGCGTTAGCAGCGTGCCAGAGTTAGAGTCCAGGTCGGCCATTTCTATGTCTACTGCCGATGGCAGTGTGCAAACGCCGTCCGACCTCTACATTCCTTCCCGCCAATACCCTTTCATTGAGGGCGACGGACCTGCACCCTCTCCTTCGTTTTTCGTTCCCAAGGACTTCAAGGAGCAGGTCTCACGCGAAGACATGTATGCTGACCTTCTTGCCGACTATGAAGAGACCGAGGGTCAGTTCCCATTCCTGGAACCGAGTCAAAGCGTTTCAAGCTCCACGCGCAGCAGCCACGTTCGGTCCAGCAAGCGTAGCTCCTATGACAGCAGCTTGATGTCTAGCGGCCAAGGATCGGGCTCGTGGACTTCCGGTACCCGTCGTTCAGCGAGCTCTGCGGGCAGCCACGGCAGTCTGCCAGATTTGGTTCATTCTTCCCGACACGCGCGCCGCGATTTCACCACCATGGTCGATCGTCTTTCGGAGCAGGTGGCTTCTTTTGCCTCGTTCGGTGAGGACATCGAAGAGAACGAGGATGATGAGACGACTCCTCCAGGCCACGCTTCCCAAGAGCGCACGTTCTTCGCCTCCGATGACGAGCAGCCCGAGACCAAGGAGAAACGCACGTCTATCGAGAACGAAGTCAGGTCTTCCCTTGAGCTTGCTCGACGTGGATCGGCTCGGTCCACCCGGGCTCCCTTCCAATACCACAAGCACGCCTCATCCGACAGCGCTGCGAAAATGCTTGCCTCCGCTTCCCTCGAACGCCAAGCATCCATCAAGTCGCGTTCCCGGGCCGCGAGTTCCAGCAACGCCCAGCGCAAGAACCGTGAACAATATCTCAGTCTCTTCCCCACACCGCCCACGCACTCGCCTCTTGCATCGCCTGCCTCCCCAGCAGACCAGGCAACCAGCAGGATGTAGTGTCGCGGCTTATATTTCCTACTGCCCCCATGTGCCCAGGCGGCCCAGTCGAACGATGGCCGGGCCAAACTTTCGATTCTCACGACGACTACGACGTTTTCTCATCTTCTGTGTAAATATTCACGATCACGACGCGAGGCTTGGTTGTCTTTGCGCAACGCCATCTATCTATAAAAAGGGATCGCGTTCTGGATGCGCGCTGGGTGGAAAAGACAAAAGTTGTGCTGTTTTTGTGCGTTAGGGAATTTCTTTCCGTTCTTGTCACTACAAACTCCCGTGAGCGAGTTCTCTACCATTTTCCTTGAGTCACTACTACTACTACTACTACTATCTACTAGCGTCCTTTTCTTTTTGTCGTCGTCGAGTTGACTCTCCCTTGCGGAGTTTCTTTGTTCCTGTGCTGCATGGCGTTTCTCTTGTTGCAGTGACGGCATCCGCGATTTGTACTACTACGCCGCTTCCGCACCACACCTCATCACACCAATCGGACCTGCATAAGGCTAGTCTGATCACCATTCACCGCAGTACTCTTTCCTTTGTTCAAGATTCTGCAGAGGGATAGAGGTGGTGACGAGTGATGAGTGAGGGATCTAATTGGGTGTTTTTTGCTTGGGCTGGACTGGGCGCGGTGGAGTTAATGCGGTTGGTTGTATAGAGAGAATGCTATGCTTTGAATATTACTATTGCTTTTTCTACATATTGATGCACGTTTTGGCTGGTGTTGGTGGCATCGCATCGCGTCGGAAGTGTAAGGTGAGATGGCCTTTTCAGAAACGGCTGATATGCCTACTGTATGCGCATGCGCTTGCAGAATGCTTATTGTGGCTTGCGGCGTGTTCATGCGTTGTGGGCTTGTCTGGGTTTGTACGACGTCGCGTAGGAGTGTTGGTGGACGTTGCCTGGGGCCATATGGGTTCGCGAACGCATCAGCGCGACATCCTGTACACACGGCGTCTGTGTGTATCAGGCGTCGCGATCGCGTACTCTATCTGCCGCCATGGTGCGCTGTACGGAGGCGTCTCCGCGTAAGGTGAGGCGAGCTGCACGATGCGACTCCGCTTTCTTGCGTTTCATGTATATGAGCTCGCTGCTTGGTGAGTCTTTACTTTTTCCTCCAGTGTAGTTGCGAAGGACTCGACTCCCATTCCCAGATCTTTATTATGTTGTTGCTGTTCCACACGTCTTGCTGGACGACGCCGCAAGGGCGCATGCCATATAATTAGCTGCGCCGCTTGCCTAACCTAACTTCCCTCTACCCACTTCCAGTCCAAAGCATCACAGAGAAGACAGCCGGTGCGTGAGGATACGAAGGCGAAGACGTCGCGAGCGGATAAACTCTTCGGCGTCGTTTTTCGCGTCCTCGCTTCTAGGCTTATGTACACATACCACCGTGATATACGTACAGTCTATGCGCAGCAAAGGCGTACATAAATATACTAATGTACATATATAGTAGCTGGGACTGGGACTGGGACTGACTGGGGTTTTTATCCAGCCCGTGACCACCGACCTTCTTGTGACCGGCGCGGCGCCGGCATTTTGCGGCGCTGCGCTGGCGAGGTAGGGATATGAGGGAAGTGTTGGGCTGAGTTGTAAAAAATGGGTTGAGGCCAGCAGGCGAGAAGGGTAGGGATATGGCAGGGTTGCATGCAGGTGGTTTAGCCGGTCGATCGTTACCGGATGGGTTGGAGGGCGCAGATGGGGTGACGGGAGGTGTTGGTATATGTAGATATAGGGGGAATAACAATGGAATTGTAGGTGTAGGGAAGGAGGGATGATGTGGGTGGGTTGGGGTTAGGGTTGGTCTTGTTGACTAGGTATGTCATCGATTGCGCCGGTGAATGAAGACAGAATGAAGGCAGAATATCAGCAGGTGGGACGCGCTAAGAGTCCATCTAAGGCTGCATCAGGGCATTTCTTGGAGTCCATTCGTTGAATGGCGGAGGAAGCCCCTCTGTCAATTGGTTCAATCGCAACACCTCACACACGAAGGGCGCACTCTGCAAGGCTCAGGTATTTCACTACAATCTTTAGCCCGGACGAGGAGTTTCGCAACGATTCGACTTGGTAGCGATACCTCGCGGCTCCCCCAACCAGGCTCACGATCGGCGCAGCATAGTACCTGTTCGTGTAGAAGCTCAGATGCTCTATATTTACCCACACCCCGAACCCACACATCTCCAGATTTACTTCGCCGACTTAATATGGCCCCAACCTCCCGCCGTACTTTCCATAATATTTCGCCATTCATGCTTTCAATGCGCAACACCATCCGCCCGCAGGCCCTTGCGCACACGAACACGATCCCGCCCCGGATGTTATGTCACAGAATATATTCCCGCCTGGATATGCACGACTAATTTGGAAAATTTGTAGAACTTGGGACGCGGAGGGACGACTCGGGTAGATGGGGGTAGTTTTGGATCCGCGCGGTTGTGCTTACGGGCGTTTGTTGCAATATACGCTGCAGACGCCTCTTCTTGGGGTGATGAACGTCGGTCCGTCGCGGCTGAATGATGGATCTGCTTGCTAGATTTGGATGTTGGAATGAGGTTTTGGATGTCGGAGGTCGCTTTTGGAAGGGTACTGCGGGCGCAGATAGGATGGGTAAGTTGAGATGGGTTTGGCCTGAGGATTCAGGACAGAGGAGGATGCGACTCTCGGACCTATATCGAAGTTTAAGTATATTCGGACCGGCATCGTCTCCGCAAGCCCCTGAGTCCCGACTTCAAAGTCAATATCGACACAAATTTACAGAGTAGGAGGTATTCAAGAGTGTTCTTTGCAGTTCAGCCTCGCCCACGGGAGAAAGTTCTACGGCCGATCGGATCTGAGCGGTTACTAGTCATGTTCCACGACAACTGTTCGCATCGACACGACATGACTCATTGTCTTCATGCGAACGGCTGCCAATAGATCTTGACTCGAATTGGATCCACGAGCTTGAGCAGCAAGGTGGTACATTCTTCCACTTCGTACTTTCTCCATTCAATTGCGTCGGTTTTTTCCAAGATCAATTACTCTTTCCTACGTCAGCGATTCCGTTCCGCTCGTTCCTCGGAAGCCCCTCTCTTCATAACAACTCCAACGATACCTCCCCTCGTCATCCAAGCCACAAAACACGCTCTCCAACCCGCTTGCCCTCAATCTCATCACTCCTCGCTAGCCCCCACATCTTCCATCTTCCATCCCGCACGTCAATTCCAATCTCGCATCTCGCACCCTCGTATTTTCATGTCGCATCCTCCCGTCCCGTCCCAGAACTCGGTTCCATCCCGTCCTCCAAGTCGCTCCCGTCCCTTACCCCTCCATTCTCTCGTCCAAGATCCATTCCGCCCGCCTCTCAGATGATAGAAACAGCGACAACGCCCTCATCAACCCGCCAAGCCCGTAGCGTATGTCCCGTCTTCTATCCACACATTTCTTTTCGCGGAGCATACCTGCTCGCTACACCTCCTCATCTCGCCCCGCCCCAAACAAAAGCAACAACCCTCCGAAGCCTCCAAAATCTCCAACCCCAACCTCCCCCCGGATCCCGGATACCAGCTCCCAAGATCTCACTAAAAAAAAGTAAACCTAAGACCTAACCGTCTCGCTTCCCCTAGGCTGGGACGGGACAGGACTGGGGGAGCGACACGGCACATCAAGATGTCCCGTGAAAACAAACATCCACATGCACCATCGTACATATATCACAATCTTAACATGGCCATTATGATGGTGATGTGTAGGGAGGGGAAGGCGAGAATGTGGCTGTCGGCAGCAAGACGAATCAAAGATGGAGCGAGCTGGGAGGAATGTTCCGTAAAACAAAGCCATTGAACGACACCGTAAGATGGAGCTGAGGAGATTGGAGATCCCAGTCTTACCGCAGCCGTTATGATGGTGTGGAAGGCGGCCTCGGGTGAGGAGGATGGAAGGAAGGTGGCTTGCTGAACTCCGGTCTCCATCTGACGACGATGGGAAAAGCAATGCCAACTTTAAGCTCGACCTCGACCTCGACCCTCGGTTAGAAGCAAAGGCGTACGTCCCGCGTCCACATACCTACGTACCATACCCATGCCTTACATAGTGCACATAACACCCTCAACTCTAGGCTAGAAGACACAGAGTACGTCCCGCATCAGCTGCGTCCACATATCTAAGTACCCTACCCATGGCCTTTAACATGCCCACTATACGTATACACAGCTTACCTCACCGCCCCACAGAACAAGGCAAAAAGTCCCCAGTCCACCACAACGCATCTCAAATACGAGCCGTAGCGCTCACCCGAGCCTGCATCTGTGAACCAAAAAGCAAACCCCGCCCGTACAGTACCACGGAACCACAACCGAATCGCGGGTTCGGGTCAGGATTGACGTTGTCCGAATACGTGCTTGAATCCATGGTTCTGGGCATGCAATGGAGATTGCTGATCGACCCCGGCCCGCAACCATGGCATGGGTATATTCCGAACCATACTCCGTAGATTACTCTCCGCTCCACCAGAACGAACGCTCAGCCCCTCGCCCGGCCTAGCACTCGCCGAACGAGAGGATAGCTACATAACAGGACTGCTTCACAAGGTACGAACCGAAAGCACGCGTGGAGGGGTGTAAGGCTCGAGGAACACAGGATGTCCGATCAAGTATTACATTAGCTCACAGAGAAAGGAAAGGGGTATAATTATTGCGACCTATCTAGAGGGTAGAGGAGGGGGTATGCAAGAAGCGTCTACGCCGCCTTGAGCTTGCATATCCAATGGTCAAGTGTCATGTCAAGTCAAGTTCCCATCGACCCGCCGCCCCTTCATACTCCACGCCATCACCACATGCAAATCGAAGGCAAATCCGCCCATGAAACGCCAATGCAACCCTCCCATGCAGAATCCTCCAATTTCGCCTCTTCACAAACCAAGCAATGCCACTCAGAACGACATTTGTCGAAGCGAGTTGCGTTGCCTCAGCCTCCATTCATGCCATTGTCTCCGCCCATGTACCGCTGCATGTATGAGATGTAGTCGAACTTCGGTACGTTGCGGTCTTCTTGCAGATCGGGACCTTTGTGCTCGGGCATACTTTCAATGAGGTCTTCGATGATTTCATCGGGGACGAGGGAGTGGCGTAGGTCCATTTCGGTAACGTAGGGCTGTTCGTGTGTTAGTTTCGCACGCTAATCCATCGAGGGATCTTCAAGGTGACTTACCTTGCCATCGGCCACCTCCTTGAATGACTCGAATACCTGCTCCGCAGTATTCTGATCCTCCGTCTCGTCCACCATGAACCGAATAAACTGCTCGAAAGTAACGTAATCGCGCCCACCACTGGTGTCTCTAAATTTCTGGTGCATCTCCCCCTCGTCATATACAAGGCCCAAACTCGCCAACGCTGCAGAGAACTCGAGCTCTGCCAAAGAATTTGAAACATCGCGGTCGAAATGTCGGAATACCGATTCGAACTCCTCAAGTTGTATGGGGGTAAGATTCGTCATATTGCGGGCGACCATCTGGTTCTCCAAGAATGCGAGCTTCTTCGATACCGAGGAGCGTACCAGGCCGAGTTCGTATTCCAGCTCGTCGTACGTGTATGTTGTAAAGTCGTTTTCCTCGATATTTGCTTCGACGCACTGGTCGTCCAAGGTGGCGATGATCTGGAGGTATTGGTCCAAAGGCGCGAGGTTCTCGCTAATTCTCTTTGTGTGTTCCAGCTGATCTTCCACCTCGCCTTCCAAGCCTGATATTGAAGTTGAAAGAGTATTCAAAGCGAGCGCGAAATCGTTTGCTTTGTCGGCGAAGGACTTCCGCAGGGCGTTCTTGATATCTCGTATAGTCTCGTTGATGACCTGCGACCGGTCGCGCTCTGCTTTCACAAGACCTGCCCAAGCTGTGTCTAAGGCATCCAAGCTGAGTTCCGCAGGAGGATCGTATGGCCGCAATCGATATGTCGATAGTTTTGTCTTGATGTTGCCCAAAAGACCAACCAGATCCGACTTCTCCGCTACCCATGCCCGTTTGTTCTTTCGCTTGTATGCTGTGAAAGCCGCCGACTGGTTCCTCGCATCTGTATATGATCCGTCGAACGTAGACTCCTTCCACACTTTCTGTTGCTCTGCGATCTGGCGGAGTAGCTCGCGCATGCGCTTCTCAAAGTTGTTCTGCATCTCCCACGCCCCGTTCATGTTTTGTACAAACTTCTCTACTCGGCGGCCGGCGTTCTCCACCCGCTCCATCTGCGAGAAAGCGTGGAACCAGTAAGCAATGTACGTCATCAGGGAGCGTTCGTCGGGCTTCGCCACGTCGCATACGTCTTCGACGTCGAGGAGGTCGGGGATGCCGATTTCTTTAGAGGCAATATCGAAGGCGAGCTGCATGTTGCCCCGGTGGTCGTCCTTGTCCAGACTGTCGTAGTCAATCAGGTCGGGTCGGTGGATGTCCAACAGCGCGCAGCTATTCCTGTTAGTCCTGCCATATGGAACGGCCATATACCACTCACAATGCCAGCCCATCGTTCCAGCTTGTCGAAAAGTCCCGCACCTCGACCTCGTCATAGCATGCCGTCTTCCTCTGACACCAAAGCAGCAGCCCCTCCTTCGCACTCAAACCCTCCTCGTTGATGTCGCTGATGGTGAAGCGCAGAATTAGCGTCCATATGAGACCGAGTATAATCTTGCTGTTCCCGTCGACGACATCCTCAGCGCCAATGTTGGTCATCTGTATGCCCCTCCGCTTGATGTAGTCCAGCGACTTGTTGACATTCTCAAACTTTTGCACGCGGAGCTTCGGGCGGGAGGCATAGCGGCCGAGGGATTCGTTGCTGAGGATCTCGAGGAGGTGGATGAGAACAATCTGGCCGTGTTAGCGTGGCGCGGAGAGGGTGAAATGCCCGCGAGGGGTATCGTGGAGAGGCGGAGGTACTCACACCGTCGGACAGGTCGGTGATCAGGTCGTTGATCTCGACCTCACGTGTCTTGAGCTTGCTGTTGAGCCTGCGCAGTGTGGTTAGCTGCGTGGTACGGCCAGCGACATGCGGGCGGGGATGCGCACCATTTGGTGAATGTCTTCTGCTGGACCTTGACCCATTGCTGCTCGAGCGGCGCCATGGCGGACTGGGTGCATTAGTACAGTTCCCTCTGTGTGTGCAAAATAGCAAGTGCGCGTAGAAATAGGGAGATATCGGATGGTCGTGCTGGGGGGTTGTGAATGCAGCCAAAACAAAGGCCCTGGCGGCGACTCGTTTGGCGAGGGCGGGGGTCCGCGCCGTTGTCAAGCTGTCGTTGGCCCAGGCTCACCGCGGAATCAAACTCGTCAGCCAGTATTCTTGCAGAGCGCCCGACGTCGGTATTACCTTCGATTGCTACAAGGTTACGGGAAGTACTGCGCGTGCTGAGTAGAACCCCAGGCCGCGCCTGTGACGACTGCCGCGTGGCACGCATGAGAGCCGCATCTCATCCGGTCGCCGCATGAATTCACCGTCTTTCCCTCTTTAGTCGGTTGCGCCTTCCAGCATCATGGTTGAGACGGCTACAGCTGCCCCATCGCTGCCTTACCATGAGCCCGGCATTGTGACTATTCTGGTCTTGTCGTCGTTCCTCCTTCTCCTCAACGTCGTCAACTCAATCTTGGATCGCCTTGTCTACTGCGGTCTGCTGGGTCAAGTCCTCGTCGGCATTGCGTGGGGGACGCCTGGCGCAAAATGGCTGCCCATTGAAGCAGAAGAATTCATTGTTCAGCTCGGCTACCTAGGCCTGATCCTGCTTGTGTATGAAGGTACTTTGTCTCGAGGCCGCTGTGAGACATGAATGCTGACTGTAGTGGGCGGCCTCTCAACATCGTTCAAATCGCTCAAGGCCAACCTTCTTCTCTCGTCAGCCGTTGCCCTCACTGGAATCGCCTTTCCTATCGGCTTCTCATACACCCTGCAAGGCATTCTGGATGCCACACCCGTGCAAGCTTTTGCCGCGGGCGCGGCGCTGTGCTCAACCAGCTTGGGCACTACCTTTACCGTCCTTGCCTCCAGCGGACTTTCATCGTCTAGGCTAGGTGTCGTGTTGACCAGCGCTGCTATGATGGACGATGTTGTGGGTCTCGTCATAGTTCAGGTGATCTCCAATCTGGGCAGTGGAAATGTCGATACCATCACCATCGTCCGCCCGGTTCTCGTTTCGATAGCGTTCGCCGTCGTTGTGCCATTAGCAAGCCGATTTGTTGTCAAGCCCTTGACACTATCGCTGAACGGGTACCGAAAGATGCATCCTGATGTTCGGCTTACCAGAGTGCTCCAACTACGGCAGACAGCTTTGACACTGCATACTGCACTCCTTCTTGTACTCATAACAGGTGCTAGTTATGCTGGAACGTCAAATCTGTTTGCCGCGTACATTACTGGAGCTAGTATCAGTTGGTGGGACAGCGAGCTTCCCCATCCCATCGGGTCTATAGGTATAGCCGGGGACGGTTCAACTACAAAAGAGGCAAGAGCGACTGACCCAGGTATCACTCTGCAACAACCTCACGAGGCTCATCCCGCGAATGAAGACACTTCCGGATCAGCTGTATATGAGCACTACTACCAGCAGGCGGTCGGTAAGATCCTGCAACCATTCTTCTTTGCTTCAATCGGCTTCTCTATTCCCATCACCCGAATGTTCCAAGGATCAATCGTCTGGCGCGGCATCGTTTACACCATCCTGATGACCTTTGGGAAGTTGGTCTGCGGGCTTTGGCTTGTTAGATTCTCTTTGGCGCCCACGAATGCTATACGTGTTCTTCGCGGAAAGATCAAACTTCCATCGATACCCCATCTCTGGGGAAGGAACAACACCGTAGAAGCGGCCAGCACAGGGCTCAGCCAAGATGGAACACAATCAGAACCGAAAGATTCGCAGCAAGAACCCGCACAACAACCCCGACCCTCCAACTTACACACCTCCCCCGCCCGCAAACCCTTCTCCCTCCATCCACCCCTCATCCTCGCCTTCGCCATGACTGCCCGAGGCGAAATCGGCTTCCTAATCTCCGCTGTCGCCGAATCCAACGGCGTCTTCTCCCCCTCCCTCTCCTCTTCTTCTAACAATCCTCAATCCACCGAATCAGACATCTTCCTCGTAGTAACATGGGCCATCGTTCTCTGCACTATCTTCGGGCCCTTAGGCGTCGGTCTCACCGTAAGACGAGTCAAGATGCTCGAGCAGCGGAAGAACAGAGAGCAAGAAGGGGCAGGACGGGACGTGTTTGGCGTATGGGGCGTGGGTTAGCAGGTACATGTATGTGACAGCTCATGCTCGGTAGACGTCGGGCCGACGGGTACGTAGAGGATGCGGATCGGCTCGGTTCGGGAGCTTAACTGCTCGTATCTATCCCGTCCACGGACAGAAATATGGGAATTTGTTCTTTCCTATGCTGAGCTCGTCGAATGAAGCAAGCGTCCGCTAGAAGCATCGTCCGAACGGCGGAAGCCGCGCAGCTAAAACGTGACAGCTGGTGGAAAACATTCTATGCATCTATGCACTTGAGCCTTCCACCAACATCACCACCGATTTTTTTCTCATACAAGCAAAGCATGCTCATCCATCGCCTGTAAGTTGCAAGCCGGTTTTGCGGCGTGAGACGATTGGACGGGCTCCGATTCGATGCTTGCCCCTCAGTTGCCCGCAGCTACACGCTGTTTTACGGGTTTAGAGTTTGAATATTTGAGATGCAGCGCTTTGTAGGAGGGAAATTGATGTTGGATCCTTAAAACAGCACAGAGGCGGGCCAAAGCCACATCATACCCAGTATTATGCAGCGTAGAAGGCGCTGCCAGTCCTTGGAATAGAATAGGTACGACAACGCAAGCAAGAAATTAAGTTGTGCTATCCTTGCTTGCACCTGATGAACTGGTTGCGATATGGCAAGAGAAGGGTGCTCGCTAAGCAAAAAGGCCATGCGGGGAGGGGTTAAAAATCGCCAAAAAAATTGTTCAGGGCCGAACCGGAGTCGAACCGCTGTGTCTTTGTTAGATGATGTTCACGTCACTCATTTGATGAGAACAACTTACGTGACTTCGGGAAGACAGTATGGCTGCAGTCCTACACTCTACCACTGAGTTACCGGCCCATGCACTAATTTGTGATGAATTTTTCGCTTATTATAATATATATAGACTATTTAAAATTCCAGGCGACAAACTTGCGAGATTGTTGCGGGGTTCAGAGGCTTCGTTGAAGCGAGGGAGGATGCGGCCTGAATGAAGGGGCGGGGCAAAGTGTGAGGCACCCTGTGGAGGGGCTGGGCTTGTTGCATCGGTCGGGCAACCGAGCAAAATCGCAGAGGAACTAGGAATTCGTAGCTTGAGATTACACAACCAATATATTAATCTGCGGCGCTATAGTCACTCCAAAGCTACAGGTTTGCCGGCTTGTGCATCTTCATGTTTGGAGTTAAAAAGCTATCTCGAATAGCACCATTCAAGCCAACTCAAATCAGGATTATGAGGATATCATGTCGAAACAATCTGCGAAACATCGCGCCGTTAAAATGATGACATCGCTTCTGGAATGCACTGATACGCCTCTTCACGGCATTTTTGAAGATGACACAGCATTCTAGCTGAAACGCGGAGAGATGGCCGTTGGACGAGATATAAAACGGGAGGCGGGATACTTGGTGTGCGAACTGGGATGTGGTGGATGGTAACACAAGCCGACCACACAGCCGTGGAGAATCCAGGTAGCGCTGCACACTAGCCATCGAAATGTGAGACTATTCTGCAATTCAAAGGAGTCCATCAGACGATGAGATTGAATTTGATATGGTCGAGGAATAGACCCCGCTTAGTGGTAAATTATTGCAACGGACAGCGGCGGCGGCGTTTTGGTGCAGCCTGGAAGCGTTTCAAGAGGGTCACTTTGCGATTCAAGAGACGGCCTGAAACGATGAGATGGACGGTGATCCCTACAGCCGCCGCCGTGGTGTACCCAAGCTTTTGCCTCCGTCGCCGAGCCGCTGAGGCTCGCTGTGCTTGTTGCTTGCCGCTGTGTCGCGCCTGCTGGTGTGTGAAACGCGCCCGCGAATCTCGTACCTATGCGCCTGCGCTGACGGAATGCCCGTGGAAGAATCCCTCATCTGCCCGTCCAGCCTGTGAGCAGCGCCGTGCGAGACCACAGTCATTGGCTGTCGTGTCTTTCTTTGAGGTTTGGGGGTGTCAGCTGTCACGTGCAACAGCAGCGCTGCTTTAAGCAGCCCATGAAGAGAGCGGCGGCCTCGACGAAGCTAGCCAACCCTTGAAGACGACTCCACCGCAACCCCCATCACCACTTCCCACGCCATTTCCTGCTTCTTCGACGCATTCGCTCTCACCGGCCGCTCTGCGAGCACCCCCGCCTCGCTCCGGAACCGCTGTCTTTCTTTCCATGACGGGGACTGGCTAGGACTCTCCGCTCGGCTCGCAATCGACAGGCCGTGGGCCCTCGCTCGCTTTCACCGATTGTCCCAGGAGCCCAACCACGTACCGGCCTCTCTGCCAGCGCGCACCACCACTTGCACACGCCCGCTGTCTCCTACGCAACGCGAGCAGTCTTCTCCGCCGCGCGTGTGCTACCTGTCCCGCCGTTCGTCGTCGGAACCGAGCCGTCACACCTCTCGAGCCACCCCCCCGCACCCGCCGCATTCCCCGTTGGACGCCGCCGGCAGTAGGGCAGCAGCGACGTCGGACATAGTGTCTAACTGCTAATCGATACTTGTCTATTGTCCGTATGAGTG
The DNA here is from genome assembly GCA_010405425.1 of Lentithecium fluviatile CBS 122367. Lineage (NCBI taxonomy): Eukaryota > Fungi > Ascomycota > Dothideomycetes > Pleosporales > Lentitheciaceae > Lentithecium > Lentithecium fluviatile. Next base: position 272,455 of record MU005602.1, on the reverse strand, counting down.
TGACGCTAAGTAAGTACTGTCTGGTGGGGAGTGGCTCCATGTCAGCCTGCTACTTCGCCGACCCCTACGCACTGCCGCCCGCTATTTTCGGATCGGGGACTCAGCGCGAGCATTTTGGTCACAGTCCACAACGCTCGCCGCGCTTTCGAGTCAACCAGCTAATTCACGCCCGCCAGAATGTATTCTCGCGATCAATTCATGAACCCCGGTCCCGCACCACGGCCGCCTACCGACCGCCCCCGCCTCGCTCTGACCCCCAACACCAGCAGCACCTTGCCCGGAAACATGGCCGGCCTGAGCATGCAGTCGCCCGGATACAACAGCGGCGCCTACAGCAACAGTTCGTCTACCTCGCTCGTGCGCACCCAATCGGAGAAGAGCATATCCACCAACTCAACGGTAAAGGAAGGAAGTGTCAAGGTCAAAGATGAAGGGCTGTTCAAGTCGTTCGTTTGGGCCGACCGCTGGCTCGTCCTGCGCGAGTTCGAGCTCAACTTCTTCAAGAGCCCAAACTCCACCAAGGTGGCAAATACCATCATGCTCCGGGACGTGCTCGGCGTTGAGCGCTCGGACACGCAGCCGCTGTCATTCGAAATCACCCGTTCGCTGAACCCGAACAAGGGCTCATCACCACCCCGCGACGGCCCCACAAAGATCATAACATGTAAGGTTGAAACCGATGACGAGGTGTACTCGTGGATCGACAGCATCTACCAGCGATGTCCGAGTATGGGCGGTGTTAGCAACCCCACCAACTTCACTCATAGAGTACATGTCGGCTTCGACCCCACGAGTGGAGCTTTTGTCGGTTTGCCGGTGGAGTGGGAGAAGTTGCTCACGGCTTCTGCGCTAACAAAAGACGACTATGCAAAGAACCCGAAAGCCGTCCTTGAAGTGCTGGAGTTTTATACTGAGAAGCTCGTCAAGCGCGCCGATGACCCGCAGCAGTACCCCAGTCTTACTCCCACCCCGCCGGTGAGCTCTGGCATGGAGAAGCAACTCGGATATGGAGGCGGTGGCAGCGGCATCGCGCCACCTCGCCCCGCACCCCCCAATGGATTTGCCCGGAAGGATAGTTACAGTCTCTCGCGCCAGGATACTCCCCCAAGTTCCGGATATGCGACCCCACAAGGTGGTATGCAGCAGGATCCTCGCTATGAGGAGCGACGCAGGATGGAACAAGAGCAACGTGCGCGTGAACAACGCGAAATGCAGAGGCAGCGGGAGCAGGAGGAATACGCGCGACGGGAGCGCGAAGAGCTTGCTGCCTACAATGCTTCCCTACCCCAGAAAAAGATTCCGCTGGCGCAGCAAGAAGTCGCAGGTGGCGGCTATGATTCACGAGACTCGAGCCCATCAGGGCAACAATCTCGCTATAACCCCAGCAGGCCGGCTCCTTCCACTCCGGGTGCTCAGAGACCACAGCAGGGGCAGCAGCAACAACAACAACAGAATCAGCCACCAGCCTTGCGACAGATGGCTGCACAGCGTCCAGCACCTTCAGCCCCGAAGCAGCAAAATGGTGGTGGCTATGGCACATCACCGCAATCCAAACTCCCAACACCTCAGTCACAACGTCCGCCCGTGCAACCCAATTCGCGATACCAGAGCTCGTCCGGCCAAGTGCCGCAAAACCGTCCCGCAAATGGTCAGACACAACAACAGAAGCAATACCAAGGCTCTGCCGCGCCCAAACCCCTGAACGTTACTGCGAAGCAGCCCACTGCCCCCGTCAACGATGCTGTCAAGAAGGCCGAACAGGCGCTCACCAGCAAGAAAGAGGAGGCGCCTCGTAAGGATGTGCGCATGTCGAGCATGTCCGAGAGCGAGGTCATGGCCAAGCTTCGAGAAGTGGTTTCGAAAGACAGGCCTCTCGACTCGTACAACAAGCAGAAGAAGATTGGACAAGGTGCCTCCGGATCCGTCTACGTTGCTCGCATTCGTGAGGGTGCAACTTCTCCGATGGCTCGACGAATCATCCAAGAGAATGGACCCCGCGCGCAGGTGGCCATCAAGCAGATGGACCTGCGCAATCAGCCTCGCAAGGAGCTGATTGTCAACGAAATTATTGTTATGAAGGACAGCAAACACCCCAACATTGTCAACTTCTTGGACGCATTCTTGCAAGAAGAACAATCAGAGCTCTGGGTGGTTATGGAGTTCATGGAGGGTGGTGCCCTAACCGACGTCATCGACAACAACCCCTCTATCAGCGAGGATCAGATTGCGACTATCTGCTTGGAGGCAAGTTAATTACTCGTAACCCCGGGAGCCATGCTGACTGGAAATCAGACTTGCAAGGGTCTGGAACATCTTCACAACCAGAATATCATCCATCGTGATATCAAGAGTGACAACGTACTCCTTGACGGACGCGGAAATGTCAAGATTAGTAGGTCTACACATCGATTGGGTGACACGGGGCACCTTGGCTAATGTCCCTCTAGCTGATTTCGGTTTCTGCGCCAAGCTCACCGAGCAACGCAGCAAGCGTGCGACCATGGTTGGAACACCCTATTGGATGGCACCCGAAGTCGTTAAGCAGAAAGAGTACGGTAACAAGGTCGACATATGGTCGTTGGGCATCATGGCCATCGAGATGATTGAATCCGAACCGCCCTACCTGAACGAGGAACCGCTCAAAGCGCTCTACCTCATCGCTACGAATGGCACACCCCGCCTCAAGAAGCCCGACAAGCTGTCCAAGGAGCTCAAGGCGTTCCTATCTGTCTGCCTTTGCGTAGATGTCAAGTCGAGAGCCAGCGCCTCCGAGCTGATGAACCACGATTTCTTGAAGAGCGGGTGCAGTCTGAATTCGTTGGCACAGCTGCTGAATTTCAGGAAGAATGGCAGCCATTAGATGTTTTCTGAGCTTTTCGCCGAGGTTTTTACGAAGCTCTTCTGGTCCCGATCGATACCCTTTCCATACATACACTTTGGCACTTGCACGAGCGAAGCGGGCGCGCAACATGAATGAGAGAGCGAACGAGCGAGCGAGTGGTTGGCGAGTCCCCGAACCCGGGACGAGCCATTTGTACGTCTCTTGACCGTTTTGGCCCATTGTCTTTCGGGGGAAGCGCGAAACTTTTTTCACTTTGAGAAGGCATGTTGGGACCGCGCAGCTTGCATATTTTTTTCTTCTCTTCCGTCTTCGTTCCGAGCATGTTATGCCGTTACTGTGCTGTGGAGGAATTCCGGTGAACTGAGCTTCTTTGGTTTGGATAGAGAGAGCTGAGCTGAGCTGCCTGTCCGCCCTCTTGTTTTCCGATTACACTCGTTCGTTCTGGCTAATGGCGGCCTTTGCAGGTTACGCCGCAAGCTGGGCTAGCGCTGGGCTGACGCTGTGCTCACGCTGAGCGGGAAGGTGAGGATTATGAGCCGGGCAATGTGTGGCGAACTGTGTGTATGGGTTCTTGTGTTTTTGTTGCGCGCTGAGAAATAGGCATATGGGTTGTACGGATGCGATAGATTTTATGAATGCGAAAAAGTATCTATGATGGTTCATGTCGTGGGATTGTGAGTGGTTTCTTGGAGTCTGACTGGGTTGTTGGTGTGGAGAATGGATGGGAAGTGGAGGGCTGCATTGCTTTGGATGCCACCTGCTTGACTGCATGCACCCTTTTATGTTTTGCAAGGCCTTTTGTCTTGCTATGGGCTTTGATGTAGCTTCTTTGGAGATTTCAGAATGCTTTGTCTACTTTGATATTCTCAAGGGTTGTTGGGGGAGTGAGTGGGAAGGGGAGGGGAAGGACTGACTCATTGATCTAGATGCTCCCACCTGCTTGACCGCATGCCCACCCCCGGTACGTTTTGCAAGGCTGCCTTTTGTCTTACTATGGACTTTGTTGTAGGCGCTTTGGGCTTTTTGGGCTGCTTTGTTTACTTTAGGTACTTTATACGCGGCACTTTGAGGTGAGTATGGGCAGGAGAGCGAATGAGTCTACGATGACGACTTTGGTTTTTTGACTCTTTGGGCTGCGGGTGGGGTGTGCGTCAGTGTGCTGTGCCGCGGTGGGTTGGGCATGTTGCGGAGTCCTTGCGTGTTAAGAGTCAGTGAGGGAGGGAACGAGTCTACGATGTTTAAGTCTTTGCGCTACGAGTGGGATGTGTGTCACTGTGCTGTGCCGTAGAAATTAGACGTTGGGTATAAAAGCTGGAGGGTTTGGTATATTGTTTCCTATATACCCAACTTGATAGAGCCTTTTAATATCTACCTGCATGATGTCCGTCCCTGGGTCGAGAGACGCACCCCATCGCGAAACGAATTTACGTTTGATGCTTCTACAATCTCTTCCGCGCAATTCTGTAAAGATGTATCGAACAAATTCCTGTTCTAGACCCATTTCTCCTCCTAAATTCTGTCTGTGACAAGGAAGACCGCAGTGTTCAGTCGTGCTGTCGATCGTTTCGCTGTCGCCATTAATCGCCACTCTATTTGTTCCCCCCTGCTGACTTACGACTACAGCTAAGAGTTCAGGTTCAGAGTGCCTAGGAGAAAGTATAATAAAGGAAGAATAAACCTATAAGTATAGAAGGCTATATCGAGCTAAGGAGGATGCATTCCAGGCGTTTCGCCGTCCAGATACGGGGGCATCGACAGCCTCCGAATTTAGCAACATATTAAGCGAGTTATAGCGAACTTTAGCGAGCACGAGAGCGTTTACGTGATGCAGCATTAATCTGTATTTTATTCCCACGCTAGCGCCCTTTGGGGTAGCTGGACTGGCTGTAGCGCAAGAGGTGAATTTTTAGACATGCCGAGATCCTTTCGTGATACTTGTCCTTTGCTGCTTAAAAAGAGGGGGCGCATCTTTAGCAAGAAGCATCTAGATACTATCTTAGCAATAAATAACCTTACGAGCACACTTAGAGACTAAGGCCAGCCTAACAAGGCAGCTAAGATGTTGAAGGGGGTGCTTAAGAAGAGAAGGCATATTCTTAGTAAGAAGCATCTCTATACTAGAAGAGATGTATAGAACCTAGCTATTATAGTTTAACGTTAAAGAGTGTAGTAAGTTTCGTTTGCATATTAAGTCGTTGAAGAATATAATAGTTAAAGCTATTAGGTATTAAACTATAGGGGTTAGACGCCATTCATGGGATTGGCCTCATTCACGGCGATTTAAAGCCTGAAAACGTCCTCATGTATCAAGATGGCACGAATTGGACTGCCAAGTTGTCGGATTTTGGCGGGGGTGCCGACTTGAACGATACGATGGCTCTACGCGGGCGAGGCACAGTCGATTGGCGAGCGCCTGAGCTGAGGCAACATCACGATCATGGGTCTCCGCTGGATTCCGATTTCCTCTTTGTGCTCAATACATATTCTTTTGGCGTCATGGTATGGAGCCTACTATGCGAACAGCGTGGACTACCGGATGGCAGCGAAGAGATTGACGCTGCGTCACGCGCCGTCGAGTGTTCCATCGCCCCGACGTTCGTATCAGTGAAAATCTACGAAATCTGGCCTTACCTACAGTCTAAGGCTTTCTTGCTCAAAACCCAAAGGAACGTGCCGTCCGACTCAGCAGCACTCTGACCTTGAATCAAGCTACATTGCCCCAGGCGCAGCTCGAAGAAAACAAGGAAATGGGATTCATCGCTCCTGCATCTAGGACAGAAGGTCTGATTACGCACTACAGTCAAGGTCGGCTGTTACCAGACATTGACATATCCTTGGCCAATGAGGTGGCTGCAGCTGCTTTGGTAATTCCCAAGTTCGTCAACCACGTTCTCGCCTTGGATAGCTTCCTCCAGTTGTGTTCGCCACTCCGTGTTTATGACAAGAACCGCCGAGATGTCGTTATTAATCTGCTTCGGCTAGCCGCAGAGAGAGGGTTCGCACCTGCACAAGCACATTATCTACCAGTACAGGACTCCTTCCGCTCGCCCTTGGAAACCGTCACCAGAGCAGATGGAAACGAATACCTTTGGAACGCTATTTCGTCTGGTGCCATGTTTCTTCGTTTCCAGGCTCAAGCAGTAGATGCACTTGCCTATGGGCATGCGTTACAGGCTTTCCGCAGGAATGGTGGCTTCAACCAACACTACAAAGGGCTATCCTCGCATCAACTAGACCGCTTGCTTAATATAGTCCGTGATGAGGGCATTGAAAAGAGGTTAACGAAGCTAAAGTGCGACTACTCAGCAGCTACGATGACGAAGAAGCTTTCCAGATACTCGAGCAGGTTGCCAAATCTCCTCGTGGGAAAATCTAGTTCAAACACTTGGAGCCTTTGCTTTACGCCGCTGGTTGGGCGGGAGCTGCAGGCACTGTACTCTTCCTACTCTCCATGGGGGCAGATGCTTCATTCAGAGCGTCGGCGAATGGACCAACATGTCTGCATTGGCTGTTTATGTTTGCTCCCTCAATGGTCGAGCAAGTCGCTCTTGCGCTTTTTGCCAATGGTGGACAGGAGATTCTGGAATTCCAGACTACAGAACGAAATGGAGCGATGCACTATCCGTTCATTCTCCTGACTGGGACGCTGCTGCATTGGACAGTCGAGATGTCTTGTGAGCCTGCCGTTCGAGCGCTGCTCTCCGTCGGAGCTGACATGACTTCCCGAAACAAAATGTACTAGGGCGGCAACTAGTTGCAAAAAGCAGCCGTGCAGTCAGACATTGAGCACGATGCCGTCGAGATTGCCGCGGCGAATTGGGATTATGAGGTATTGAAGACTCTATTATCATTCCAGCACTATGATCAGACAAAGCACATAGATGGAGCTGGGTTCTGCGTCTGCCATAAACTCAGTGGCAAAGCTTGCATTCAAAGAAGTGTTGATTCTTAGGTGTATTCGCGAATCGTGTTCGGCTCTCGCGGCGAGCAGCTCGAGCGGGCAAAGCGTACGATTGATACTCTACTTAAGCACAACTTTAATCTTAATATACTATTAGGATGCGAGGGCGATCTAGAATGAACGAAAGCTCTTATACTTGCTGTAGCTAGCGGCGACTTGATTGTGGTGCAAGCCCTGAGCCCTCCTGGATGCTGGCGCTGATATCAATTCACCGAGCTCTACAGGGATGACTGCACTCATGTCGATGGGGAGCAACGCGTAGTTCAACGCAGCCGAGTTGCTGGCAGAGACTTTGGAACTTTTACTGCAACACAAACCAGACGTCAATACAAGACGGTCAGATGAAAATACCGCGCTTACGCTGATGGCAACAGTGCGGAACATTCGTGCCGTTAGTGTTCTGCTGGCAAACGGAGCAGATCCAACCCCTCGATTTCAAGGTTCAGGCGATGCTGCGAAGGGAATGAGTATATTTGCACTTCTTTGGGCTTGTGAGCCTGCAGACCGTCTTGCCCAGGACTGAAGCCTCGCAGACCTACTCGGAACTACCTTTTGCTTATTCTAAAAAACGAGGTCAACAACACTACTAGTCTAATCACTCATCCACTCAATGAAGGTGACCTAAGTGGCCCCACTCTGCTGCACTATATGACACAGTACTGTCATTACGAATGTTGCGGCCTCCTTCTACAAGCTGGCGCAGACGTCAACGCCGTGATGCAAAAAGCTGGGTTTAAACTTGATCAACCAGGAGCAAATAAAGTGTACAGATCGCCGCTTAGTGAAACACTTGCACGCATCGACTACTTGGAGCGATCTTTAGGGAAACAATTTTCAAAATCGGGTGAGTCGCAGGTCATTGGGCTCTGGCGCTGCGTGCTGACGCTCTACGCAGAAGCACTGGCGATAGTGCAAGACGCTAAGCGCACTGTGAGTCTCTTAAGGAGCTGGGGAGGTTAGGCGTTGAACTACACGATCCCTGGAGTGAGAACGCCGTTCTCTTGACGGTACACGCTATTTAAATCGATTGACCATGGGTATAAAGACCCTTGGCTTTTTTGTCGGAACGAATGCGTCGTCTGCGCAAAAGAATGAAGTGAATTTTTGGGAGGGCCACTCAAAGAGTACCACCGCACCTTAAACTCACACAAGAAGGATTGATAAGACGAGGCGCACGGCGGTAATGGTGTGGAAGCTAAAGTAATATTCCCTGACAGCAGGAAGGAGCGTGCTTACCACCGAGGAACAGCATATCCATTGGGGAACAACAATCCATTGAGGCACAACATGAGATATCGCGGAACAATCAGCACGCGTACCCAACGTTTAGAGCATACTATTGACTCTTGCGCAGCCTCGACAGGATCTACAAAGCGAAATAGCTCTGCGCTTGAGCTTGTCGGAGCACCCGATACTGTGGACAACATCGATAGATTCATTACACTAGCTAACTGGATGTAAACGTGCTGCTAAGCGCACTGGAAATCCATCTACTGGATGCGCCGATCCAAGTTGAGTCTGATATGCGCGCTCGCCATCTACCGTCTTCACTCCCCTGGGTTTGTGAACCTGATCCCACTCCAAAAATGCTTCTTTGAGGTCGAAGTCGCGGGCCGTCAGCGCGAGTACGATTTTCAGTTCTGTCATTGCGAGCTCCGTTCCAATGCATGCGCGCGGGCCGACCTCGAATGGGCGCCACGCGTTTTTCAGCGGTCGCAACTCGTCCGGACGGCCTTGATCGGGAAGAAAACGTTCAGGGATGAACTCATCGACGCGTGGCCACCAGAGAGGGTTGTGGTGGAGACCGTGATGGACTGCCCACACGAGGCAGTTCGCGGTTGGGAATCGCTGGCCTTTCGAATTCGTCAGGATAAAGTTATCCAGACCGCCCCGTGGCGATGATACAACAGGGAAGATGCGAAGCGTTTCCTTGATCACGGCTAGTGTATATGGTAGACGATTCAGGAGCGCTGGGTTCTTAGACAAGACTGGAGCAGCCTTGTTCTGATCAGGTCCAAGCACTGCATCATGCTCTGCTCGGATCTTGGACATGGCTTCAGGATTGCGCGAGAGCAGAAGCCAAGAATAACAGATGGTTGTAGACGTTGTGTCGTGGCCAGCGAAGATGAAAACCTTCATCTGGCTCAGGGCGTACTTTCGGAAGACAGCATCTAGCTCGCCTCTGTCGTTGCCAGCCAATGTCTTCTCCGATTTGTACGCGTTCAAGGCGAGGTCGATGATAGTCTTACTTTTCGTATTCTCTTGTGACGTGGTATACCGCTTGTCGAGGTCGCGGTTGATGTGTTTGTCCATGATCCTTCGGTTGTTCCATATATGGAAGTAGCGCATGGGGTTGATGAGCATTCCAATGCCCATCTCAAGTCCAAATGCTGCCCACTGCCGTTGATGAAGCAAGGCTGAAATCCATGGGTTGGGTTGCCCTTGTATGTTGAGTTTGGTGTCTCTGGAGCAAACGCGTTTAGCACACGCTACAAGAGGGAATGGTGAGTCAAGGCGACATACAGAGCAACTCGTCCTATCACATCAATTGCCAGACTAAGTGCGTGGTCCTCAAACGAAAAAATCTTCCCGTCCCAAGCTCTCTTCAACAAGTCATCGCGAAATGTACTCACTTCGTCCACGATCGTAGGGACGAGGGTCTGCATGTGCCCGGCTGAGAAGCCAGGGTTGAAAAGCTTCCTCCAAAATTTCCATGTCTCTCCTTCCAAACAGTTGAGATCATACCCTCCTGTGATGGGGTACATGAACCTCTTGACACCAGGATGCTTCGGAAGGAGATGATCTGGCGCGCAAAATTGGGCGATGGCGTCCGGATCGGTGACGACTAGCATAGGATCTGAGACAGGCCATAGGTCCAGATAGAAAGTCGGTCCAAGGTCTGGACAACGCTGGCGTATCTGGTCCGCAAGGTAATGGCCATGGGCATCCGATGGGAGATTCTTTTGGATGCTTGCTGCAAGACCAAGATGTCCTAGAAGGATGTTGTGAGGCGGCATGGGCTACTCACTCCTTAGCCTAATCATTCCATTTGACCAGGCAGGGTCACTCACTAAACCTTGCTTTTGCAACATCCTCATATAGCGCCGCACGCGCCATGCTTTTCCTACGAAGGTCACAATCAATAGAGCGACCACGCCTGTCAACACCGTCCATGGCGACGAGTGCGCCGTCGAAGTCAAATGTAGAGACATTTCACTGTTTCGAATACTTTCTGATCTGCGCCGATGTTGACTACGTTCGCCACTCTCGACCTGGCGTGAGTGGGATAGATAAGACGAGGGGCTGCGGGGATGATGGACTGTGAGTTGCCTGCAAGACCGGTTTAGTGGAAGACATCGAGCGCCAAACGGCGTACAAGACGACTAATCTTATATAATTTTAGGCGACACCTGCAATATATCTTAAACAATGTCTAGATAGAGCGATACTAACTTATTGATAGAGATAATATTATACAGGTGGATTGAAGTCACTGCAAAGTCGATCTCTCGTTTCTTTCGGGGTACAGGGGTCCTTCGCCAAACAGGGGGGAGGTTATCCAGCCAATCGCAGTCCATTAACTCTCCTACCTACATGACCTCCGTTTCTACACACCAATCCTACCCGCCGCAAACACAAATCGCATGACATTCTCCAACGGCGGATGCGACGATTACAGACGCGGAAACCGCCAGTAGAATGGCGGCGGGAGTGCCGACAAGCTCTCATTGTTTCCCTACGGTATCAGCCCAGTCTCCTCTCCGCCCACACTCGTTGCAACCTCGCTAAGAACTGTCTACAGTGTCGCAACACCGTGCTGAAGCCAGCCAACAACCTCTTCTGCCCGACATCGAAGCGCTCCTCCCCGCGGTCTACGCGACATTCTCAATCCTCCGCCTGTTCCTCCTTCCGCCGCCCACACGCACGCCGAAACTCATAGCACTACACACGAGGACGAGGAGAGTAACGCCAGGGCAAAGGCACTGGCGGACAAGGTAAGCCAGCTGACGGCTTATCGGGATGAGTGCCGCGAATCAGCGTCGAATTGGTTCCTGTAGAGTCACCGTCGCGTCCATGGCAGGGAGGGAGCGCGAAATCCCTCGAGCAGGTCACGAAACGCAACGCGACCATCAAAGTCAGCGACAGCTATCTGGCCATGATCTAGCCATGCAAATTGCGACGACCGAGCCCAAACGCCCCAACACTATATTCACCCCTTCAACATTCAGCCACTGATGGGCTTCCTGGCCAGTTCATCATACCAACCCGACAACGTTTGCAACGTCCCGCATCGACGAGTCCTCGAATAGAACGGTATCATCTCCTACGCGAATCGAACACCAGACAACCGGCACGCTACGATCGGTGCCACATAATACTGTAGTACACAGACGGCTTTACCCATTGTCGCTTCTCCCCATATTCGTGGAGTACGATTGGCCGCCCTTCGTCACACACGACAAGGTCTGAGAAGATTTCGCGGAGAAGCTCTCATGCTTAGTAATTTGGCGGTCTGCACGAGCGAAGCACTGCACCCATGAGACTAGATCACGACTGATGCAGTTACCGCTATTTTTGATTGCAAGTCACGTTACAAAAGACATGGCCGCATAGGAACCTAGTAGGAGGCAACAAAACCGGAACGCGAAGAGGAGGGCGAGTTGTTGCAAGATGCAACCGAGAAGGATGTGGTCAATGTGGCCAGACACTCACCATGAGACGGTTCGTGTGGGCGGCCAGGATGAGACCATTCGCGGAAATGTGTGCCGAGGTCTAGACGTATCGAAAGCAACAAAGTACAAGCCGGAAAGTACAATACCGTCTCCAAGCACGGCGGGATGTCGCATCTCACGGAACGGCCGAAGCAGCTCCTCTTCAGAGACCCCGTTCTGCCTGGCCCAGAGACCTCTTGATACCCGCTTAATCAATTTTCATGTGGCGAACACCCCTTCGCACGACGTTGGATGTCTAGCCCCAACCTCCTAAGACACCTCTCATTTGAAAGGGCAGCTGTCCGAGTCGCCGCCACTCCCACCCTTCAGGAAATGTGGCCTGCGCCTGATATACGGATATCTGGTTTAAGAGACAGCAATGCTATTTCTAAGGTTTGATTTAGGTTGACTGAGTCAACCTACTCTAATACCGACCGCAATTCCAAAGTAGTCACTAACCCAGGTGCTGATTTTTGTGCGTGCAAGATTCGTTACATCCAGTTCGATTCTAAGTCGTCTTGCTTGGTCATGGGAGTAGTATGTCTTGGACGACTTTTGCACTATTTAATCCTCTTACCCTCCTAAGCTTCTACCTCCGTCTTTAACGCTATGCCGATTCGGTCTAGTTTCCCGATAAGGTCTTGCGGTTCCGTTAGAGCGACGGTTTCAACCAACCTAGTTGTAGAAGAATTTGTCCATACGCTTTTAATTGCGATGGTTTTTCGATTGGTAGCCTCAGGTATTTCCTCTTAATTAACTATACGTGGGGTCTTTTTTGGAAGGGCTTCAGTACTAGTATAGGCGGCGCTGGAACGTCTTCCCAGACGTCCTTCAGGTCGACGTCGCTGGCCTTGTGCAGCTCATGCTCTAATGCATCGACTGCGTTCATATCGCCTCTAACAAGACCGGCGATAATGCCTGTCTCTGCAGCTAGTGGTCCTTTGAGCAACGCTGAAATCGTGGCTAGTTAACCTAGTCGGTAGGCTTTTTCGTGCCAGAGTGACTCTAGATGTGTCGTACAAAGGCGAAGGTACTCCGGTTGAGTGTGCCCACTAGACGTAGACATTGAAATATTAACGAACAAGGTATCCTTCCCTATATTAGTGACGAAAGGCACGCGGAAGCAATTTACTCTTCTCAGATACCTTGGTATTATTATAAGAGTAAAATACTGTGCCGCGCTCTAGTAGGGAGCCTTTAAGACAAATGATTCTCCAAGAACGTCCATGTAGAGAGACTCGGGGAGACTACGTTAGTAAGGACAAAGTTTTGTTAAGCCCACGAGCTCTTCAGAATGGCCTGAAGAGATTCGTGGGTAACTTAGAGCATTACAATAAGGTTGCTGGGCGCTTCCCTAAAAAGTTCCTCTAGATGGCGTAACGCTGCGGATGCGCGATCAGCTAGGCCCGGCCCTAACGGATCCATGTTCTAGGATATAACTTTGAGGATGCTGCCACGCTGCAAAAAATTCTGATGGTGGCCGTTCTTAAGCGTAGTCTAGATTGACGATTCCGAGCGGTAAACTCGCGGTTAGACTGGCTGAAGAAGAGGCGGGTTCTGGGATATTAGTTCTGGCGGTAGACGAGATTTAGATTCCTAGTGTTCCCATAAGAGGCGCAATTCTGCTGGAGTGAGGTGATTTGTTAAGTAGATGCGGCGGATGCTCACGCGCCAGGTAAATATCGCTGACGCCAACCTTCTATGATACACGAACGTTTACAACATGTTGAAGCTTTAACGCCCTAAGTCTCCGCAGAGCAATGTTAACATCGAAGGATTGAAAGTATAGAGTAAAAGACGTTCTGGAATAAATCCCTACTGTGCCGTTAGTCTTCTTTGCTCTTATATAAACTCTATTATGCAGTGTAGACGCTTGCATCACCTGTTAATATTTATCTGATGGTTTCGCGAACCCTATAGCTGGGTTAATCGCATTTTAAAGTGGAAATACGACGCTCACTGAAAGCTGCCGGTAGCTAATGGGGGAGCTATTGCCGTGTGTGATTAGTCTATCCATTAACTAACTATATTCCCCCGCAGACTGGAACCGTTTACGGCCAAAGATTGGGTGTGCTGATCGCCTGCGTCTTGGACCCAGACTTGGAGTTTCGCATGCTGTTAAGATCATTCCAAGGCAGTCTTTGATTGGCTCCATAGCCGCTATACACTCAGCTCCATTCGATGGCTTCTAGATGCTAGCTTGGTCTCATCTCACCGGCGAGATCCGTCGGTTCCCAGTTTCCAAGCTCGGAATAATAAGTCGCGGCAGGTGGGCATAGCGACCGGGAAAAATCACGTTCAATTGTAATAGAGTATGATATCACGACTTTGGCTAGGTTAACGGTTCCCCTTGGTAGGGGCCTGATACGCTTTCTGGGTCCTGTTTTCGAGCCCGATGTCTATTTTAAGACCTAGTATCTCGAGCGCGTACCTGGGCTTGAGGATTCGGCAGCTCAACCTACGATAAAAATAGCACTGTCAAGCCACAACACCCTGCTCAACGGGCACACCTCGTACAGTACGCTATGTTGCTGATCTCGATCACTCCGCTGACTGGTGAAAGCCGCTTTGCGATAATTAGAATAGTTCCGCCACTTTGAAACTGTAGATGGTGGCGCGATCTAATCTGATCGTGAAACTGTGGGGCCCTCCACAAGGCCAATACTGAATGCTAACTAATTTTATTAAGGAAATCAACAGAGACGAAGATCGGGAACCAGGAAAGCGGTCCCAATATTGCACACTATCCGGGGCCGAAAACGGGAAACAGAAACGCGGTACGTCTTAGAATAGAGGGTGGCTGGGGTCAAGAACTGGATCCTGTGATCATGCGTATAGCCGTGCTATGGAACCACGGCTTAGCGCATTTCGAAACGGCATGCTAACCATGGAACTAACTGGCGAGTAGAAACGAAGGACGCACATGGCTTCACTCTCATACCCACAATGAAGGCGCTCCGACTCCACCGGCCTCAGCAGACGGCACAGCGCAATATCGGTACGACTTCCTCTTCGACCGACGAGTGCAAGGCGTAACGGACTCCACGCGCGAATGCGGAGCGAGATTGCAGACCGCACCGCACATCCTCCTTACCAGCAGGCGACACAGCGACCTCTGGAACAAAGAATTTCGCGGCCTTCTAAGGCAACACAGCCTCCAGGCCATTATGAATAACCGAAAGTCAGGTACCAAGCTTTCAGAATTATAGAACAGGTGCGGATCCTTGGCAAGCGGGGATCGGAGAGGAGTAGACGACGCCGAGCACTGTGGCGAGACTTTAGGTAGACGGACGCAACATATGACGCAGACTCCTCTACGAGCCTTAGAAGAAAATACACATCAGTATAAGAACTAGATGAGTTGGCAGGAAATTGTAGAGAATGGTTGCAGTAAAAAAAGGCAGACTTCTAAGGACAGCTGGCGCTGTTTTCAGAGTGAAGCTATACGTCTACATCAAGCCATATAGTCCCTTGCCATCTTCCAGAAATCCCCCACAAATTTACCGCCCTCTTCCATATATTTGACAAATTCGTTACTCTCTCCGATCGTGTCAATCTCGCAAATAATGTACTCAACCACTAGTTTCCTCAAGTCGTCGAGAGTTCCGTCGTCCTTTCTATCCGGCAGATCTGGGTTCGAGTACGCATATCTCGCGAGCTCAATGACGTCTCCAATGCGCTGTTTGAACAACTTGAAGCCTATGAGTGTCTTGTGCAGCTTGCCGAGAGTTAGCTCCTTAAGTGGCGCTATTAGACGTAAATGCGCAAAACAGTAGAGTCGTGCGTGGGCGAGGAGGACCGGCGTGAAGTTTTGGTTGATTTTGGACTCAAAGCGCTGCAGGACCAGAGCTTTGGGTCCGCCGTCGTTTAGATACTTTCGGCTGTTGAATTGAGTCCGTAATGAGGCCCTCGAGATGGGCTTGCTTCATGCGGCTCAGGAAATGACTCAGGTTCAAGTTTTTCGAAATTTTGCTGGGGGTAATCCATATCCGGAAGAGGATTTGGTTGGGTAGTAGTCTCCGGTGCAGCAATAGGTTCATCCCAGACGAGAGCGCCCCCCTTTTTATTATTCTTTTTTCTTCTTGGCGGCAGAGTCCATTCATCCCAGCCAGCATCGTCCCCATTCTGATGGTTTATGCTGGACATAGAGCTCGGTCCCGGCACGGGTTCTTCCCACCGAGGTACCGTATAGTCCCCACGGTAAGTGTATTCGCAGAACCAGATAAAATCATCGACCTGAACATCTTCAATCCTCGCACATCGTGTTTCAGATTCCTCCATTCCCCCATTAATAAGTGCATCTTGCTGACTAGTAGCAGCAACCGCAGCTGTATGAACCACGATGGGCTTGCTCTCCTGGCCGACGAAGAAGGTAAATTGGTGTGATTGGATGAAGCTGTCAGGCTCAGCTCAGATCACCATTAGAAGTGAACTTATTCCTCGAAAGTTGGCGCCAATTGTGCATAGCAGGTTTCGAATGAGAAGATGCGGGGTTGCAACAAACACCTACGTGTTTCGCATTGACTGGCTGTTGAAGGCTGAGAATGTAACACAGCATCATCGCTACATCCAATGGCGTCCAACAGTCTGCATCTTATCGCAAGATCTCGACTTGCGAAGCTAGCGCTTACAATCACGGTTACTTTCCGCTGCACTAGATGTCCATGCCGGATGGTATCTTTGATCCGCCTTGGTTCCACCTCATAGCCAACCCCGCTTCTCGCTGCTTCTTCTCTTCTCACTGCTTCTTCTCTTCTCACTGCTTCTTCTCTTCTCACTGCTTCCCCACCCCTACTTCCACTCTTTTGAATCTTATGGTCAGAGACTCATCTCCTGAATTCCATTTTGAACTACAGAGCGAGAGTTAGAACACGCGTTTACATCCTGAGCATGAACGGCAGTTCAATGTATGCCTTAAGAGATGTTCCAGGGAAGGGCAAAGGCCTCGTCGCGATCGAAAATATCCCCAAAGGCACGCGAATTCTTTCGGAGCAGCCAGTCATCACGACACCCGAACGCCAACGGGACAATGAGTGGCTGAAGACACACATATCCCAGCAAGTTGATTCCCTCAGTGAACACCAACGACAATCGTTCCTCTCCATGCACAACCTCTATCCATACCAGAACGTCGCCGAGCAGTCTCTCGGTATCATTCGAACGAACAGCCTCCCCATCGAGGCCGATGGAATCGGAGGGGGTGTTTTCCTTGAGGCCTGCCGTATCAACCACGCCTGCGATAACAATGCACAGAAAAATTGGAACCAGTCCATTAAACGACACACTGTCCATGCTTTGAGAGATATTCCCAAGGGTGAGGAGATCACAATATATTACCTGGGCCTCGATAGCAGCCGCGCAATCCGTCAAAAAAAACTCCAGGACAAGTTTGGATTCTTCTGTTCCTGCCGTCTGTGCTCCTTACCAATAGAAAAGAGTCAAGAAAATGATAAAAGGTTGGAGAGAATTGACGAGCTGGATGACCTCATTGGCCGCGACGGCATGCTGATGAAATTTTCACTACGAACCCTTCGCTATGTTGATGAACGGGTCCGGCTCTACAATGAACAAGGACCAGGCAACTCTGGTCTGCCACGCGCATACCTCGATGCCGCTCAAATCACCATTGCCAATGGTGACTTGGCAAGAGGACGCATCTTTGCAGAGAGGGCAGTGGAAGGCTGGCGGACGGCCTGTGGCAGTGACAGCAAAGAGGTGATGGAGCACGGTTCACTAGCACGAAATCCCGCTAAACTCCAGCTATACGGACTTTCTATGAAGTGGAAGACATCGTCGGATGAGGTTCCACAGGGACTTGACCAGAACGACTTCGAAGACTGGCTCTGGAGGAGAGAGAAGCCAAAGAAGCTTGAACAATTGGAACAATTGGCAGATCTTCGCAACCGCGAGATCTTTCCTAGCTTCGCTGCTCTCCCAAACAGCAATAGTGATTTGGACTTCTATAAGAAAGTCGATGGTACCTACCAACCGCTACGTCACTGGTACTTCCTGGGAGAAATTGTCGACTCCATCACGCTTCATCATCTGGAGTTGGAGCTCACGGATATCGATGATAAGAAAAGTTCACTGCACTTCTACACCGATGGCCGAGGTAGTGAATTGGCACCTGCGCAGATTCAAAAGGGGTACACGGTTGCGGTTCTGTACGCCCAATGTCGCGTATTTACGTATGGGGATCCTGGTATTCGTCATGAGGATCCCCAGATGCTCAAGGCAAGTACTGCTAATTCTTATAATTAAGCTTCGTTAGGTTTACTGACATAATCCCACGCTACGAAGATCTTCCCAGTGTCACTGAAGAAGTTGCTAGAGTTGAACGACCAGGTTCAACAGTTTTCGACGAAAGTTGATGGAATCAGAACGTGTCATGGGTGCAGCAAGAAGACAGCCTCCCTGAACCGATGCGGGAAGTGCTCGTTATTCTGGTATTGTGATAGTGTAAGACTGCAATCGATACTCCCCATAATTTTAAGGAAATTACTAAAATTTTATGGCAAGGGTTGTCAGAGAACGGGTTGGAACGAGAGAGGTCACAAGGCTAATTGCAAGCTGCTGAAACACCCCGATTTACGAGGGTTGTTTGGACGCGGAGGGACGCGCGATGGCCTGTAGAGGCCGTTGCACCACTAGTGGATTCTTTAAATGCTGTTATCAAAAAGGTTAGCGCTGAGGCGAAGCACGTGCAGAGAGTCATCCACCGCAGAACTAGGCTAAGTGAAGGTGCACGCATCCAAAATTGATAGGGATATCTTTGTTATATATTTCCTATATCTCCTCATTCCGCTTAATACCAATCGTATTCACTACTGTAACTATCCGGTCCTTCCTCCTCGGTTGTCATATTCTCATCTAAATCTTCCTCCTTCGCACCCTTTCTAAACCACTTGTCTAGTCCAGCCCTCTGCTTCTCCGTTACTGCAAAGCGCTCCTTATACGCCATCCTCACTATTGTTCTGTTGCGCCACTTAAACGTTCTAGAGTGGCTCACAATAAATAACACTGCATTGAAAACCTTCGCAGCATCCTTCTTCTAGTCTTAAAATTTATTAAGCAATAATAAGAACGGAAGTTTAAAGGCTGCGTCCCGCGGCTTTAATTTGTTACTCCTAATTATAGTATAGTATTTGTACTCTAGCTCGTAGTCTGTCTTGCTAGCCTTTAACTCCGCAGATACCTTATCAAAGAATTGTCCACCTAACACGTTAACGCCAAGGAAGTCGTACGCTTCGCACAGGAATGTGGTGCTAAGAGAGGTAGACGGGGATGCTGCAAAGGTAGTGGCGGTAACCTAACTCTAGGCCCTTGAGGGCTGTAGAGAAGAGTAGGATGGGACCGTGTACAGGGATGTCACGGTTTAGTCTCTCTTGCCTGACGTGCAGTCGCACCTCACCTTTAATGAGACGCGACTACCTGTCCTACACTAGCGCTGTTTATAGCTACCTGTGTATATATACTATTTATAGCTTTATATAATATAACCTTAGTTTAATCCTTAACTCTCTACTGCGTACTATCTATAATCCCTAATAGTTATAAGCCTAGCTATATAAGGATTATTCTTACCTACTGCTATAACGTTATTCTATTATTAAGAATTAACTGTTATTACCTGTTACCGCGTTTACTATAACGCACATTACCTAGATCTCTACCTAGATCTATCTACTTACTTAATCTAGTCTCTGTAATAGCTACTAAGTCTAACCTAGCTGTAATATAAGTTATAATTATTCTAAACACGCCTAATAACTAGTTTACCTAGCTAATTATCTGCTAAGATATTACTAACTAGTATAGCCTCTAGCTATACGTTAACCCTAATACTATAAAGAATAATCTTTCTAAACTATAAGAGCCTCCTAAACCTTAACTTACTAACTATAAGCTTAAAGCTACTAGGCTCTCTTACCTAACTGCTAATAATTAAGAATCCTACTAATAGAAATATAATTAATAGGAGCGCCGCCGCTCTAAGTACTACACTAAGATAAAGGCTTTAGCTAATCTAAATATAGATATTAGTAAGATAATTACTATACGCTATATATACTTAATTAAGGATTATAAGACACCCTATAACTAGCTAGTTACTCTTAAGAAGTTCCTTTATCTAACTAATATAACTTGCTACTATAAGCTTACTAATAAATATATTACCCTTAAGACTACTTTATAAGCCGCGAAGAAGGTTAAGTAATAGCTATCTAACTAGATATATATTACGGCTTAGGGCAGATTAATTAACCTGCCTAAAATAGAAGGTAATTAACTATAAGAAAACTTTCTAATTACTTATAAAGCACTAGATTAAGAGTACGCTACCTCTTACCTCCGTAAGATCTTTAAATATAAAGTATAAGGCACTACCGCTAAGATATTATTATTAGAGACCTATATTACTAAGATAACTACCTACCTTTACTATATAAAGCCTTACTTAACTAGCCTAGCAGTATCTGCTATAGAACTTAGAATTATAACACTAATTAAGCCTTAATAGACACTAGGTAATTAAGGTAGTAGTAGTAGAGATAGAACACGCTAGACACTAATATGCATCTATAGAAAGAAGTATTAGTATACTAACTACTTTATTCTAAATCTATACTACCTATAGCGCCTAAATAACTATTAACTAGCTACTAACGCTACTTATAAGGTTAAAGAAGTATAGAAGGATCCTAAGATTAATGCGCGCATTAAAGCTACTCTAGAGAGGTAGGTAGTTTGCTAACTTTAGAGCACTAGAATGCTATAAATTAATAATAGTAAGCTACCTACTAAAAGTAATATGTTTATAGTTTTAACTAGTTTATTACCTATAAGTCTTAATAATTGTAATAACGTTATTACTATTAACGCTTATACTAAGCTAGAGAAAGCTCTAAAGGTAATAGTAGTAGATAATACTACCTTAACTAAGCTACTTAACTAATAGATTATTAATCTAGGATTAAATACACACGTTATTAATATAAAGACATAGCACAGCTAGAAGAGGATAAGTAGTAATCTAGAACGTTGCTCTCTTAACGCTAGTAATAGCTATATACTTATTATAGCTTAGGGCACTATAGAGCTCGTAGCACGCATACTATATAGAATATAGACGCTAAAGCTAACACACGTTGCATACGTTAAAGGCTTTCTTATAAGCGTCTTAGAACTTACTTGCTATTATATAGAGTTAATCTACTTTAACTCTAGCCGTAACATTCTATATATACGTTAACTAACAAATATTATTACTTAGCTAGAGTATAATAAAGGTTACTAGCTTATAGATGCAGAGCTATTACGCTAACTACCTCTATCTATTCTTTACTTATAATTAAATACATTTAGAGCATTATACCGCCCGTTATATATACTAAAACCTAACTATATTATTAATTAACGCACTATATATTAGATCTAGGGCTATCTAGAGTAGAAAGTAGTTAATTAGCTTAAAGCAAACCTTACTAGAATTTAATTAACTAGAGACTACTTAGACTATGTCTGCTAGGCATGTATTAAAGCTTAAATAATATATATTATCTTAAGATAACCTTCTAAGAGTCGCGCTTAGCAACTATTCTATTAAATTATAATAGATATTATCTACATTATTCCTAGAGGTAAGGAATATATTAATAGCAGTAAATACAGACTACACTCTATTAATAAATATTTAAAGTAGTATAAAATCGCTACGCCTTGCTATAAGAATAAGCTAACCCTTATATAGTAGTTTATAGCCTTAATCTGCAGAATTTAGCGTATCTATAACGCTAATATAGTTACTATTTAATGCGATAATAAGAAAGAATTTAGTAATAATCTAATTAACATAATAGAAGAGCTAGGTATGCTGTATAAGCTAGCCCTAGCTAGAATAAAGAAGCTAAATAGACTTATTAAACGCGCAGGCAGAGTGCTTATATAGAGAGCTTACGCAATACGCATATAAGCTAATCTACTAAAGAAACTGTTATATAAGATGTATCGCACTACTACGTATATTCTTAATTATACGCCTACAGAAGCTCTTGCTTAGAAGACACCGTATAAGGTAGTTTAGGGACAAAAGCTATAGGTTGCCTATATAAGACCTATTAGCTATTGTGCATATGTCTATAACTGCGAGCTTAGAGCTGCTAATAAGCTTAAATTACGTACACTTATTAGCTACCTTATTAGCTACTAAGGCACTAATATATTCCGCATCTAGCTACTAATAAAGAATATTATTATCGTTACCCGCAACATTATATTTAAGCCTACGCTCTTCTTTAATAGAATATAAGGATATGCTACTAAGCAGGTTATTAGGGAGGTAATTAAGCTACTTAAATATCTAAAGATGTCTTAGGATAATAATATTAGTATTAAAGATCTATTAATAGCTTAATAGCGCTATCTAGTAGCACCTATAACCTTAGCTTTAAGAGCTATAGGTTCCTAGGTAAGGGGTAAGATAGTTAATAATGCTTCTAAATTACCTAGAGAATTAACCTAGTAATATTTACTAACTCTATAGATATTAGAGAGAGAAATATCTAATAACTATAAGATACTAGAGGGCTATTGCTAACACAGCGAAACAGCTCTATATAACGTTAATCTAGATCTAAATAACCTAAACCTAATTATCTTAGGTAAGCGTAATTAAAAGCTAAGAGACCTAAATAACTTTTTAATATAGTTCTACGCTACTAGGCTAGGACCTAAGCCACTCGTAGATTACTTATAAGCGTTTTTAACTAAGATTGCCTTAATTTCTACTAGAGTAGATAAGCTACCTTAGATCTATTAATTACAGCTGCCGCCTCTACTAAAGGTAGTAAAGTAGCTAAATATATATAAGTTTAGTAGTTAATTTTAACGCGCTATAGAAATAGAGTAGCGAGATCTACGCGCTAAAGGCGTCTTTAGACGGACTAATAAGTCTAAGGCTATAGTAGACGCTAAGGTACTACTATTAATATAGGTCTTTATATATAAAATAGATAGAAATAAATATCTCTTACAGTTTAAAGCTTAACTAGTTATATAAGAAGACCTTAAAGCCCTGCTTAATAACATATACGCTACTACACTTACTATCTATTATTTTTACGCTCTTATTATAATTACTAACTACTTTAATCTAGAGCTAAAGTAGTATAACGTTTCTACTACCTTCTTAAACGTAAAGATAAATTATAAGCTATATGCTAAAACACCTAAGGTCTTCTATAACACTAAAGGCGATATTATACTTATACTTTAAGCTTTATATAGCCTAAAGAAGTTACTAAATCTATAGTATAATAAGCTACGCTAAGAGCTTATTAAGCTAGATCTAAAGCCTATTAATAGCTTCTTATACCTATATATAATGTAAGGGGCGGAGCCCTAAGGGCAATATGCCATGTAGGATATAGATGAATTTAATAAGGAACTAGCTAAGGGGTTCTAAAGAAGTTATATACGAAAAGAAGATTCCTTTTAAAGCGGGCTCCCTGCTCTAAAGGAAAACGCTAAGGCTATAGGCTAAGGAATTTTATAGGCCTTACCTATTATAAGCTTCCTCCCTTCTCTAATAATAGCTAAATATTTAGAAGCTAGTAGAAACGCTTATAGTGCGGGGCTAGCAGATAAGGAGTACGTATTATACTTTCTTATATTTGCTTAAAGGCGTAGCGTCTAAGGGTCTATAAGGAAGGCCTTGTCTTCTTCTAGTCCTGCATCCTATCCTACTGCTAATGCATTTAAGGCTACTAAGCTGCGGCAGGGGAGGCTCTAGCCCTAAAGGAAGGTAAACATACGCGCCTTTACCTTCGCGCTAGTAGTAAATAAGCGCGCTCTTATCTGCGCGTAGGCGGCGTAACGCAGTTACCTTTACCTTACCTTTATACTAGTAGCGTAGTCCCCTCCTCTATATATATAAATAAAGGCTTCTCCTTTAAGTTTCTTGCACGCTGCTCTTTTAATCTTCTAGCGCCCTCTTACTTTTACTACGCGTTCGCCCTATACCTACCCTTTACTTATTATTACCTTACCTACACTTACTCTTTTAGCTGTAATTTTCTAGGTTTCCTTATCTATATTACTTCTATATTATAGGTAGCCCTACTTCTACTAAGCGTTATTATAAGGATTCTAACTTATACTTATCTCTAGTTTATAGCTTATCTAGTAAGAGGAAGAAGACTAAGCTTACTACTAGTATAATTAGCTAAATACAGACTACTAATTCCTTTAGCTCTTCTATGCGTAATATCTTTAAGGCATCTCCGCGCTTTATAAAGAAGGAGCGATAAGACTATATAAATACTGCGCGCGATATCTACTCTTCTTCTTCTAATAATAGCTTTATATACTCTTCTTCTGCTCCTATAAGTTATTCCTTACTATTATTCTCTAGGACTTTAGCTAATACATCTCTAGGCTAAGATTTATAAGCCTCTATATTATAAGGCTAAGGCTTTATATCGCCTAGAATAAGTATTTCTAACTAGTAGCATTCCTTACGCTAAAGACGTTATGCTTAAGTAGACCTGCGCTCTTCTAAATAAGCTCTACGTTAACTATACAGCCCTCCTTTATAAGGAAGGTAAGGAATACTATAAGCGTATTATAGGAAAGAGCGCCTACAGCTATTATAGAAGCTATTATATCTTCTACTATTCTACTATAAAGTCTCTAAATAAGAAAGAGTTAGAGAAAGTTAAGGGATTATACTATCTAATTATTCTACGTAATATCTTTAAGTAGGAGAATAATATAGAGATTCGCGCTAAGTAATTTAGAGTTAATAATATTATAATAGAGTTCTATAAGTAATATAACTTATTTTATTATAAGAAGAAGTTAGCTTCCTATAGTAACTTCTCTTAACTATTATCTAGTATAGCTACGCGTTTCTAGTTAAGTATTAGTAATAAAGAAGTTCTAGTAGTACTAAAGGATATTCTTAAAAAAACTATAGCTATTAAGAAAGCTGTTCTTAGCTTACCTATAAGTTTCTTTCTTATATCTTTATATACCTAGCTAATATTCTATAGGACTAACTTAAGGCTACGGCGGCTCCTAGTATAGTAGAGCTAAAGTATACTTATTAGTAAGTTAAGATTATTACTTTTTTAGCTCTACTTAACTATAATCTTAACTCTAAGAGCTATTTACTCTAGGATAATTATAATAATAATAATAAGCTAGAAGTTATAGACCTTAAGGGTAAGGATAGTTAGGCTAATACTAGTAATAGCTAGTAGGTAGTAAAGAATTCTAATAGTTCTTTTCTATAGTTCTATAGCAGTATTATATAGGTATCTAGTCTAACCTAAAGTAGACTCTTCTTAATATTAATAATTCTAGGGTTATCTCTATCTTTATCTAAGTAATATCTAAGTAAAGGAAGGAAGAGTAACTTTATAACTAGGCCTATTACTAGTTTCTAACTAAGGTCTTCTTCTCTTCTTTTAGGGGTAGTATCTAGGCTACATCCTTCCTCTAGGTTCTATAGAAGACTTAGACTTTACTAATACTTTCTTAGACTTTATACTTTCCTTCTTTCCTTAGGGTAGCACCTTTCCTTCTCTATTACTTACTTCCTCTTCTAAGCTACTATCTTCTACTCCTCTTTTTTATATACTAGAGTACTATACTCTATATACTAGTATATCTTCCTATAAGGCGCTTATATTATAGTAGACGTAGTAGCTCTTATATATATATTACTCTTACTCTTTCTAACGTTTCTCTTAAGTCTATAACACTTCTTTCTTTTCTTTACTCTAGACCTTCTCTTCTCTCTCTTTAAGCTACTCTTAGAATTCTTTAGGCCCCCCTTTAGAATTAAGAGGAGAAAGAACTATTCTCTTTTTAAAACTCTCTACTAAACTCTTCTTACCTATCTAGCGCTTTTATTTTTCTTAACTCTAAAAGAGGGAGCTAAGTAGTGTTAGCGTATCTCTTCTATTTTACTTTAAAGAGTTTAGAGTGCCCTCTACCTCTCTTCCTAACCTTTTTAGATATAATATCTTCTATTTTCTATTCCTCTTATCTATCTACTACTATAGCAGGGGGTTACTAATTATTAGTCCTCTAACTAGAAAGGTAGTTATTAGGGGCTAAGTAGAGGTAGTCTACGTAAAAGACTAAATAGATTCTAGAGGAGGTGTTAAGCTCTATATTATAAAAGGAAACTACTCTTACTATCTAGAATTTTATATTTATCTAGTCTAGCTTCTTACTAGAGCGGAGGTTAGAGAGTTACTTTCTATATTATAGCTATATCTTATTTCTAACTTTAAGAATAGGAGCTTCTCTCCTCTTTTAGTTTACCTAGCGCTTCTATTCTTACTAGGCTATTACTATAGAGGATTAAGTAAATTTAAGAATAGCTTAAAGTTTCTAAATTATTACCTCTATAGCTTACTTAGGCTTCTATACAGAATAGTAGCGTAATAGGGCTACCTTCTTACCTTAGAGTTAGAGAGGTTCTATATTATAGCTATACTATAGGAAGAAAGGGCTAACCTCTATTAATATAGCGTTCCTTCTTTTAATTATAATCTATACTATTAGGCACTAAAAGGCCTAGTTAGTTTAGTTCTAATTATAAAATTACTATAGAAGAGTTTTTATTACGCTGTTTATTCTTTTTATAGAGCTGTTAGTCTCTAGGTAAAGGGCTATAGAGAGGCGCCTGTAGATACCTAGCCTTAAGTAAACGTGCGCCTAGAACTTACTTATAAACTAGGATTCTTAGTCTAAAATAATAGTATTAGAAAGCTAGTAGTAAGCTACTACTTTCTTTATAAACGTTTTTACTACTATTTCCGCCTTTATATCTAGAAGAAGAATTAGAATTACGTCCTTACTTAACCTATTAGTAACTACTATTAGGTTTTTTATTCTATTACTTTTAGGAAGGTCTATAATAAAATCTATAGATATCTCTTTCTAGATCTAGTTAGAAACTAAAAGGGGGAGAAGAAGTCCTTATCTTAGTTTCCTTTATAGTTTTATTCTACCGCAAATATTGTAATTTTAGAGGTAGGTACATATATTTAAGGATATACCTAGCTAGAAGAAGTTATAGGTAAGGATTTTATAGGTACTCTTATAGCCTAGGTAGCCTATTATAGAGGAGTTATATACTATAGTAATTAAATTTATATAGAGGGGCTTAGAGTTAGGAACCTACTTTCTTTTCTAGTATATTAGTTTACTAGTATTATTTAGGAAGCATTCTATAAGGGAGACCTTTAGCTAAAGGTCTAGAGGAAACTTTCTCTTACTATTCTATAAAGCCTTTATAGCCTTTTTATACACTAGGTCCTCCTCTTATACTAACTTCTATAAGGCGTTTAAGTTAGAGGTCTTATCTTATAACCTTACTAGTAGCCCTTTATTTAGCTAGGTAGAATAAGAGGGTAACGCTCTAGCGACGAGCACTTATATAGCAGAAGTAAGGGAAGCTTTTAAGTCTACTATACTAGTTCTATTAGCATCTTACCTAACTAGCTAAAGTATCTAGAAATAGCAGGAGCAGACTCTTTTATTTAACGCGTCTTAGGGTATGTCTGTCTTCTTCTAGAAGAGGGCGTTAGCCCTTCTATTAGCCTTCCTAGAGTAATACTTAAAGGTAAGGTTAATGCAGCTTAAAATATTAGACTATTAGATATAGCGCTTACTAAGTTACTACGCGGTAGTAAAGTACTATAGGTTCTTATAGTTAGTAAGAACGCAGACGTAAGGAACTGCTTATAGTTTACTATTCTATTTCTTAACGCACTTAATTACTACTAGGAGTTCCTTATTATAAATAGTATAGTTACTTTTAGCTAGAGTATTCTTCGCAGAGAAGTATATAACTATATAGAGAACTCTATCTCTACTAAACTAGGAGAGTATACTACCTATCGCTTATCTAGAGGCGTCTACTTTAAGAACTATCTTAAGCTCTAGGTTAAAGTAAGTAAGTACTAGTTCTATTATAAAAATCTTCTTAAGGTTCTAGAACGCTCTCTACTAGTCTTAGCTCTAAATAAACTTAGAGTTCTTACTAGTAAGCTTAGTAAGAGGTATAGTAAGCTTAGAGAAGTTTTTAATAAATTAGCAGTAGAAGTTTATAAACTCTATAAAGCTCTAGACTCCTTTTATAGTAGTAAAGGCCGCCTATTCTAGAATAGCCTTTACCTTCTCTAGGTTTATACTAACTCCTTTCTCTACTTTAATAATAAACTCTAAGTACTTTATCTTCTTAACTCTAAATTTATACTTCTTAATATCTAGTTAAAGGCTAGTATTCTCTAACTTTTTAATAACTTAGTAGACCTTCTCTTTATAGTCCTTCTTACTTCTACTAGAATATATAAGAATGTTATTAATAAACGCAGAGCAGAAGTTATCTAGGTGCTCCCTTAGGGTCTAGTTAATATATTATTAAAAAGTACTAGGTGCGTTAGCTATGCTAAAAGGAGTTACTAGCTACTTATATAGCCTAAAGTAAGTATAGAATACTATCTTCTACTTATCTCCTTCTATAATATAAATCTTATAGAAAGCCTAAATAACGTCTAACTTTATAAACTACTTTGCCTTTCTAATTTAGCTTAGGGTTTTCTTAATTAATAGAAGGAGGTACTAGTCCTTCTAAGTAATAGTATTAAGGGCCTAGTAGTCTATATAAAACCTTAATTCTTCTTTTAGCTTTTTAATAAAGAGAACTAGAGTAGCGGCACTTAAATAACTAACGCGTATAAATTCTCTATTTAAGTAGAAGGTTAGCTCTTTCTATAGTACTAAGAGTTTCTACTTTAATATACTATATAGGAGCCTCTATAGTATCTCCTATAGCTTACTATCCTTCTCTTTAACTTTAATAGAGTAGTTAATGCCTAGGCCTTAAAGAGAGAGTAGTTTATTAGCCTCTTCTTATAGAAAGACCTTATAGAGATCCTTTATAGACTTAGGTAAGAGCTCCCTAGAGTCTACCTTCTTCTTTAGGGCTAGGGCTTTCTTAATATTAGCTATAAAAGTAGTAAAGACCTTTAACGCTTCTTCTATTCTATAGGCACGCCTTACTATAGCTATAAAGGCGGGTGCTTCTACTCCCCTTAGTAAATCTCTAGGCCTACGTTCTTTCTAACTATAGACTCTAACTCCTAAGGAGTAGATAAATAGGGACTTCTTTACTAGAGCTAGGGTTATATTATTCTTATTAATTTACAGCCTCTCTAGAATTAGGTTATACTTATCTTCTTCTTCTAATATATATAGCTACGCTATCTTCTTATAACTATTAATATCTAGTTCTATTCTTATAGCTTTCTTTATATAGGATAGCTTTTCTCTTATTCCTATAATAGTTCTCTGCGTTAGTAACTTCGTACGCTTTAGGTTATATTCCTTAATAAACTTAGAGAAGGTAAACCTAAAAGTAAGGCACTCTAAGTTAATTATAGTAGTTATAAATATAACTCTATTAATAAGTAAGTATACTATAATTAGATTTCTATCTAGCTATCTTCTATAGAAACTGCTAAAGTCTTCTACTAATTCTTTATAACCTATCTTCTTACTCTTCTCCTAGTAGTAACTTTTATTAGGAGAGTCTAGTTTTCTAATACTTCTTTAACTAGGTCTTTCTATTTTAATCCTGCTAGGCTAGCAGCCCTTTTATTTCTAGCTAAGGTAGGTAGTAAGGTAGGGGCTATATTATATTACTTAATAAAATAACTAGTTCTTCTGCAACGTAAACACCTTCTTTTCTTCCTTTATATACGCTAGACCTCCTCTAAGACCTACTTCGCCTTACCTTTCCTTCCTACTAGGGAGCTAGACCTCCCTTATTAAGCTTTTGTTAGCTTTTATTTTATTACGTTCTTATTACGCGGTATAGCGCGGAATAGATAATTAATCTTATTCTAGTAGATATTCTTCTTAATAACCTCTACCTATTTTATTAACTTATTTATAGTCTAGTCTCTTAGCACGTTAACTACTACTATATACTTCTAGAGGTCCTAGCAAAAAGCTTATAAGTAAATGCTCTTTAGGCTATTCTAGTTATCTATCTCGCTAGTATTATTTATAAGGCGCATAAATTTAGTATTAAAGGCATTTAAGGGAGTCTTACCTATCTAGAAGGTTTAGAGCTTATTTCTTACCTTTTTATTAATAAGGGGATTAGCGAACTGCTTATTAAAGAAATTCTAAAACTCGCTTTTAGAGCTATTAGAATTTTTAGTTAACTAAGATATCCTAATATTAGCTGCGCCTTTTCTTAACTAATTAAAGATATACCTAATTACCCTTCCTGCGCCTAGACTATTCTCTTATATCTTATATTCTATCTAAAGGCAAAAGCGTTGCTAATCCTTCTAGTTTCCTTTAAAGGGTTTAGGGTTAGAGATCTTAACTCTACGTTAGAATATTAAAGGGTTAAAGACTATTATTAATAAGGTAAAGGGGAATAAGTCTTAGTAAAGTAGCTACTAAGAAGGTAGTAGAGGCGTAGGTATTAGAGTAAAAGTAGTAGAAGTAGGAATTATAAGAGAAGAGGTTCTGCTATTCCCTTCTTTAAGGGTGCGTATATAGTTCTTAATACTTTAGATGCTAGTAGCTAGGTTCTATAGCAGGTTAATTATAGACGCTTCTCTCTATTAAGGGGGAGAGATGCTAATAGGCTTTAGCTAAACTTAGACTAGTAAGAGTTTCTATCGCGCTTCTTCCTTACTAAGGCTATTCTCTATTAAATACGTATATAGGGCCTACTAAATGCTCTCCTTAGAGTTATTAGCCTCCCGCTAGCGTTAGGCCTTATTAGCTAGCTAGTTTATAGTAATCTAACGCCTGCCTAGAGCTAAGGGTTCTGCTACTAGGGTTTCTATAGTAACTAGTCTTATAACTAGTAGTATAGGATAAAGGGTTAATTAAATTTAATATAAGGGGCGGAGCCCTAAGGGCAATATGCTATATAGGATATAGATAAATTTAATAAGGAACTAGCTAAGGGGTTCCGGAGGAGTTATATACGAAAAGGAGATTCCTTTTAAAGCGGGCTCCCTGCTCTAAAGGAAAACGCCGAGGCTATAGGCTGAGGAATTTCGTAGGCCTTGCCTATTACATATAAGCTGCTAGCTTATCCTATTTATCTACGTTAATAACATTATTATAGCGTTTTACTAATTAAATACCTACCTTTATAGATTATTTAAGTAGGATCTAATAAGCCTATATAATATTAAGGCTATAGAAGACCTTACCTAGTTCCTTAGCATCTAAATTATCCGTGATTAAACTCTGCATAAGACCTAGCTAGTTTAAGACGCCTTTATTAATAAGGTGTGCGCTTAATTTAGTATTAAGACTATAGGTAAGGCTCTAGACATTCTATTAATAGAGAACTAGCTAGCGCAGTCTATTAAGGAACCTAACATTACTTATATAAAAATATATTAATAACTAGTTAGCTCGCTCGCATATATTACTGTCTAGGGTAGACCTAATATTACCCGCGCGTACGTTATATACGCCTGTTACCTTACTAATCTAGGATAATCTTACGTTTTAAAAGTTCGCTAGACCTAGCGCTTCCTATATTATATAAAGAATTTTACTCTTAAAGCCTCTACTAGTGCGCAGAATATAGCTAAATATATATTTAATAATCTAGCTTACCGTAATTCTCTCTTCTTTAGATTATCTAATACCTTATTTACTAATAAGCCTAAGACTCGCTAGAGCTCTTAGGGCTATACCTTTAAGTTTAGAGAACTTATAATTAACTAGAAGTCTACTATACAGCGTATAGTTATAAAATTAACTATAGAATCTAAGCTACTCTTACTCTCCCTCGCTAGCTTATAGATAGAAGAGTAGATGCGATTCTTTGCTAGTATTAATCTTATACTTAACTATACACCTATAATCTAGTGTAATAACTAGTAGACTATTAGTATTATTATAAAATAGCATAATAAGCTGTATATAAAGGTTAAATACGTAGATATCTACTAGCTCTAGATCTAATAGGAGGTTACCGCCTTACGTATTAACGTCTAATAGGTTCCTACTAATTATATACCTGCTAATAGACTTATAAAGATACTATTAAAATAGAAAATTATAGGATTTATTTACTAACTTAGCCTTATTAATATTACTAAGCGCCTAAAAGGCCTACGTTAGACTAATAGGGATAACCTTAACGCTATCTATATACATTTAACTAATAACTAATTAGCTATTGTTAACTCCCTACCTATAAGTCTACGCTAGCTAGAGGGTGTGTTATAGTTTAGTCTCTCTTGCCTAATATGCAGTTGCACCTTACCTTTAATAAGACGCGACTACCTATTCTATACTAGCGCTGTTTACAGCCACCTGTGTATACATACTGTTCGTAGCTTTATACAATACAACCTTAGTTTAATCCTTAACTCTCTACTGCGTACTGTCCACGATCCCCGACAAGGGAGCGTTGCGTTAGGTTAAGCTTTAGCGTTAAAGGCAACGAAGGAGGAGATGCATAGTATTTGCGACGTATTAATAAAGTATATAGTCTCCCTAATTGTAATAGTTGTTTTAAGAGGTAGAGGAGCGGTCACTAGCTGTAGAAGCTAATAAGATAGATCTTTACCCCTAACAGGATTCTTACTTCGAATTAACTAGCTATTAATAGAGATTTCCTTACTATTAGATTTAACGATTCTGTATTATATATAGCTGCAATAGAAAGTTTAAGAAGACATAAGTAGTGAAAGTAATTTAGAAAAGGCTTAATATTGCAACGGTTACACTGTGGTGACATAAACTTAGATACCTTTATGTTATGCTGCTATTGGCTGTATAGCCAAGAAGTGCATTTCCGCAGCAATCACGCACAACGTCTTTATACTACCGTCTCCCTCTCCCGTTCTAGCAGAGTGCGGGGCCAGAGCCGCGATAGTAACCAAAGCTTTGCGTGTTAACCGTGTTTAACCCGCGCTTATTACTCTTACTCCCTGTATCAAAGGGGGCGTTAGTTGGAGCGTTTTCTTCTCACGTTCGGCGGTCTAGCCTCGCCTTGGTCGAATGGGATAGCCCTGCGTGCAGGAGCACGCTCAAAAGGACAGGTGTTTCGCTTGCTGACCGGTATTTTTAGAACTCCGCAGCGCTTAATAAACGCTGTTCCTCCACTCTAACACCAATCCTCTGCACTTACGATCTCGCTGATGGACGATTGATTGAAACATGGAATACCTTAGCCTCATGGAGTTGCACCAGCCCCGGAAGGCTCTATCACGACCTCACCCGCGGGTAAACACCGACAAGACACGGCCGTTTAGCATTATTGATAACGTGCCGCGCAGCACGATGCGGACCGCATGCAGCTGCTCAGCCTTGCTTCGGTCGCACCCTTCTCAGCCTGGTCGCTCACCCATCAGATCCTCTGCCTACCGCCGCCCTCTCTCATCCCCATACCTCCATACCTGTCTACAATCTGCATCCCGCGTCTTTCGGCATGGACCCGCTTAGTGTCACGGCAAGCATCATCGCTATCCTCCTGCTCTCATACAAGGTCATTAGGTATTTGACCGACGTTAAAGATGCCCCGAAAGAGCGCGCAAAGTGCGCTGTTGAGGCCTTAAACCTGCACAGTCTCCTTCTTAACTAGAAGGAGCTTTCTCTATCTGTCCCCGAAAGAATTAACATACCCTACTCGAAGATCCTTGGCGCCCTTCTCGAGGAACAGCTTCACCACCCGCTTGTGGCCACTAGCTAAAGCTGCTTGAAGCGCGCTGCGTACTCTTTGCCCCACGAGTTGATGTCGGCGCCCTTCTCGAGCAGGAGCTTCACCACCTCCTCGTGGCCTCTAGCCGAGGCAGCATAGAGTTTGTTGCCGAACAGTACACCCGAGTCGTCGACGACAGCGCTATTTTAGTGCACAGCCAGATGCTCAAGCAAGCCGTGCTTGGTCGCCTTGGTTTCTCATACTACAACATCACCACCGCACGGGCCATCAGGAGCTTGTGCCGGACAACGAATATGGCGAGCTTTTGAAGGGCAAGATGATCGACTTCACCGTTACCCTTGGCCCTCCGCTAATCCCTACGGCCCACGTTATTAACTGCCCCGCTACTTCTCCCCGCAAACTTCAGCGTACCAGCAACCCCTCTGTCTTTAGTGGAATAGAACTAAAATGCCGCAGCCCGGCAGAAAAAGGGTGGAATGGCTAGAATCGCGGATTAGGTACGAGACTCGTTAGACCTAAGTGATATGCAGTTAAAGTCGTCTAGATCTGGGATACCGCGATAGCCTTCTAGATACTTCTTGCGTAATGTGAAATAGCGCAATTTTATTACTCCATATAACCAGTTAGGGAAGTATTCAAATATATCCTCCTACTTTATCTTTATTCTGTCTTTGCATGCAAGTAATGGCTCTTCGTCCGACTTTGGCCACGGTTTGTGCGTCCTTTTGCGGAAGCGCGTGTCGCCTCTGCGGGATCCCTCATCACTGCCCAGAGCATGAGGTCGGTGTTTGCCCAGGACTTGCCCTCCATTCTCGTCTTCTTCCCCGTTGTCGGCGTCGTCGCCGTCTGGTTGGACATTGCCACTACGGGCAGTATTACCGGTGGGATTACTTATGCGGTCCGCGCGAGTACATGGGCCTGACGCACCACCGTCATATTGGTATCCCAGTAGCATCTATGAATCTAGCGATAGCTTGGTTATACAGACGACTTCGCCTTCCCTGCTAAGAAGCTTGTGATCTAGGGCTAACGTGTAAAGAGTTAAATTTAACTCGCAATAACGGATAATTGCTGTTATAATTAATAAGCCTCTTAGCAGAGGGCAGAGTGTAAGATTAGTAATCTTATAAGCTATATTAGGGCTAGGTCTGTACTTGTTGTTAATTCTGCCTCTGGCCTTTATTTCTAGAGAGGACGTTCGTAGGGAGCAAGGCTAAGTCGTACTGTCTATTTAAGGCTTAGATAGTTGCTGTAGTTAGGATAACGTAACTTGTTATTATGCCCTTATAGGCATCGTGCTTAAGCCCTATAGTCTAATAATATTTTATAATAGACTACACTTCTTTTTCTAGACTAGATAATTAATACGTTTATATTATTTAAAAGTCTTCGCTAAAGGTCTGCGAGATATCTTATTGTCTTGACAACGTTTATTCTTATAGCTTTCTCTAACATCTCTACTACTACCTTCTCTAACATCTCTACTACTACCTTCTCTAACATCTCTACTACTACCTTCTCTAACATCTCTACTACTAC
>MU005602.1:204033-237305 GCA_010405425.1 Lentithecium fluviatile CBS 122367 | reverse complement strand
CTAACATCTCTACTACTACCTTCTCTAACATCTCTACTACTACCTTCTCTAACATCTCTACTACTACCTTCTCTAACATCTCTACTACTACCTTCCCTATGCTTCTTACGCCTCTCTAAGTCTAGGCTAATATCTTATTCCCCTTCTATTCTCTTAGAAGGAGAGATTAATTCTTTAAAGGAATGTAATAGCTCCTCGCTTATTCTACGACTATATGCGCTATTACTGCCATCCTTCTTATCGTAAAGGTTACTTAAAGATAGACGTAAGGTTCTAGCACTACCGTATTTATTATTACTATTAAGAGGCTTAAGACTAGACTTATTACTAGCACTAGATTAGAGAACATAGCGCTAGGAGTTAGCAGAGTTGTTAACTTATACGTAGCTACGGAACTAAGTATAAGGTTCCCTACCTATTACTTAGCTAGCCTTCGCCGCTTTAACAAACAGGGATCTTCTAGCTCTAAGATAGTTATTATAGAAGGGTGTGTTTATTTACGTGTTGCTAGTAGTTCCTCTATTGCGCTAATATCGCTAAAGTGTAATTTATCCTCCGCTAGTAATCTGTTTTAAATGACATTAATATAGCCTTCCTTATCTCTACTAGTACTGCTTACTCGAATAAATACCTCCTATATTATCCCTAGAAAAAGCGCGCGCTCTAGCTTTATTAAGATCGCTATGTTGTCTAGCATAGGGTCTATCGTTGCTAGCAGGCGCGCGGTAACCGTCCTCTGAATAACCAGACGCTCTATTGCTAGGCTTAACGCGCGTTGCAATGTAGTATTCTTTAGCCGCATTACTCTCTATAGTAAAAGAAAATTCTATTTCCTATTAGTAAAATTAATAATATAATCTACTTGCATGCTTACCTTAAATAATTCTACTAAGTAACCTAATTATAGTTAAATCCCCTTCTACGACGCGTGTAGGATAGTTAGGCTCTCCTTTGTTAAGCGGTTCTCTACTAAACTAATTATGCTCTGGATACTCTAATTTAGACGAGTTACGGAAACTAGCAAACGCGTCTCCTAGTTATGTGTTAGCTTGTAACGATTAGTAAAGAAAAAGACCACAGATAAGACCCATAACGAAAACAAAGTTCCAGAGCTAACATCTTATGACCCCTGTCCAGCCCCGATCTCCTTACTCTCAAACTTCTTCAATTTCTTCGTCCATTCATCCTTTTTAGCCGGCGTGATATCCTGACTTTAGAGTAAATGTCGCATCATCTTGACCAGAAAGGGCGGTATCAATTCCTTCGTTCCATCTGTATGAATGTAGCCCCCCGGAAGATCCTTGGATTTGATTTCTCTCTCGCAATCTCCTCCAATAGATCGTCCTTTGCTTGACGAAGCGCTTCGTCATTCTGGATAAGATGTTCCGTGGTACATTTAGGCGTTTTGCCTTTCGGGAAATTTTCAAAGAAATCCAAGCTTAATGCATAAGTAAGAGCATTCTGCATCTCCATTTCTTTCTCATCGAAAGAGCTTTCGGGCTTCCGTCTCTCTGCGTCTTCTTCTTCTTCTTCTTCTTCTTCTTCTTCTTCAGACTCGACCCATAACTTTGAAGGATTTGGGGCTTTAATCCCACGGAAAGCTTCTTCTGTGATGCGTTGTCTGAAAGCTTCGAGTGCCCGTGGACAGTGCTGCTCATGCTTGGTTATTAATCTTTCAACTTCGACTAAGGAATTTGCGAGCTTTTTCAATTTAAAAGTATATTCGG
This sequence comes from Lentithecium fluviatile CBS 122367, assembly GCA_010405425.1. Classification (NCBI taxonomy): domain Eukaryota; kingdom Fungi; phylum Ascomycota; class Dothideomycetes; order Pleosporales; family Lentitheciaceae; genus Lentithecium; species Lentithecium fluviatile. The sequence goes on along the minus strand of MU005602.1, from coordinate 235,578 downwards.
AGTCCCTGGTTTCGGTTTCGCCGGACTGGCCTGCTTCAAGAAGTGCTTCGTACTGATTTTCCGTGATATCTGCGAGCATTGCGATTCCCAGCGCAACACTTTGTATCCGGGGTTTTCGGGGTCTTTGGGGTTGTTGAAGTTGTTGAAGTTTTTATTATTGTCCGAAGGGCTCAGCTTCTCTAATTTGCATTTGAGTGACGAACTGCTTCGTCAAATTCCTTGTAATTCTTGTTCAGAAGCTGGGTCCATAGGCCGACCAAGTCGCGTTGAATTTCTTCCCACATTTTCGCCGTAAGTTCCATCACTTGCAGAATCGAGTCTAAGGCGGTAGAACTTTGTTTGTATAGACTTTTGTTTGGAATGTCTGTGGAAGGCGCAAGTGAGTTGTTGGGAAAAAATGGGGGATGAAGGCGCTTTTATACCACCGTTTGCTGACTCATACCGGTTAGTTGCCACGGAATCTGTGAGTCTTCTGGTGTATGACGCACTGGGTGACGGACCATAAACCGGGCAAGGTCCATGCCGTGAGCCGCCGCTCTGTGTCATCAGTATTACCACCACTTAGCATGACGAAACCAAAAACAATGTTCAGCATATGCAGCGCTCTATCTCCTGCTATTCAATGGTCTACTCTCCCCATCTTCATCCCCCTCCTCAATATCCTCTAGCTCAAACTCCCCCGCCCCTCGTATCCTCTCCTCCTCATCCTTCAACTTCCCGAACCCATTCGGCGCATCCGCCGGATTCGGATACGGCGTCGCGCACTTGCTGTTCCGCAGCGGCGGATAGTATCTCCTGTACGTATAGTATGCCACCAATATACCAAGCAGCGACCCCGTCGAAACATCATACACATCGTGTCGATAATCTTCGCAACGTGAAATCGCGATCAACGCAGCCCCAAGCAGCGGAGCGAGAGCGAGAAGAACGCGCGCGAGGTCCGTCCGGGGACGAAAGACGTGGCACTGCCCTGCTAAGAACAGCGCAAGGTAACCCAGCCCGCTGAAAGCGAAGCTGCTGTGTCCCGATGGGAAGCTCCTCCACCCATCATGCAGTATGTGGTGATCCTCCTCTGTGCAGACTTCGTAGGTGACGAGTTGATGGTCCGGCGTACCCGGCGCGGGCTTGCAGCGCGCAATGAGGTCAGGTCTTGGTCGCCCCACGGCGTTCTTCACCAAATCCGTGATGAAGAGCGTGAGGATGAGCGAGATGAACCAGCCGAGGATCGTGACGTGCGATTTGTGGGCTCCAGGTTGGAAGGCGAGGGCCCATGCTACCAGGACACCTAGAGGGACGGCGCCTGCGTAGATGAAGAGCCATGCTTCGTACACGTCAGCGGCTGGATTAGTGCAGATGGGACATTCTATACGTACAGACGGAGACGCGTTCCGAGTCTGCGTGCGGGTATTGTATCGCGAGGTTATCGAGGGAGAACATGCGGTGGAAGGGTTCGCCGTGGAATTGGATCTGTGCATATGAGCCAGCTGTCCTCAAGCCTCTGGAACAACTCAACGCACCACAATCCACCCGCTGACTAGAATTGCAAGGCCAACATAATCGGAGGCGTACGAGCGCTTGAAGGTATTGTTAGCTCGATATATCGAAGGGCACGCGACAGAAGACATACTTGCCAGAAGCGCGCTGCCGCTCCAATGAATCCTTGGGACTGCAGTAGACTGTTGTTGCGCCTGTGCGAGGTGTTTGCATGCGCAGGCATCTTGAATTACATCAACGCGAAAGCATTATGCTGAAAGAGGAGGATGAGGGCGTGAAAGGCCAATTTGTCGACGTGTGCTTTGGCCGTTTCGGAGGTGCCTCGTCTGCACTCCGCAGTGACGCGGCCGGGGTGATTGCGCTAGATCTACTTTCAGCTAGCGTGATTTACCATCCGACATCTAACGCAGCCCGCCTAGACGATGTACATAGTTCGTAGAGAATCGTATTCGATGGAGCCGTAGTCGATATTAATGAACCCTGAAATTACCAACATAAATTGCGCCATTTGCTTGTCCTTAGTAAGTCGAGACAAGCGTTCCTAGCCGGCCTCCGTCAACCACAATCACACTCCCATTCAGATAAGCACCTGCTCTCGAGGTAAGATACAGTATCGGCCTCGCAATATCTTCCTCGTTCCCCGGTCTTTCGGCTGGGATAAAAGAGGGTTCAAACACGCCGCCGTGTCCCGGACCAAGGTTCGCGATCGTCCCGCCTGCGAGATCAGACGGAAAGATACCAGGCGCAAGGACATTGCACCGAATCTTGTAAGGTACAAACGCGGTTGCCATCATTTTAATCATATGCATGACCGCCGCCTTGCTGCTGTTGTACGCGAAGGATGCGCCTTTCAACCGGCTGAAGCCGCCGATGCTGCTGGTGGCTACAATTTGACTTCGCCAATCTGGACCCATATTGCCCTTGTTGTTGCCGGCATCGAGAAGGTTGAGAAAGGCAAGAGCTATGTGGTTGACCGCTGTCGTGTTCACGGCATACGTTTGTGTGAAGTCTTCCATAGGCGCTTCCAACACATGGGCCTGGTACTACGATAGAGTAGGCAGCGTCTCGTTCGGCACTGTCTTCTGAGGTCTAGAACCCATGATACCCGCATTTGCGACAACCAGGTTAACGTAGCCAACCTCGGCCTCGACGCGCTCCGCCATTTCGAAATGAGAGTCTTTGGATGTCACGTCGCCAGGGAGTGGGACTACGACGTCTTGATCAATACTTCGGGCCGCTTCATGAAGAATATTTGCTTTGCGGCCGACGATATACACCCGGCGGGTGCCGTTCGGCGCGAGAGCTTTGGCAATCATGAGCCCGGTGCCTATACGCTTTTAGATGATATTCAGATGTATTCGAATCAGCGGTGAATACCAGTTCCACCTCCCGTGACCACTGCGACCAGACCATTGACGTTGAAGAGGGCCGAAGCTGCAACATTCGGTGAAGCCATGCTGTCGTGCCAAATCGAATGTCCAGCGATAAATGCATTATATTTAGGGTCATGATAGGCGTCGGCTCCGCATTTTCCGATGCGAGCACGGCTTTGGCATGCAAGCGGACGTGTGGCAGATTTGAGTGGAAAGAGGTGATCTCGTGTTCCCCTTTGCGTCATGGCTCTGTCCTGATCTGATGCAGCACAATTGACTAGTAATGCATCTCTTCGCCTGAACCTTGCGCGTCCTTCTCACTTCTTTACATCCGCGACACCCTTTTATAGCAAGCCAGCTTCAATCATCGTTATCGTCCTAAGCGTTCATCTTCGTGTACATCTCTTGGCCTATCTCTTTTGTATATTCTTCTCGCATGCACCTCACCATGGAGTTGGCGGCCCACACCCTCAGCGTTCCGCCATGCCTCCAATGACCGCCATCTCCGTATTGATCAGTACAAATAAAGAGCTAGTTGGGGTCAAGATGATGGAATCGAGAGCACTCAAACTTGGTTGAAAATAGCTGCCGAGAACTCTTCGCATCTCTCGCACGCTGTTGAGGTGCTTCTCAATGTTAGGGTCTAGGGCAATTGGTCATTGTCGAGAAAACTCCAAGGTTAAGCCAGCAATAGCAGCAGCTACAGGTGTCACCATCGACGTCCCTACCTTTCTCCTGTACCCTGGTCTTCCCACACCCTTTTCGCCCACTGGGTATGCCGACTGTACGTTTTCTCCCGCCGCCGTAAATCGATATTCATCTCCTCTAAAGGGTTGGTTGAAATCGTATGACTTGCCATCGCCGTTCCCAGAATCAATCGCAAATACATCATCTAATTTAGCTGGGAACACCATGCCGCGTAGCGCCCCTTTCATTCGGATACCTATATTGGGGCTTGACGCAAAAAGAAGGGTGCCGTTCTTTCTTGCATCTTCCAAGGTGTCGCGAAGTTCTTCGCTTTCCTCAAGGCCAAAACTCATGCTGATTATGTCCACATCCTTCTTCACGGCATCTTGAAAAGCCTTAATGGCATTCGATGGCTCGATGGGCTGCTTGCCACCCTCAACGATCCGATAGATATACACTTGGGCGTAGGGGCAGACCTGCAACACCAGCCAAGCAACATGGGACCCGTGGCTATCCAAATCTTGCCTCGGGTTCAGTGATCTCAGCTGCGCCCCGAACCTTATACGGTCTTCTGATTTTCGTATCAATTCAGGTACGTCGCCTGGTCTGGCAGAGACAAGCCCAGTATCGAAGATAGCGATCTTGACCTTGCGAGATGGTCATTTCCTAATTGAGTTCATACCCAAGCTCCGGGACTCCTCCACGTTTTCGTCCATGTACCTATTCAGGAGCGCATGGGAGTACGCTTTTAGGTCACGGAACCAGCTGTCGGTTTTCTCGAAAGTCTCTTCGAGGAGATTGGCCACCAACTCCGAGTCTCTAATAGCTTTCGGCAGCGCGGTAGAATCCTTAGAAGACTCAGCTCTCTGATCTTCCTCTACCGCGGCAAGATTCAGTGCTCTTGTTCCTACGGCGTTCATTTCGGTACATGCTCTCTCCGGTCGATCCTCGCTACGCTTCTCAGTTCTTTCTGGCCATGCTCCATGGGTTGTATAACTCATCCCGTCCTGTCTAAATTCCTTAGCGCGTTGCACAATTTTTGCTTCTGCTCCATTTCTAGGCTGCTCTGCTCCCTCAGTTTCTTCCACCTCTCGTCCTTAAGCTTTACGATTTTGCGCAATCCAAGCCCCTTAAATGTCCCCCCTTTTCCTTTTCCTTTTCCTGCTTTATCCTCTGTACCCTTCTTTTTATCTGCGTCTTCGACCATCTCTTGCTCCTGAGCGTGTCGATCTTCGGGCTCCTTTATAGCCCTCGCTCCTTCTACACGCCTGACCTCTTCCGCTTGTTTGGCCACATCCGTAAACTTAGCCGCCTCTCCTTATCTAGCCTTCTCATTCTCCTCAGCCTCCTTCGCAAGTTTCTCCGCTCTAGGTCGTCTTTGAGCCTCGTGCTCTTCTGCCCGCCGGGTTGATTGATCCCTTACCTCAGCGTCGCGCTGCGCCTCTTTCCTCGCCTGGGTTTCTCGTCCTTAGCTAGCGATGCAATTGTTACCTCTCGCAAGAGACGAATGAAATTCTGAAAGCATGTCTGCATAACCAAAGTGCGGTCCCGAGATGTTTGCGTGTCACTGCAACATCTCGACGTTTTCCGGAATTCAGACGTGGCGCGTTTGTACACTGACATAAGCATAAGCATGTTCCCCACAATAAAACTGACTTCGATGCTCTCTATGTCATATTGGCCAGTTTTATCAACCAAGTAGCTTGCCACCTCCAGCCTTTCGGTGTTAAATGGTTCAATAAGGCTCGTGGCCCACTTCGTTCGTTCTTGACAGATAGCCGAAAATGGTTTTTTCTAGGCAAATTCTGTCATCCAATAAAACTTCTTCTACGCATCATTCGCCTCAGAGTGCTGCTCGTTCTTCAGGTAGTCCACGGCAAGCCGTCTTTGAGCGTCGAGTGTTCGATCGTGGGTTTTTCCAAGCTTGGTCTTGTATCGCTTTATGGTCTCCGAATTGCACAGTATCGCCTTTTCGTAGTTGCCTCCGCAGCTCAAAGCTACCGCCCAATGATCTCGCATCATGAGAGTCTGCTCATCATTGGGACCATATAGGCGCAGCGCCTCTGCTAACCAAACCACTTACTCGTACAGATCCGCTGCTTTTTCGTAGTATCCTTTGGCTACAGAGACCACTGCTGATTCATCTACTGCCAATTTTAATTCTTAAGCCTATATAAAAAGAGCTTCGATTGGTTCCGCTTCCTCTGGTTCACGGCTTGGAGCCATGAGGAGCGCTTGGCCGATCCTCGCGAGTGGTGAGCTCGTCGATTCCGGGTGGATGACACGGTTTGATGCAGATGGTCTCGGAGGATTGGTGATCTCGCGATGCAAACAGTCCCCGTCACAGTGACAGGCAATGATATGTCTTCCAGCCCGGATGTGCCGCAAGGTTCTTCATGGTATTTAGGCGTCCTGGTGGTGCTCACGATGGGGTTCAGGGGCTGAAACCCTCCAGCTGCACTATCAGTTGGGAGCTCCCAGCCCCTGCCTCGTCACGCTATAGGGTTACTACCGCTGTCGATCTCCCACGACCTGAACAAACTAACCACAGTATGCTTCCAGGATTTCTCTATGCCTGCGTTGTTCCCGAGGTCATTGCGCCTCGATCGCGATAGGTGACGTAGCCTGCCAACCAAGCGACTCGGCACATCTATGAAGGAGATGCTCGCAGCGCAGACAGTATCGTCTGGTTAGCGATAGGCGCCCTTTGAGGTGAGATCGACTTCCCGCCAAACTTATGTCGACTCACTTTGCTGCTCAATCGGTAGGCTTTTCGCGGCTCTTTCCGTCCTATATTCAGCTGTCAGAATCCTGGTCCTCCACGCATATCTCAGACGCAGTCCGCTTTCCCTAACCCAGTTCAGCCTTACCACGCTCTCCAACTCATCTATATCGAGTATATATACTATTGATCCGATACCTAGACAACCAAAAATATTGGTATCCGCGCCCATAACCGACACCAACTCAGCCTCATCTTTACATCACACCAACTATGTCTCAAAAACCCACTTACTAACTCGCTCAACCATACTCCTGCCCTCCTCCTAGCCCTATTTGCCTAAGCGCCATAATCGCCAGTCCCATGCAACCGGACGAACCAAGCTACGTCGCTGCAATCCCACCACCAAGCTCCCCTTCAGACCCCAATCCGAACGGCACCACTGTATTCCACGATCAAAAAGTTGAAAGCCTTCCACACCAAGAAAACCTCGTACGAATTCCGCATATGGACGGGCTTCTTGCAAATGGTCAGGGTCGGCGCCGACGTGGGCATGGGTGTAGAAAGGGGAAAGGGGAAAGGCCGTCAAGCTAGGCTGGGAGGTCGAGGAGATGCGGACAAAGAGCTTCGTGCATTCGATGCAGTGGCTTGAGGATGTAGTCAAGATCCTACTTGTGAAGGAGCGGAGGAAGATTTTCGTGATTACGGGGACGGCTACTACTACGACCTCGTTTCGTCAGGTGTTCTCTCAAAGGGGTTTGAATTTGGGTGTTGGGGTCGACGCAACTGCTTTTACAGGCGTGCCAATCTCTGCGGGGCCGGAGGTGGGCAGGAAGACGGAGGAAAGGGTGAGTGACGGGGAGACTGCTTTTGCGTTTCAGGTTAGGGAGGTGTGGGTGAGGAGGAAAGAGGGTGTTAGGAAACATAGTGTTATTACTAAATCGGCTCTTTTCAGCCAAGAGAGGAACGAAGTGGAAGTTGAAGGGTTGAGCGAAGATTTGGGCGGGAAGGAGTTTGATCTCCAGACCACGGTTGTTGAGCAGGCGATTGGGGAAGACGATGATGACGAAGGCGTGGAGGATGTGGTCTGTGTGATGCCAAATGACGTTTGGTTGGACGATACACCTTTGTGAGATACTGACGGAAGCTCGCTAGATGATATCAGTGTAGCGTTGTGGGATGGGGTCTGCGCTTAGAATACAAACATCCCACCAACCGCGAGGAGCAAAGAAACCAGACCACCCGGTGCCCCCACAACCTCAGCAACTCCAGTACTAGCAGACGTCCTTGCGCTTCCCGTCGCACTCCCAGTCATGCTTCCCGTCGTCTGCAGACTTTCGCTTCTCGTTGAAGTCGGCGAACTCGTACCACTGCTAGTCGAGTCCGCGAATTCATCAGGAGAAGCTATCCACGTGCCCGAAGCATTCCTGAAGTGGATCTCGCTATCGTTACTATACCGAAACTGGGGTTTTGACTCGTCGTCTGTGACGAGTTCGATGTTCGGGAATGTCTCGTTGGTTATGCGGGAACCCGTCAAGCTGAGTTCCATGGTGCTGTCACCTTGTGTGGTCTTGATGCTTCCGGAAGCAGTCACGTTGTTGAACGTAATTGTATAGCTCCATGATGTAGTTTCATTCCTATAATCGAATCAGTCAATCCATTTCAGAATAAGAGGTATCCATGAAGCCTAGACTCCGAGAATTGAAAGCTTACCAAACCCAGCCCCTCCAACTATTCGAGCTATGTCCATCCTGATAGCAGCTTGATACGACATCGACCCCATTTACCGTAGCTCTCAACGTCTCATTCTTCATGTAGGTCGCCTCGTCCCCAGTAATTTCATACCCCTGTCCACCTTCTAGATCCACCCTTTTCAAACTAGCCTTCTTCAAATCCAGCATGATCTCAGGTTCCCACACGGGATTATACTGCAGCGCTCCGCATGGCTCACTAGACCGACCCCAGCACGCATAAGCTGAGCTCGCAAACTCCAAATTGAAGATGTCGTCATCGGTGAAAGTGACGAAGCGGGATACCTCATAGTCGCTGGTAAGGTGGTAAATCTCGAAGTAGAAGGGATTGGTGTCCCATTCCGGGTTAACACCGACGTAGATGTAAGCGTTTACTAAAGGTTCGATGGTTTTAGATTCGCAGGTATCGGTTGGGTTTGCGTAGGTTACGCTGCCGGAGACGGTGCCGTTGAAGCCAAGGTATTGGACGCCGCTGTACTCCTCCGCATTGCGCGTGAGGGATGCGAAGGCGGCAGGTGAGGATACGATTGCGATTGCGCATCTCAAAAGCGTCGATCTCAGAGATGGCATTTTGTTAAATGACGTGAAGAGTTCTCGAAGGGGCGACGATGGAGACTGCTACATCTCGCAACGAGGCTGCCATGTGTGGCATTTATGTGTACCGTCATACGATGTATCGTCATCGGATGTTTTGTTGAAAACGGCTATTGCTGTAGGATCGTTGGAAATTTGGTGGTTAGATCTTGAAGTTTATCTCGTATTTCGCGGCCTAGATTCCTCTTCAAGCCTCGTCGTTGCTATCTGCGGTAGGAATACGAGCGAAATTTCGCAGCCTTACGCATCCCTTGATCATGCCCTCTTCACTGTGAGATGGCACTCGGAATGTGGAGATGAGATCGGAAATCAAATATTCCGTAGGTCGAGAAGTACAAGACGGGCATGGCATGGCCGTCATTTCCTTCGTGACTTAGGACACTACCCTGTTTGGGGATTAGTTTTCTTCAGCAAGGTCCAAACCTTTTCTTCACCTCCATCGTCGTACTAAGTCATCTATCCCCTAATTCCTCGGAGTATCGCGCTTCCCTCGGATCACCGCGCTTGTGGCAAATCGTTGCTATTCGGAGATTGACGGCACAATGGATGTACCTCGATAACGCCGGCGGCATCGAGTCATGAGGTTTAGATCTTTCTCCTGTCCCTTTGAAGACAGCATCTAACACGCGGTGCATAACGTTCGGCTTTCTTGCAACGACATATCGGATCCGCACGCCGCCATCTGCACAGTAGAGATGTCTGAGATCCTCTGGGCCGTGCTCCGATCTTCGGCCGAGTTGTCCTTCGCCTGGACATGACGGATCTGGCGTAGTCAAGCAAGGGCGACGGACATTTGGGACCCTCACGAAGAACTTTGAGTATTCGAATCCCAAACGTTGTGGATTTATATGGCCAGATTTTCGTGATAGGCTGATCGCGAAAGATGCCAACCGTTCAAGCGGGACCCACCTCATGGAAGTGTGGGGAGCTATGCAGCGCTAACCGAAGGAGGCGAAGAAGTCCCCTCAAGCGCTCTTATCGTTGATAACGAAACAGCTTCGTCCTTGACACCGCGCAATTGTATTCGAGCGAGCGACGACCCTAGGCTATACGAATATCAATTGTTTAGGCTACTGCAGGCGTACGGCCAGGATCTTTTAGAGGATTATTCGTGTCAGTCGCGTCGCGTGGCGTGTTCTATTGATCTGCTCTGAAGCTCAAATAGCCCTCGAAGACCCCTCTTCTCCCAAGTCAAGCTTCGTCTTCAGCAATCACTCCAACTCCATACTTTCTTTTCTCGCGCACAATGGCTCTCGACCGTCTCAAGCAAGCAGCTTCCCACGTTACTGGCTTCTTCCAGCCGCCGCATCCTTTTGATCCTCTTACCGAGGCTGAGATTGAGCAAGCTGTGGCGATTGTTCGGAAGGAGTACAGCAATGTCTTCTTCAACGCCGTCACGCTGTGGGAGCCTCGCAAGGCGGATATGATGAAGTGGCTCAAAGATCCGGAGCACACTCTTCGACCGCACAGGGTCGCTGACGTTGTTTGCATTGGCAAGGGAAGCAAGGTGTTTGATGCGATTGTGGATCTGACAGAGGGCAAGATCGTCAGCTGGGAGAAAACTGAGGGTGTCCAGCCTTTGGTACGATGTTTAGGCTTCATTGAACATAGGATGAATGTGCTAACGCTAGATCCAGATTACTATGGAAGATCTACAAATCGTGGAGACCATCGTGCGTAAGGACCCTAAGGTGATCGAGCAGTGTGGTATCATTGGCATTCCTCTGGAGGATATGCACAAGGTTTACTGTGACCGTAATTTTACCGTCTAAATATGGAGAAGACAAATGGCTAACTCATGACCAGCCTGGACTATTGGCTACGATGAGCGCTTCGGAACTGGTGTGCGTCTACAGCAGGCATTGATGTACTACCGCCCACACGTCGACGACAGCCAGTACAGCTACCCGCTCGATTTCTGTCCCATCTACAACGCCGATACTCAAGAGATCATTCACATCGACGTCCCACCTGTCCGCCGCCCGGTTTCCAAAGCCCCACCGAACAACTATCACGCCGCTGCAATCGAGAAGGAGGGTGGTTACAGGACCGATCTCAAGCCGATCAACATCACACAGCCAGAGGGCGTCTCATTCACTATGGATGGACGGTATATTTCATGGCAAAACTGGAAACTGCATATTGGATTCAACTACCGTGAGGGCTTGGTGCTTTCTAACATCACTTTTAACGACAAAGGCGTCGAGCGGGATACGTTCTGGAGGCTATCACTCGCGGAGATGGTCGTCCCTTACGGCAACCCAGAGCACCCCCACCAGCGGAAACATGCGTTCGATTTGGGCGAGTACGGAGGAGGTTACATGACCAACTCGCTCAGTTTGGGCTGCGACTGCAAGGGCGCTATTCACTACCTCGATGCCGCATTTGTAAACCGCGCCGGAGCTGCCACCACAATCAAAAACGCAATCTGCATCCACGAGGAAGACGCCGGTATTCTGTTCAAGCACACCGACTTCAGAGACGATAGCGTCACCGTGACGCGCGCGCGCAAGCTCATCATCTCGCAAATCTTCACCGCCGCAAACTACGAATATTGCGTGTACTGGATCTTCCATCAAGATGGAACGGTGCAGCTCGAGATCAAGCTCACAGGTATCTTGAACACATACGCGATGAACCCAGGCGAGGATCTCCACGGGTGGGGCACTGAGGTTTACCCTGGTGTCAATGCCCACAACCACCAGCATCTCTTCTGCCTACGTATTGATCCCAACGTCGATGGTCCGGACAACACCGTGTTCATGGTCGATGCCATGCGGGGTGCTGGCGAGGTCGGTAGCGAGGAGAACAAGTATGGAAACGCATTCTACGCGAAGAAGACAAAGCTTGAAACTCCAGAGCAATCGAAGACCAACTACAACGGCGCTACAAGCAGGACGTGGGAGATGTGCAACGAGAACAAGCTGAACCCGTACAGCAAAAAGCCAGTTTCGTACAAGTTGGTGAGCAGGGAGGTTCCAGAGCTTCTGCCTAAGGAGGGCGGTTTGGTATGGAAGCGCGCGGGTTTCGCCCGGCACGCTGTGCACGTCACGAAATGTAGGTCCCCAGGTTTCCCTTCATGGTTACCATTTTCGCTGACACGATACCAGACGACGACGCACAAATCCACCCTGCAGGCCGCCACGTCCCCCAAACCTCCGGCGAGCCCTCGCAAGGTCTTCCTGCCTGGGTCGCCGCAAGCCCAGATGCCAGCCTTGTCAATACCGACGTCGTCCTCTGGCACACTTTCGGCATCACGCATTTCCCGGCACCGGAGGACTTCCCTGTGATGCCTGCTGAGCCGATGACATTGCTGTTGAGACCGAGAAATTTCTTCGCCCGGAACCCGTGTTTAGACGTACCGCCGAGTTATTGCAGTGTACCGAGCGGTGTTAGGCAAGGTGGTACGCTTGTTGATAAGATTTCTCAGTTGGCATTCGGAGGGAAGAAGGATGATTGCTGTGAGAAGTAGAAATTCCAAAGGTATCAGCTGTAATTAATATACATGTCACTATCAGCTAGTAGATGGTCAACGTGGTGGGAGATGGATGCTCTGAATGAATGATAGCGACAACTTTCCATAGGATCGTTCCACGGCTTGCCCGTTCTGAACTAGCTTCGCTCCTCTAATTGGTCGGAGCATAGATTCTCCCATCTTTGCAACCCGTAATTGCTTTTCTATAGCGAAAAACTTCAGAAGCCGATCTATTGGATAGCGAGTAAGAATCACTACGCGCACGATCGTATGATGTACAAAGCGTATGCGCGGGTGACGCCGAAGGACCACCGACCCATGTCCCCGGCAATGACGTCCCCGCGTTCCCACGCGAGAAATCCATGCCTCGGGGTCCAAGCTCCCGTCCCCGAACGTCAACTCACCGCCGTCGCAGCTTTCGTTCACACCACCATGGCCTAAGCTGTTTCCAGTCCCCTTACAATCCCCATAATTTTGTATCAGCCTGCTTCTGACTCCTCAATGTCCTCTCGGTGAAGCATGCGCGAGTCTACACTCCCTCGAATCCCGTAATCCCAACCCTCCCACCACCAACCGCCATGCCCCGCGCCCTCCCACCCCTCGAGGGACCCACGAAACCCACCAGCGCCGTCGTATCGAGCCTGCCTCCCCCGCTCGTCGAGTCCATAGCCGGGTTCAGCGCTGGCGTGATATCCTGCCTGACCGTGCACCCGCTCGATCTGCTCAAGAACCGGCTGCAATTGAACACGACGTCCAAGTCGCGGGCCGGCGACTCGTTCCGCATACTGAGGCACGTAGTGCGCGATGAAGGGGGGGTGAGGGCCCTGTATAGGGGGCTGTGGCCGAATATGCTGGGGAATAGTCTGGGGTGGGGGTTGTATTTTTTGTTTTACGGGAGGGCGAAGGAGGTGTTGCAGAAGAGGAGGGGGAAGGGAGAGCATCTTGGGGGTGCGGAGTTCTTTGGGGCGAGTATTTTCGCGGGTATGCGCTTTCTTTCTTTACACACATTGGACGGACAATTGAGATGGATTCTGACGGATTGATCGAACAGGTCTCCTAACAGGCGCCTGCACAAACCCCATCTGGGTCGTAAAAACGCGCATGCTCGAACGCGGCGCAAACCACCCCTCAGCCTACAAATCCATGACCGAGGGACTCGGCCACGTATACTCGACGCGCGGGTTGAAAGGCCTATGGGCCGGCTTTATTCCCTCCACCCTCGGCGTCGCGCACGGCGCCGTCCAATTCGCCATATATGAGAAGATGAAGCACGGTAGAGGCCAGCAGCTCGGTGGCCAGGAGAAACTAAGCAATTGGGATTACATATACATGAGTGGTGGTAGTAAGCTTATAGCAGGCGCGATTACGTATCCGTATCAGCCGATTCGCGCGCGGATGCAGCAGTATAATGCTGCGAGCCAGTATAGTGGGCTAATCGATGTACTGAGGAAGACGTGGAGGAATGAGGGGTTTTTGGCGTTTTATAAAGGGTAAGTGGCTGCTCTGAGATATGGGTTGGTGTGGATGTGATACTGATGTGTGATTAGAGTTGTGCCGAATACACTGAGGGTCATTCCGACCACTATTGTTACGTTTTTGGTCTATGAGAATACGAAGATACTTTTGCCCAAGATGTTTGAGGGCGAGGAATTGGCTCATGAGGAGGACTGAAGCTTTGCATCGACGAGGAGATCTCGATGAGCAGATAGCTTTTCGGTGCATTTCGACGCATTTACAAGCGACAATGCATTCTATGGCGTTGGGGATTAAAGACCACGAGCATATAGACAAGGAGAAATACGAACCTGTTACTGGTCTGCCATGCCCAAAGGTCAGTGCTCGATTTGACCCAAAGTGAACAGTCCAATAGCTAAAATAAAGGCAGTCCGGTCACTGTGACCTGATCTATTTCAACGAGATGTAGACATTCTGTCTTTGATCTTTGATTGCCTCGATCTTTGTTGACCCGCCCCCATGGGGCTTTGCGGTCCCAGTGCGGCTCTAACTGAACTTCGACAAGACATCTCTCAAACACTAGTCGTACCAGGATTCGCGGCGATCGACCCGCCATGTCCCCGCTGTCGAAACTTTCTCGAGTCGCGATCAAACGCAACGCAGGGATCGCAACGGATGCTGCATCAAGAGATGGACCCTCGGTATTTGCCCTTTCGGCCCCACAGCTTACGTCCAGTCAAGCAGCTTGCGATCGCTTTTCAACCGACGTCGTGAGCATACAACAGACCATGATGTACCTCTGGAACCACAATCCAAATACATCTCTCCCGTTTCGCCGGAAATTTCCAAGCTTGCTTTGGCATTTGTCAACATTTTGAACACAAGTCAGGTAAGCGGCTTTTTTGCATGGTTCCTCCATTTCGACGCCGTGGAGCCTCCCGAGTCTTTCGCTGCGTGGTATGCACATATCGACACAATGGAGATGCGAGGGTGGATAGCTTTGGGGCTGTATCTTTCAGAGACCATAGTTCTAGGGATAGACACCGTTGTCCTTGATTCCATTTGCGACCGCCTCGGCCTTCGACGACGGACGATGCATAACTGCATCGTCCAACTCAGTGACCCCCAAAAGATGGCTTGACTCAGCTGGCCACAGATACTGCGAAAAGCAAGCTATCATACAAGACCGGGGTGGACAGAGTGGAATTTGTGCAAGCCAGGCTGCATGACTTGCACCTGGTTGCTAAACGCATCACGCTGACCCGGGGATCCATTTTTGAGTACTGGCGAATCGAAGCCGAGAAGAGACTACGCGGCTACCTGACCGAAGTCATCGGGAAACGCATCGAACACCACAAAATGGGCGTGCCTCTGATGAGGCAAATGGATTGTACCCAGATATCCAAGGACATACAAGCGGCCCTTCACCTGAACTACCTGTACGAAGCGATGCACGAGGAGCGACAACTACCCCTAGTCCGCTACGGCCTCTTCCCCGACTCCCCAAAAGCCTTGACGCCGCCGGAATCCACACACGGTGAAGATCGCGTTGTACCCGTTGTGTGGAACAGCTTCGTCGCAACGGAATGCCAGCTCGAGCGCTCGTTTAGCTTGACGAAGACGAGGTCTGAGAACACGTACTTTCGAGACGAGAATGAGCAGCTAAGGAGGAATAATGAGGCGCTTATCGATTCGAATGAGCAGCTTGTTAGGAAGATTGCGGCACTTGGGAGGATTGAACCGACCCTTTTTACGCGACCGGACTGGAATCCTTTTGTGGGCGACAGCACGGAGTCGCCTTCACGTCGTCACTCGTCGTTATTACAGGTACCCCGACAGCGGCAGCGGCCGCGGTCTCTATCAGAAGGCGCTGCGCAAGACTATTCGGCGATGCTAGTGCAGAAATTGAATGTAGCCCTTGTCGCTACTGCTAACCTGACGCTGCTCTCCTCGAACCCCATAGACGCTACTACTCTCGATCTTTCAGCGAAGCTGAAGCGAGGACACACTACCGCTGCTGCATATCCAACACCAAGATCTTCGATTCGACCAGCCCCCGAGCTTCCCCTATCCGCCAGGTATCAAGACGTTTTTGCAGCTCTAGACGAGAAACCTCTCCCAGCACTGTCGTTACTCCATCCAGGCACAGGCGAGCCGTTAACGCTGCTTCCGCCGCCTTGCCCTGCATTCCGACTTCCACGCATGGCCAGTGGAATCGAACTACAGACACCGGATACGCGGACACTAGCAGGTGGGGAGATGCGGAGGAGGTCAACGCGAGGCCCGCCCGCTACACCCATCACACCCAACGCGAGGAACTCGACACGTAGATCGATGCTTATGAGCGAGGCCTCGTTCACTGCACCTAGTCAAAACAACCCGTACTCTATGCTAGCGACGCCGGATACATCAACCCTAGCATTATGCTCTAATTGGAATGCCAGATCTGACGCTTCGCGCTATACCACAGAATCGATTCCCCCGGTTCCACTTCTCCCTGGTCCGTACAACTCCCTCGTCGGATACTACGCACAATCTATCAATCAGAATTCTATACAGAGACCAATTACGTCTTATGCTGGTGCGCCATCGCCGTTGGTCATGGTGAAGGGGAGGATGGAGAGTATGGCGAGAAGGCAGGACTGCTGATTTTGAGACCAAGATTGGGGACACCTATGGTGATCTTATGAACGCCGGGCAGAGTGCTGGTGATACCTCCCAAACTAGGTAGGATGAAGCCGCTGGGTCCCGGAGAGGAAGAGAGCGTACAGCTTGGGGAGGTTGGATTTGCTGTTAGAGATTGGGGGGCGGGGGGTTGAGTAGGGATGGGGATGGGGTGGATTTGTCGAGGACTTTCTAAGGTTTCCGTGTAGATTACCACGGATGGTGGCTCCTAAGCGCTGGATATATAGTGGATGGTTAACCGCTTACGCAGCTGAGTATATCTACTGCGAATATGGTGATTTCAATTGCTATCTAATTCAGTTGAGCAAGAACATACAGTGATTGAACGGTGTACCCCTCGGGGCTTGAGAAAGTAATATAAAACCACTACGTATCTAAAGACTTGATTAACCATTGCGAGGTCGTTTAGGGTACATTTTGACAGACTAGAGATGGTACGTGCGGGCATGTGAAGCCGCGCACACGTGACTTGGCGCTTATCGATAAGAATCGGCTCGGAATATTTCCAAGTGTCCAGATCGCAACTTGAGCACCAACACCTCCACACCAAACCGCACCCACTTTTTCGCGACGCCCGCAGTAACCACCTACCTCCACGGCACCCGCAATCTAAAATGGAGTCTCCCGACGTCTTTACCCTTCTCCCCCTCGAGATGAACCCCACCACCAAGATCATCACGGCGAACCCCTCCAGCACCGCGCTAGCAAACGAGCTCGAAGCCCTCAACGCGCTCCACAAAGGCCTCCTAAACGTCGGCACACCCACGGGAACACCTCCACCCCCCGTCCCCGTCAACCCCACACGCTCCGCCCAAATCGGCAAGCTGCGCGAATCAGGCAACGCTGAGTTCCGCAAAGGCAATCACGCGCAAGCGGTGAAGCTATACAGTCTCGCCATCGACATGGCGCTCGGCCGACCGCACTGGGAGCCGTCGGGCCTGGTGCGTGAGGAGATCTCGGGGCTCTTGAGTAATCGCGCGCAGGCGAATATGGCGCAGCAACATTGGGCCGAGGGCGCGGTGGATGCGGAGGCTAGCGTCGAGATGAAGAAGGTGGGGAACGCGAAGGGGTGGTGGAGGAGGGGGACTTGCTTGCTTGAGATGGGCAGGTTGGATGAGGCCGAGGCGTGGGTTAAGCAGGGGTTGGAGTTTGAGGCGACGGAGCAGGATTTGGTGCAGTTGAAACAGGAGATTGAGAAGAGGAAGGGCGGGAAGGCGGCGCACTAGATGGACTGTGACAGGGTGAGAGAGTTGGGGTGGAGGGGCAGGATACCCACTTGTGTGCATTGGGCGGCGTTTTGGGCGCTGGGTATGTGATCTGATGTCGCGTCTTGCGACGGCTTTGCGGGCATACATCGGGAAGCCACATAATGGAAATACAGGTCAACTCGGTCCGAGAGAAATTATCGAGCGATGTCCGTGGCGACATGTTTTTACAGCCCTGCATATCAATTCGAGATTTTCTATCTTTCAGTGTTCTGTTCCAGCCGAGCATGCACAAGCCTCACAGATACCACATTCCACCTTCTCGATGCCTCCAGTAACACCATGATGCACACCCACCACCAGTCCGCCAGCATACCTGCCACCCGCATACGAGAGATGGCCACATAGGATTCCTTGGCTTTTGCTCTGCGCCTGCAGTCGGGTTGCGGTGCCTTACATTTCCCCATTTCTCATCGATTCGCCAAATGATCCACAATGCCAGCTTCTTGCACGATCTTATACTTGTCGCGATCACGCATGGCTTCAATGACGGAGGCCTGCATCCCCCATATGCATGAGCCTCCCTCCTTCCATGCGCGTTATACAAGGGTGGAGCCAAGAACAAACAATATCATCCGAGTGGAAGGAAGGTGGGTAAACCGTAACAAGTGCTAGGTGGCGCATGGCTCCACGTGGGCCCATAAAGAGATCGGATGAGAGATTCCAGACGGGGATCCCGTGCTTCTTCTCTGCTCTTCATGTGTGGAGTGGTGGGTTGTCTGGCTCTTACATTATACTGTTTAGTTGAGATGGGAAAGGAAAATGATCCGAGGAGGTTCTCGACTTTTCTGTTGGGGAATAGTGCTGGGACTTTTTTTTGTGGGTTGTGCTGGGAGTAGAGGTGCGTACCTGTGTGCTATACACGCGTCTAAGTACATTGTGGTCAGTCGGGGTTCGTTATACGCTCTACCCTTTATATCGTCCTACACGACTGAGCCCTATCTCGACCAGATGTCGATCGAGGCCGGGATCTCGGCGATCGTTACTACTCCTTCTTTGGTATACTTCACAACGTGGGAAGGGGAGTAGGTAAGTGGGCGAAATAGACGAGCTGGCCAATAACAACCCATGCTCATCTATATACACTTAATACACCCGCATGCTCTCCATTGTACTGTGCATACAGTAGCCAGTCTTCTCTCAATTACCCCGGGCTATAACAACCTGGGCCCTATCGATGGCTCTTGGTATGCGCTGTGTGGGGAAGCCTGGCGCCTGCTGCATGTGTAGCCGAAACCTTCCTATTTCTGCTAGCGGCGACCCAAAAGTAGACCGGAGGAAAGAAGTGACGTTTCGTGCGAGTAGAGAGTGCGTGTTTATGAAGAATCGGGACCAAGTGCGTTGAGCATAGAGGACTTTGAGTACGCGTGATGGGTTACTGGTAACGCCGCAATATCTAGGCTTCGGGATGCGGCACTACGGAGAAGAAGCGCGTGATATAGGTGGGTTGGTACTGCTTCGCATCCGTTTCCTTTGGATTGGAGTCTGAGAATATATAAGAGATACAGTAGGCGTGCGTAAAGTGGATATATGCACACCATCTTGCCACTTTGACCGCCCACATCTCCCTCTCTCCACCACCTCGAAGTCGTCAAGCAAGAGCAGCAACAATGCGTCGGTCTAAAGCCCCAGCCCTCCTCCTAACCACCGTACCGATATCTGCGGCACACGGCGGTGGCATGTACTATACTATTGACGGCGTTTTGCACGCTGGGTGCGTTTTTCCCTCCCCCTCTTCTCCTCTCCCCAACCATCCCCGCTCCCGCCCTCCTCCCCAACTAACACCCCGCACCCAGCGCCTACCCCTGGGTCTCCAACACCACAACAGGTAGCATCCAACGCACGTGGACCTGGGACGGTCTCACCACGCCCACCTCCCCCCACATGCCCTGCAACACACCCGGCACGCCCTTCACGCCCTCCTACCACGCGTCCCTCACCGCCGGCACCACCATATCCATCTCGTACGCGGTGCGGGACTCAAAAGCCACCTTCGGACATCCCTACGGCCCTATGCTCGCGTACATGGCCGCATGTCCCGCTTCGGGCTGCGAAGCCGTCAATCTGAGCGCACCGATATGGTTCAAGATTTGGGAGGCGGGGTTGCTGAGTGGCGGGTTTGTCGACGGGCGTTGGGCGATGCGGGATGTGTTTGAGGGGGCGGAGGTGGAAATAAAAGTGCCAAGGGCGTTGAGGAAAGGGAAGTATTTGCTGCGGCATGAGATGGTTAACCTGCAGACGGGGGCGGCGCAGTTTTTTCCGAATTGCGTGCAGGTGGAGGTTCGTGGGACGGGGGATACGATGCCGAAGACGGAGGAGCTTGTCAAATTTCCTGGGGCATATGATGGGGACTGGGGTTAGTGTTTTTCTTTTGGCTTTTTACGGGGTGCTGATGATTGGGAGTAGGAACGAGTTGGCCGCCCGAGACGGGGGATCCGTATAATACGTGGTTTTATGTTGACCATCAGGATGATACTGTGAGTGCGCACCGCTGCTTTGGGGGGATTCGCGTTTGGACTGACGGAAATGTGTAGCATTACCCTATGCCGGGTCCGCCGGTGTGGCAGGGATAGATCGGTGCTGTGTCGGGTGCCAGCGTCGGGACCGTTAGTAGCTTGGCTCGAGACTGCTTTAGTTTATAGAGGGAATCCGTAAGTGGTCCCTTCGGGCTTTGATAAGTCTCTATCAAGAGGTTTTAACGATATGTGATGATTGGTAATAAAACATTAAATATGTGGTCCTACACTCCAACGTTCTGCCTTCCGTCCATTCAATGCCCATATTTCTCCTTCTTTACCGGCGCCGCATCGCCATGCAGCTCGACAGGTTCATTAGGGTGACCCGGGAGCTCGGTCGCCGCAACCGCACCGGGAAGCTCGCTATGGTACGCGTATTTTTCCGTTGGCGATTCTTGGTAGTCTGGGGGGCCAAGCTCTGCTGCCTCTTTCTTGTTCGCTTCGGCAGACCGCCGCCTTATGAAAAAGAAGACGAGGCCTGCTATGGCTAGGACGGCGATGCCACCAACTACGCCGCCTGCTATTGCGCCTGCGTTGGTGGATTTGGATGAAGTAGCAGCTGAGGTCGAAGAGTCTGTAGCGCCGGATTGTAGAGTTGTCGTACTAGGAGAAGAGTCTGTGTTTGTAGGTGTAGATGATAACTGTGCTGGTGAACCAGTGACGGTAGGTGTCGGTGATGATTCCGAAGAGGACGTCGTGGAGCCAGTAGGTGTGGCGGATGCGCTGGAGGGTGAATCAAGAATACCGGCGGCGGGAGAGTAGATCAGCGGCGCTCGGCTTAAATCGCAGCCCAGCCATGTATACGTCTGGTCCTTTGTGACGAGCAGGTTCGAATAACAATAGCTACTGGCCTTGGTGCTAAGTTAATGTTAGTGTAAAATCCAGATTACACACTATCGTGTTTCTCACCAAGTAATGGTAGGCAAATCCGACTGGCTCGTCTTCCCACATCCATCAGAGCATGTACTCGAATCCACGCAGGCTCTCGGTATGTCGGTGCAGTCTTCGGCTTTTGTGAGTAGAACATTGCACCATCCGAAGTAGCTGGCTGTGTGGTCGAGGAAGCAAGTCGAGCCCTCGGGTGCCTTCCACGAGCGGGCAAGTTCGCCGTTCCGGTAGCCGCAGATGGACAACCCGGGGTTTGAGGGTGCCTCCGTTTGTCGTGGGCGCAGATGGACATCTAGAGGTCGAGCAGTAATGGGGAAAGGATGCGCATTGCGATCGTGTATGTGGTCAGGACTCGCTTGTGACAGGAGCGCTGCGGAGAAACACAGAACGAAAAATGCGCGTACTATCGCCATCGAATAATATCAAGAAAACGAACGACGGAACAGAGAGATCGAAGAGAGAAGCAGAAGAGCGCATCTGCAGGGGATAATCAATCTTTTAGACGCCGACTGGCGTCTCACAATACCATTCGATTTTACCGGCAAC
This sequence comes from Lentithecium fluviatile CBS 122367, assembly GCA_010405425.1. NCBI lineage: Eukaryota > Fungi > Ascomycota > Dothideomycetes > Pleosporales > Lentitheciaceae > Lentithecium > Lentithecium fluviatile. Next base: position 214,127 of record MU005602.1, on the reverse strand, counting down.
GCATGGCCCTGTCGCAGGTCTTTCGCGCGAGACGGGCCATAACGCGGAAAACTCTAAATTCTTTTCAAGGCTGGCGCCGACCCGTAAGCGCCCACATGCTGGCAGGCTTTGCTCGGCATCAACGTTTCTTTCCTTCGTTAGGTTAGCAGTGTGGAGAGCAGCGCTGAATAGCGGCTGGCACCGCTGTTGGAACATGGATGCGGGAGATCAAGGTTCGCTTGGGTATAATTTGAGGCTTTGTAAATGGTGGAAAGGGGGTCGATATTTTAAGACTTCTCGATGTTGTGAGAACAGCGTGCGGAAGTTGCGATTCCGATGCGGATGGAGTGAAAGTACGCATTTGGTAATGGTTTTGAAGACGAGATGGCTGACTAATGCCCACGTGCCGTGCCTGGGAAAGATAAATGCCCGAAGCGGTGACTTGCAGGTTTCGTGTTCAAACTATTTGGTGAGTCTGTAATTACATATGAACGTACATGTTCTTTCCTCCTAGACAAAAGCAAAGAAGCTCGAAATGTGTCCAGAGAAGGCATTCGACGAAGCTAGAAGAGTGAATGCCAAACGGGGCTAGTCTACCGAACCCTGGTTTGGAAGGTGGCCTCTTGGTCGCCAAGACAAACTTCGCCCGCGCGCAAAACCGTCAATTCACACTTCCTTTGCCCATCACCGCGCTCGCTCCTCCAGCTTCTAAAGAACCGCTCAGTCTAATCGCCCCAGCGTAGCCATTCGATCACCCTGTTCAGTCCTCTGTCTGATCTTCGCCATGGCTATCAATCCGCAGGTGTATGTATCTGTCAGCCCGCCCGCCTCTTTGCGCCGCTTGCTAACAATTGTGCCGTGTAGGACCAACCTTATCATCATCTTGTATGCCTCGCGCTCCCTACATGCCGTTCCACGTAGCGACTGACCGAACACAGGGGGTTCATGCAGATCTCCAAGAAGGTGCCCTTCGATGACCCGAACGTGCTGAACGGCGTGCGCGCCCTCTACGTCCTCTCCAACATCATCATCGCCGGCATCTACTTCTACGTCCAGCAGCAGATCAACAAGAAGAATGGTACGTGGCAGATCTGCGCGGCAGGCGGACATAGGCGCTCCAAACGCAAACACCGAGAGCAGGGCTAATCCCCTGCAGACATGACGGTCGTCAAATACGTCGAGCCCGCCCCGATGGGCTCCGGCGAGGAACCCAAGTTCGTCGCGACCACGGTCAAGGCCTACGATCTCCAGCAGCTCAAGGCGGCGTACAAGGCGCAGCTCATGGGCGTCGGCATGATGGCCTTCATGCACTTCTACATGAAGTACACCAACCCGCTCCTCATCCAGTCCATCATCCCGCTCAAGGGCGCCTTCGAGGGCAACCTGGTCAAGATCCACCTTCTGGGCCAGCCAGCGACGGGTGATCTACAGAGGCCATTCAAGGCGGCTGGTGGCTTCATGGGCGCTATGCAGGGTGGTGAGGTGAAGACGGATAAGAAGAGCATCGAGGCTGCTGAGCGTGCGGGCCGTGGCGGTGTCAAGGACGAGTAGATGGCTCGGGACATTCTGGAAGAGCGAGCTGCTTTTTGGGAACATGCTTTATGGACCCGGTTGCATAGCACTTGAGGTTTGGGGCTCATGGGATACTATAAAATATCATGTCTGCTAAATGTACTTTAGATAGAATTCGTTACACTGCTCTCATGAAGTCTTTGAAGTTCCTCGCTGATATCGAATCACCAACCGAGGCGCAATTCCCACTGATCTGGATCGCGATATCTGGGAGGGTTTCAGCTTGGGGACTGTTTTGTCGCGGTGATGAATGGGGGTTAGATCTCGAGGATAGTGGTAGTTGAATTTGGCATGGAGGGATGGAAAGGTGCATTTAGTCCTTGGAGGCGAGGTGTCGCATGAAAGTATCTGGGTGAGCATAAGTATATGAGATGACCAGAGATATTACATGGTTGACAAGCGAGTCGCGCATACAAGCGAGTCGCGCACCCTACCAAGTCTTTCCTCTAATCTCACTTTACCATGCAATGGCTCCACACCACGCTCTTTAAAAGTCTAAAAATAAAGGAGATATTTAGCTTATAATTTTATCTCTTAATACGTACTAAATTTAAAATGCTAAACGCACTACTATAGCCTTTAACGTTTCTAAATTAACGCTGCGCGACTAACGCGCTAGGAAGCCTCTATAACGCGATTACTAGCCTAACTTAAAGAAGTTTACCTAGCTAGAAGAGGAGGTAATTATTAGCTATATACTTAACCTAGATTAATGTATATTTGCGCCTATATATACAGCTATATATAATATAGCTAATAAACTACTAGCTATGCGTAGTAGAGGCTACGTTAGCATCTACTAGCTACGTAACTTTATTAAGCGTATAGATAGTCTTAAGACGCGATTTAATTAAGCGTATAATAGGTAGAAAGCTCTATATAAGGATTCTATATTAATTAGAAGCTAGTTTAAGCTTATAGAGTAGATAAAGACTAAGTATAATATCTATAATAAGAATATCTATAACTTTAATAAGGCTAGCTTTATAATAGGTAAGATTATAACTTAGCTTATTATAATAGAGTTAGAGAGAAGAGGTTAGCTAAAGGCTATCTAGTTGTTATAACCTATAAGTTAAATAGAATTTAGATAACGTGTTTTATACCTAAGTTATAAATCTAAGCAAGTTATATACTTTACTCTACTAAACCGCCTGCGCAGCGACGCAGCGCAATACTATAAGCAGATTTTAGACTATACGTAATAGGAATCTATTCTTAAGAAGCCCTGCTATTATCTATATTCTTTAAAACTACTATATAGGTATAGAAGTTATACCTAACTTAACTATAATTGCTATAGCGCCTCTCTATGCGTATTCTCTTTGCACTACTCTTACTATTATTATAACTACTACTCTTTCTTTTAGTAAGTAAGTTAGATATCTCTCTAATTATTAAGATCTTCTCTACTTATATATAGCGTCGCTTGCAACTCTAGCGCTTTATTAACGCCTTAACGGCCTTCTAAAGGTAGTTAAGTTTCTTTTATATTAATACTATATTATAAGCTGTCTGCTAAGCGCTCTTAGTAAGCTACCTAATCTATATATCTAAAAAACTTATAGAGAAACCTAGGCGCCTTTGTATCCTCTATTAAATAAGCGTTAATTACGCCTCTATTTTATAGGCATTATGTAGTATCTACGCCTTCTAAGTAACGTTATTCTATTATAGCAAAGTTAGCATGTGTAACCTTATATTAAGCTTAGATATTACTATCTCTAAATTAAATAAAAGTAATTTAGCGCCTTAAAACCCTATATAAGTATTCTTAACTATAAATATTTAGTTATAAGCAGCTCTAAAGGCTAGTAAAAAGGTTTTCTTACTAATATAGTAGATATAGTTACGTGCTAAGGCTAAGATACTATTACTGTAGCTACGCTTTAATAGTAAGAAGTAGGTAACGTTAAGGGGCTATAATAGGTATAATAAGTAAAAGAGTATATAGAGAGTAATTATCTTATTTTTCTTATAGTACTTTTAGAAATTAAGTAAGTAGTAGCTCTTATAACTATTAATAATTAGTAATCTATATACTCTAACTAGCTTTATATACATATTAAAGTATTTAAGCTAGGTAAGCGCTAGCTTATTACTAGTCTAGCTATTTAGACTAACTTAGATAATTTAGCTATATAGTAACTCTAGCTTAAACTAGGTAAAGATAAGAACCTTAATAGTAAAGATAATAAAGAGTAGAATACGCTTTCCTATTGCTCTAATACCTTATATTAGAGTAACCTACTTATAATTACTAGGCTATAGTTTCTTTACTTTTCTAGACTTATCTAAGCCTATTACTATAAGCTAAGACGTAATCTTACCTATTAAAAAGCCTAATTTATAAAAGTTATCTATATCCTTATCTTAAATACTATACTTTACCTTTATTAATTAAACTAGCTTAAACTAGCGCTAGGTAAGCGCTAGGTCTTTATAGGTAGCTTACTAGCAATTATATAGATAGCTCTAGCGCTTCTTAATCTTAGGTATACGCTTAATAAAGTTATTAACCTAGTGCTTACTAATAGGCTTCTTACTCTAATCTTTAAGTAATCTATCTACTATTTTCTATATACGAGGCTCTATTAAAGGTAGACTATAAAAGAATATATTAATTATACTTTATATAATAACCTCCTCTTCTAGTTTTATAAGGCGCTTTAAGTTTAGTTTATAATTATCTTAAGAGCGTTATCTAGCGCGTTAGTTAAAGAGTATTTATAGAGGGACGTTATAAATTACTTTAGCACGTCTTTTACTTTAAATCTATTTTATTCTAATATCTAAGATAGTAAGGTATATATTCCCTTTAGTATAGAATCTTCGCGCGTTATGTTATTAAGGCATTACGCGTTATTACTGCACAGGCGGTTTAGTAGGGTAAAGTGCACGACTCGCCTAAATTTACAACTTAGGTGTAAAACACGTTAACATAATTAGTAGTTAGATAACCGCTAAGGGCATGCGTAAAAGAAATAACTACTAACTAGAGATAAGTTACGTAACTAATAGCTACGCTAAGAACTATTATAACTAATAATAGCCTTGCGACTAACTATTAACTTATAGCTATAGGTATATAGAAATAGCAGGAACTCTTATAGTTTCTAGTATTTAACTTATTTTATTAATCTATTATTTAGATTCTAATAAGCCTTATTAATTTAATTATCTTATAACTTTAATACTAACTACCTTATTACTTACTTACATAACTAATACCCTCTCTTCTCTTTATTACTTCTACCTAAAAATTAACTAACCTCTTTAGAATTAGCTATTCTGTAGGAACGTAATATATTAAACACCCTTAATATAAGTAACTTTAAAGGCACTATCGCGGTTACTAACCCTAAGAATAAGGTAGCTAAGCTAGACCTATACTATAAAGACTGTAATAAACTTAAAGAATAAATCCTTTAACTTAAACTCTACTTCTATATCTTAGAACTAGAAATAGAGAGTAAGGAGAAAGTTATTCTTATAGCATTATACTTATAAAGTAAAGTAGCTATCTAAATTTAACTATACCTAGTAAGCTACCTAGCTAAAGAAAATTATAAAGATAATATTATTAACTAGATTATTAAAGACTATAGGAACTTTAAGAAAAACTTAGGTAACTCTTTAGTATTACTAAGTACCCCTTACTAAATAAGCTATCTAATAACTCTAACAGACGTACTCTATTATAGACTATACTATATACTTTAAGAAATACGCTATATAGCTTAACTAGAAGGAAGTGCCCCTAATAGTTATATATAAGTAGGGCTTAAAATCTATAATCTATAAGAAACTACTATAATCTAGATATCTTATAGCCTTATTAAAGAATCTTTACAAGAAATCTATTAGGATTAACGCTAAATAGTATAAACTATACTAAGAACTACGCTAATAAGAATAGAAGCTACGTCCTAGCTTTAGAAAGCTACCTAATAGCTACCTAATAAAGCCTTAGACCTTAGGTAACTAACTATAGCGCTACTAGTATAATAACTATAGATATTAGCTAATAAAAGGAATCTAGTATAATAACTTAGAAAAGAAAAAGGAGAAAGAACTAGGCTTTTATAAGCCTTACTAGCGTAACTCTAAAGAACCTCTAATAGAACTATAACTCTAAGAAGTAGAAACGCGTAAATACTTTACGTATAGTAAGGTAGGCTACCTTATAAAGAACTACTATTCTAAGAATAAGGTTAGATAATAACTAAATATAATATTAAAAGAAAACTAGAAAATAGATAAAGAATAGAACGTAGTTAGTAAGATTAAGAACCTTAACTTAGAAACTATAAAACACCTAGACACCCTAGATAAATAACTATATAAAGATTTAGAAGAACTTAAAGATAAAGAGGAACTCTACTACTCTATCTAGTAGGTACTAACTCTATATCTAGATATAAAGAAACCTTACCTAGGTACGCCTATAGTATAAGACTTTATTAAAAAAACTAATACGTAACTACGTAACAGAGACGCCCTTTTATAAGGCGTTATTAGAAAAGACCCTAAACTATAAAATAACTATAAGAAAAGACTCTAACTAGTTATCTAGAAGATATAAGAAATAGTAGATTAGAACTATAAATATTAAGATAGTAGGATAATATTACGGTATCCTCCCTAGATCCCCTAACACTACTAAGTCCTGTTCGTACTATTATTAGTACGCCTAGAACTATTCTCTAAACTTTACCCTAACTAGCAGTTAGTCTGCGTACTAGAAGTATAGACTACCCCTCTAAGTATTTCTACTTTACACCTATTTTACTATTTCTATTCTATATATAACGTCTTATATTACCTAAATATTACATGCAGTAATTAATTACTCTTTACTATAAGAACTAAAGGCCTATTTATTACGTTCTTATAATATTATATTATATCTCTACCCCTAGCTATTATAGCTACTAACGCGAATCTAATATAATAGATTCTTACTAAACTAGCGTCTATCTAAGCTAGTAGCAAGGTAATTAAGGCTAGTAATAAAGCGTTATAGTAGACTCTTACTTAGTAAGAGGCCTAATACTATAATAATATAGCTGCCCTCTAATAAGAATTTAAAAAACGTTTAGCTACTATTAAATAGTTAGCCTCTCTTCTACCTAAAGCTATAGTAGAGGCTAAGGTTTAACTAGCGCCTATAACTATCTAAAAGTCTAGAACTAGCTTATCTCTCTTCTAATAGACGCCCCTAATAACCTAAGCTACCTTAAATATCTAATCTAAGAAGCTCCCTAACCTACTATTATTTATAGAAAAGAAAAAGAACCTACTACTCTTTCTAACTAAGCTCTAATATAAGCTTAAAAGAAACTCTAACTAATTTCCTAATAAAGAAGCGTAATTAATTTATACTTACTCCTAACTTAAACGCAACCTTACTACTCTTATTAACTTATTAATAAGAAAAGATATTTATACTATAGAATAACTTATTAGTTTTCTTTAGGCTACTTATAGTAACCTAAACTATAAACTAACTACCTAGAGCTAACTAGATAACTTAAAGTAAAGATATAAGGGTTTTCTCTTCTACTTTACTAACTTCTAACGCCTAATTACTAATATAAACCTAAATAAGGGCGCCTAGATTAACTAGCTCTACTATTCTCTATTAGATAACCTTTACTAAGTAATAGTTAGTATTCTAATCCTCTTATTTCTAAATAACTATACTAATATAATTACCTTATATAATAATAATATAAGGTACCTTCTAGCCTACTACTCTACTCTAACTACCTCTTAACGCTTCTTACCCCCTTATAGAGATTCTAATGTAATAGAAATAGACTTAAGCTATATACCTACTAGATTAAAGAAGTATAAGTACTATAGAAAGAAAGAATTATACTTTAAGTATAGTAAATATAGCTATATCTTCTATAACTATTCTATTCCTATTCTTTATACCTAAAATAATAGCGTTTTTACCTCTGCCTGCTCTGCTACTCCTCTAACTTATTAATAAAGAAGTTCTAGCCTAACTACCTTACTCTATAGCCCTTTCTAATAATTCTACTAAAGCTATAGCTATAAGAGTTTATAAAAAGGCTTATTCTAGAGTTAAGTTACTTTCTAGAACCTATATTACATTAGATCTCTACTAACCTTTAGACTGCCTCCCTAACTAAGGATTAGAAGTATTAAATTAATATACCTATCTTATTAAAATAGGGTAGACTTATTACTATAGTCTAAGCCTATTACGAGGACGTAACAAGTAGGCCTTTAGTTCTTACAGCAAAGACTAATTAATTACTACGTGTAATATTTAGGTAAATACAAGACGTTGTGCGTAGAATAGAATAGCGAAATAGGTGCAAAGTAGAAATACTTAGGGGGTAGTCTGTGCTTTAGTGCGCGAACTAACTAGTAGATAGAGTAAAATTTAGAGAATAGTTCTAGGCGTACTATTAATAGTACGAATAGGACCTTAGCAGTGTTAGGAGATCTAAGAAGGATGCTATAATAGTACCCCCTCCTTATTCTCTTTTAAATTAGGTATTAGGATAATAGGCTACTAGGTCTTAGTTTATTTAGGTATTAGGTGTAGAATTGCTTAACTACTTTAGTTTCTTCTAGAAACTTAGCTAGTTCCTATAATAATTTATTATAGCTAGTCTATTAGGTTAGGTATTTCTAGGTTTATTTCCTCTTATTATAGCAGATTCTCTTAACGCTCTTAATAATAAACTCTAGTTTATTATTAATTATAATAAGTTTAGGTAGCAGTTTCTGCTAGCTAGGCAGGAAATTAGACTCTAGCGCGGCTAGTTAGATTAATAAGATATAAAATACTAGGTGTATCTTTATATTACTAGGTAGGTTTAATTAATAAGCGTAGGATAAGACTATTTTAGCTACTAGAAATAGGCTAAGGTTCTTCTAGTCTAGCTTCTTTAACTATTAGTTAGTTTAGATATTTTAGGCATTAAGCTACACTTAATCGCCTACCTTATATATTAGGGTAGGTATTCTTATCTAGTTTACGTATTCTTATTATATAGCTTGCGACTATAGTAACTCTTTATATATAAACTTAATTATATTACGTATCTTCTTAATTATCTTATTTACGTTAGCTACTTGCAGTGCCTAATAGGCTAGGCAAATAGTATTTATTAGGGGTTTAAAACCTATTTAGGGGTGTTATCTATAGTTTATAAGGAATAGAGAAACTTATATTAATTTAGAGGTTATATTATTAGCTTTAAATTATACTATTAGTAGCTATTATACCTAGTTATCTTATTAATAGTTTATAAATACTTAGAGGACTTATTCTATTATAGCATTTACGTTCTTAGTTTATCTATTACTCTTAGAGTAGAAAGTAGTAGAAAGTTAGACTTAAATCTTTAGTTATTTATATAGTTTATTATAGAAGGCAGAGACAAACTATGTTTCTTAATTAGATACTATAGTATTAGGCAGGCTATAATAAACCTATACGTATTAGAGAAATAGTTCTACTATTATAGGGGCTGTTATTAACGCGTAGAGTATTATATATTAGTACTTTAATAGTCTATTAACTACTACTATAATATTTATATAGTCTTTAGATTTAGGTAAGTTAATAATAAAGTTAATAGAGATGTCTTACTATTAGCGTTTAGGTATAGGTAATAGTTTTAATAAGCTATAGTACTTCTTATAAGAAGCCTTCGCTCTATAATATATATAGTAGCAGGTAATAAATTATTAGATAGTATTAAATATACGCAGCTAATAACACCCGTGCTATAGAATGTTAAGAGTCTTTCCTCTACTAGGATAGCTACTAATAGAAGACTTATGTATAAGTTAGAGTAGCTTAATTCTTAGTTTATTAGAGTTAGAAATTACTAATTAGTCTTAGTAGTATAATCTGCTATTTTAGTCTTCGCACTTACTTAGAGTAACTAGTTTAGACTATTAGGCGCCCTCTTAGAGTAACTTTAACGTATCTTAGATAAACCTATTACTAGCGTATTTGTTATTAATAATATCTATTATTAAGTAGTTCGTCTTAGTTAGATTTATTATTATTAGGGCTCTTAGGGATGTTATTCTAGAAAGCCCTAAAGGCTTAGAGAATAGTTTAGGCCTTAATAGTATCTAGTTTCTAGCTTATTAGGCTCCGTCTTACGTAGAGACGTCTTAGGAGCGTCTTATTAGAGTATTAGGCTTTTCTTCCTTCTTTCTAGGATAATAGGTTATTATAAAGTTAAATTAGAAGAGGTATTTAGACTATTAAGCTTATTAGTAGCTTAACTACTTTATTATTATAAAGTACTATAGGTTCTTATAGTTACTTAGTACTTTAATTAGGAAGGCGGCTCCTTTAAGTTTAGGTTTCTACTACTTAAAGTATTAGATAATTATAAGTAATTCCTTATTATAGATCTTATAGTTACTCTTAGTAGAGCTTATACGCTTTAAGAAGTACGTAATAGGCTAGGTTATACTATTAGCGTTTATCTAGGATATAATACCTACTACTACGTAGTTAGAGGAGTCTGCTTCTA
>MU005602.1:175666-188518 GCA_010405425.1 Lentithecium fluviatile CBS 122367 | reverse complement strand
AGGGGTATATCTAAACCTTAAAATTACTAGCAGCTAGCCTATTTACCTTTATATAGAAGAAGGACGGAGAACTATAACTATATATAGATTATTAGCAACTTAATATAATAACTATTAAAAACTAATATTTATTACCTAACGCAGCTAAGCTAAGGGACAGACTTGCGAAAGCTACTATCTTTACTTTACTAGACCTTTAAGATAGTTACTACCTTATATAAATAAAGAAAGAAGAAGAATAAAAAATAGTATTTAGGTTAAGACATAAACTTTATAAATACCTAGTTATACCCTTTAGACTTACTAATGCACTAGTAACATTCTAAGCGCTTATTAATAATGTACTATAAGAACACCTTAACATATTTGTTATTACTTATATAGACGATATTCTCGTCTTCTCTAAGTATAATAAGGATTACCTAGAATATATTAAAGCGGTACTTAGCGCACTAAATAAGGTAAACCTACGTCTAAAACTAAAGAAATGCAAGTTCTACGTATAAGAACTTAAATACTTAGGTTTCGTTATAAACGCACGAGGCATTAAAATAAGTCCTAATAAGATTAAAGCTATACGCATATAGCTACAGCTAAAAATAGTAAAGCATATTTAAGAGTTTCTAGGATTCTGCGGATTTAATTAATAGTTTATTAAAAATTACGCAGTAATTACTACACCTCTAATAGAACTTACAAAGAAAAATATACTATTTACGTAGAAAGATAAATAAGAAAAGGCCTTTTAACTCCTATAAATAGCATGTATTACGCTACTAGTACTTATTAACTTCTAAAGTAATAAGCTACTATAGATTAAGACAGACGTAAGCAACTAAGCGCTTAGAGCGTACGTAAAATAAGAAAGAAATAGAAAATAGTACCTAATAGCCTACTATTTAAGGAAGCTTACGGATGCGGAAACATAATATAATATCTATAATAAAGAACTATTTATAATTATTAAAGCACTTAAATACTAGCAAATCTATGCACATAGCTGTTCTAAGCTTACTATCTTTACTAATTATAAGAACCTTCTAAGGTTTATAATAATAAAGGATCTTATACTAAGATAAGCAAGATAGTCTAAAGTACTTAGACAGTATAGGTTTAGGATTATATACATACTAGGAAGAGAAAATAGACGCGCTAATATACTAAGCTAATAAAGTAACTTAGCTAAAGATAAAATAATCGCACGTGCCGCTATCCTAGTATAAAACAAAGACGAATTACTTAGCTTATTATAAGAACTTAATACGCTCCTTATAATAGGATAAGAAGTACCTAAAAAATAATAAGAATAAGTTATTAGATAATATTATAACAACCTAATATATAGACACCCTAGCATTATAAGAACTATAGAACTTATCTAGCGTAACTACTAATTTAAGGGAATAAAGTAAAAAATTATAAACTATATTTAAAAATGCGCAGACTGCTAAAAGAATAAACACGGCACTTACGCACTATACGGAGAAATGCAAGCGATCTAGATTTTAGAAGAACCCTAGATAGATATCTCTATAGACTTTATTACTAGACTACTAAATTCTAAGGACCTAGTAACTAACACATTATATAATGCGATACTAGTAATCGTTAATTAATTTACAAAGTACGCGGAAATAATTTCATTCTATAATACTTACATAGTAAGATAACTTAAATTCGTAATCCTAGACTAACTAGTTAGGCACTACAGAATACTAAGGATAATTATTAGTAATTAAGATAAGCTATTTACATCTAACTATTAGACGACATTAATAGTAATTATTAGAATAAAACGAAAACTATTAACGGCCTATTACTTATAGACAGATAAATAAACTAAACAAATAAACAGAACTATAAAAACCTATTTAAAAATATACAGCAATAAACTGTAAAATAATTAGGTATTACTACTACTAATAGCTTAGTTAGTATATAATAATAAGAAATTAGAAGCAATAGGATGAACACTATTTTATGCGAACTACAGAAGATATCTACATCTCTTTAAAAGAACCTTACTAATAAAAGTATAAACTAAAATAGTAGTTAACAACGCTAAGGATATATATAAAGCATATAAAGAAATAAAGAAAAATATGTAAGAGGCATAACAGAAAAGCATTTAATATAATAATTAAAAACAAAAAACAGCACCTTAGCTAAAGAAGGGGGATAGAGCATATCTGCTTATAAAAAATCTTCGCATAATATAACTAAGTAAGGGACTAGACTACGTAAAAGTTAGACCGTTTTTAGTTCTTAAATAAATTAGCCTAGTAAATTATAAACTCTAACTTCTAAGCGATGCAAAGGTCTACCTAGTATTCTACGTATCTACCTTAGAACTAGTAGATCCTAAGACGCCGCTATAAATAACATTTTATTACTAGAAAGACGAAGAAGATAAGTATAAAGTTAAAGCACTACGTAGGTACTATAAGGTAGACTAATAAGACTTCTAGAATAGCAACTTCTACTAGAAATAGCTAGTAAAGTAGAAGGAATATCTTAAGTTAGAAAATATATAGGAACCTAAAGCTAACCTGTAGAACTATTAGTAACTACTTAAAGAAGTAAGACTAAGGTTTAATACTTATTATTACACAGGATAAATATAACTATAAAAACTACTCTTAACTAAAGAGTAGCACTGTCCCCTATAGTAATAAAAAAACCTAAACTACTAAGAATAGACTCTAAGAAAACTAAGAATAAGAAATTATTAAGAAGCTAATTTAGTAAAGAATTAGGAAGAAGACTATTAACCTATAACTAGCCTAGGTTAGTAGGGACTATACCTGTAGAAAATAAGAATAGCGCACTTAACTTATTTAACTAATTCTAGACCTATAGTAAGGCAAGGTTGCAACGCGCTATATTTTACTTATAACTTCTTAACTCTACTAACTTGCGCTACGCGCAAGTAACTACCTAAGTAATCTACGTAGTAGACTCCTCTATACGCAGAAGCGCTAACTCCTTCTTACGCTTCTCTTACTCTACCTTTTCTTATTCCTTCTTAGAAATAAATAGACTATACTTAGCCTTTACCATAATATATCTAGCATAATAACTAGACGCTATATCTATAAAACATCGCAGACCCTTCTCTTTATAATAACTATACTAAAACGACATCTCTTACGCAGCCGCACGTATACGCGCTGCCTAGGACTAACGCTCTAAGGTAGAAGTTTCCTTATAAGGCGCACGCGCTCTGTTAGTTCGCTGTTCCTTAGGCATAGTTAGTAAGGTCTAAGAAACATAAATAAAGCGCGGGGCATTACGGATTTTATACTAATAATTAATATAGTATAGGAGAATAGGCAGGGGTATTAAGACAATTACCTAGAAAGAGGAGAGGTAATATTAAGATTTAAGAATGTAGAATAAAGGGCGGAAAGAATAGGATAATAGTAATAATATAGGGCAACGCTGTAATACTATAACTAAGATTAGGTAATAACACTATCCTACTAAGCCACGACATCCCGCTAAGTAAGGGATAGTTAACTATCCTTAGATGGCCAAACTATCCTATGCTCTTAGGATAACGGTACTCTAAAGGGATGGCATTACTATATATAGGAATAACAGGAACCCCTATAGTTCCTAGTGTTTAACTTAGTTAACAATCTATTATTTAGATTCTATTAAGCATTGTTAATTTAACAGTTTTACAACTTTAATACTAACTATCCTATTACTTACTTACGTAATTAATAACCTCCTCCCTATTGTTGCTCCTACCTAAGAACTAACTTACCCTTATAGGACTAGCTACCCTATAGGGACGTAACATTAATATAACTTATACTATTTAGCGTTAATTCTAATAGATTCTTTATAAAGGTCCTTTAGAGAGGCAATAAGGTTTCTAGAGCGTAGTAGCTCTTCGCGGATTTTTAGTTTTAAGCCTTATTTATACATAACTATTAGGGTACTTCTTTCTAGTTAAGCTGCACGGCGTATTTCTTAAAGTGTATAGCGTAGTTAGTAATAGAATGCGTCTATTAAAGTTACTATATAGCTTATTTAGTAAGAGGTACTTAGTTAGTAATACTAAAAAGCTACCTAAGCTCCTTTTTAAAGTTCTTATAGTCTTTAATAATCTAGTTAATAGCGTCGCCTTCGCGATTCTCCTTAGCTAGGTAGCTTAAGAGGTATAGTTAGATTTAGGTAGTTGCTTTGCTTTGTAAGTATGATGCTGTAAGGATAACTTTCTTTTTGCTCTTTATTTTAGGTTCTAAGACGTAAAAGTAGAGTTTAAGTTAAAGGATTTACCCTTTAAGTTTATTACGGTCTCTATAGTATAGGTCTAGCTTAGTAGCCTTATTCTTAAAGTTAGTAACTGTAGTAATACCTTTAAAGTCGCTTATATTAAGGGTGTTTAATATATTACGTCCTTATAGGGTAGCTAGTCCTATAAGGGTAAGTTAGTTCTTAGGTAAGAGCAATAACAGGAAGGAGGTTATTAATTACGTAAGTAAGTAATAGGATAGTTAGTATTAAAGTTATAAAACTATTAAATTAATAATACTTAATAGAATCTAAATAATAGATTATTAACTAAGTTAAACACTAGGAACTATAAGGGTTCCTGCTATTCCTATATACTCGTAGCTCTAGTGTTAATAGTTGGCTGCGGGACTATTAATAGTTGCGATAGTTCCTACTAAAGCTATCGCTAGTCCTTAGCGCGGCTATTAATCACGTAATACAACAATAATTAGTGTTTATGTCTTAGTACCTTTCGTTAGCGTCTAGGTACGCGACTAATTATTATTCCTGTCGCTTATTCGACCCACCAGTCGTAACATTAACGTCCTTACTTAGCTACTTAAGTATATAGTTAAGAAAAGTACTTAGGCTAAAGAGGCTATATCTAGTCCTTAGAAGCGCGTTTATTAGTACGCTATAGCGCTAAACGTAGGTATTATTAATAAGAGCGTAGCTTATAAGCGCGAGGTTACCTATATTAGTAGTAAGATAATAGTGCGTTAGTAGTAGGCTACTAAGTATACGTATAACTTTAAGAGATATAAGGTATACTTATTATCTCTTTTAAGAGCTCTTACTAATTATTATAGTATAGTTTAAGTAGTATTAGGGCTCTTAAGCCTTCTAACTTTATAACTAACGCTATACTAGAGTTATAGTTTACTACGCTCTATAATAATAATATATAATAACCTAAGAGCTTATAGAACTATAAGAGGCGCTAGTTTTACTTTAAAAATAAGATTTTAACAGCTCCCCTTAGGGGTAGCAGTACTATACTAGTTACCTCTAATAAAAGAAGGAATTTACTATAGTCTCTAGGCACTAGGTCTATACTAGGTAGCTAAGCTGCTATAGGCTTCCCCCTTCTATAGTAGTATGCTACTAAAATAATATATATATCTATAAATTATAGCTTATCTAGTTCTCTATAACTTTTTACCTACTTATAATAAGCTTTTAGCGCTTTACTTTAAGCAGTAATAAATACTAAACTAGGGCTTCTTATATATATTAAGGGGCATACTAGTTTTTACCTAAAGCTATTATCCCTATATAGATATAGAAGTATTATTATATATAACTTCTACCTAAAACTATAGTTCTATATTAGCTAAAGGCGCCGCGTATAATATTACTATAGTCTTACTTAGAGTAGCTATAGCCTACTTCTTTATAGGTCTTCTCTATTATATCTCTAAGCGCTTTCTATAGGAGTTACGCTTACTTAGGTAAGGTAACTAGTTATCTAGGTATTCCTAGTATTTCTAGAGAACCTTATTATAATAATTAAGATTCTTCTTAACCTCCTAGGTAGCGTCTTCTAATAGCTACCCTAGCTATTTAATAAGGAACTTTTGCTAACTATAGGTAACCTTATAGGTAAAAATTACCTCTACCTTATATTAGTTATTATTAGTAAGTTTAATATTCTAAACTAGGCCTAGTTTAAAGCTACTACCTTTATAAAGTTTAATCTATTTCTTAAATAGAGAAATATAGAAGATAGGATGTAGCTAGGCTATAGATAGAGGTAGGTTAAGCCTATACGCTAGCTATCTATACTATTTCTTAATAGTAAACAGGCCTAGATACTTTACGTCTAGCTTCTTACTTAGCCGCTTAGTTTTAATATTAGTAGCTTTTTATAAAACCTATTTACTAATAGTAAAGTATTTATTAGTCTACTTAGAATTATACTAAGCTTACTAGTGTTATTAGGCTTATTCTAACGCCTTATAGGTATCTAACTAATTCTTTACTTACCTCTTTAGATATGCGTTTACGCGTTAGCGTATTACTAGAGTTATTATAAGTATTTTCTAGAGGTCTAGTAGAAGCTATAGCTAGTAATTATCTAGTATACTATTAAAGCCTTATAACTTAATACTAAATATAACCTTAATTAGACTCTACCTATAAGTAGAGTAAGCTTTAGAGTTATATACGTATTCTACTATAGGTAGTAAACTATACTAGTTATCCTATTAATAGTTATAGTATATATAGAGGTACGTCTTTAGCTCCTAATTTTAGCGCTCTATATAGCTATCTATTTATAGATAGAATGCTATACTTAGTCTACGCCTTATCTATAGATAAAAGTATATATTACTTTAGAACTTACTTATAAAGACCGTCCCGCAGTCTATTAGTAAGCTATTTAGAGGTTCTACCTTAAGAAACGCTTTTCTATAGAGAAGGTCTATAAGAGCCTACGTAATAATTATCTTAGTAATAGAAAGTTACTAAATATACTTTAAAAAGTAGTTAATAAATATAAGTACTAAATTATACTAGTTGCCTGCGTAGTCTATAGACTCTAGTAAGTTAGTAATAAAGTTTAAGAAGAAATCTCTCTATAGCTCTATTAGTAGAAATATAGACTTTAGCGTCCTCTATAGCTTATACTACCTTACCTTATTTACTTAGTATAGAACGCAGCTATTAATATAGCTTTTAATATCTTTAGCTAGACTAGTCTAATAGTACTTCTAGTAAAGAATTACTATTATCTTCTTAATACTATAGTATCTACTAAGGGAATTATTATAGTTCCTAGTAAAAAGAGCTTAATAGAGAGCTTAATCTTAGAAAATCTATACTTTTCTAGCTCTATAAAGAACGCCTTACAGATCTTAGATCTATTAGGGCTTACTCTTAAGGCGCTTCTTTCTATTCTAAAGTATCTAATCTAAGAGTTAGTAATAGGCTATATTACGCCTCTAAATCTTATAGAGATAGTTAAGTAAGAGCTTAAATAGATCTAAAATAAAGGCCCTATCTTCTTATATAGCTACTTATATAAAATAGTATAATAAGTAAGTATAAATTACCTAGTAATAAAGAAATGCCTTTATAGTATCTACCTAGTTAGCTTACTCTCTAGACTTAGGTTCCCTATTAAGTTATTCTATAGATAGGATAGAGATTACTAATAACGCTATAATATTAGTAGCTAGCGCTGTACTAGAGGATCTCTAGTTAGATTTATATACGCTGCTCTTAGTGCCTATATAGGACCTATATAGTTTCTTATTAATAGGTATAGAATTATAAGCTAACTAACTAATAGCTTAGGTAGTAGTAGACTTCTAGAGAGTTTACGTTTAGAGTTTATTCTAGAGAGTAGAAAGTATAATATTTCTTAGTTCTTTTACTTTCTCTACCTAAAAGCCTTTAGCGTAATTAGATCTCCTTAAGGGAGTGTTAGCTAGATTAGCGCTTTCTAGCTTATATTTAATTTTAAAATTAAAACATGCTAGCTTCTTAGACTAGTATACTTACTTAAGTATAAGCTTCTTTATAGTTATAAAATACTTTAGATTATTATAGTTAGTTACTACCTAGATTATACTTAGGGTATACTTAAGATAGTGCTACTAAACCTTAAAGTATTTAATAATAGCGCTTAGCTCTTTATTATAAGTATACTATTATAAAGATAGACTACTAAACTTATAGCTCTAAAAAGTAACTAGTTTCTAGTACTTTTCTATCTCCTCTTTACTACTTTATAGCTAGAGTAAGATTACTACTATAGTAAACTCTAATATATTTAAGATAATTATAATAGGTTTAGTTAAATTAAAGTGTTATAGCACTAGAGCTTTAGTAAATAGGCTTTTTAATTTAAAAAACGCGTTTCTTACTTCTATTAGCTATAACTACTTCTTATACTAGTAGGTTAGACCTTTCTTTATCTTCTAAGGCTATAGTTTTATTACTCCTATCCTAGGTTTTACCTAATTCTTAGGTAGGACCTAGGTAGTAACTATATACTCTAGAAGTAGTTATATAATCTCTAAGTAATTATAGATAAATTATTAGTAGAAGTTTATAAATTCTATAAAAACTTAAATATCTTAGTACCCTTCTAGCTCTAGCTATTTCTATATAGTTTAGACCTATACTAGATCTATTACTACTTCTTAGAGTATAATAATATAGCCTAAGAACTCTACTAATTTTATAAAGAAGGTATATTTTAACGCCTTAGCGTATAGACTCTATTCTAATAGCCTCTCTAGAACTTCGCGTACGTGCCGCTTATAGTCTACCTTATCTTTAGAGAAGATAAGTATATTATCTAAGTAGACTATATATATATAGTCTATAAGGCCCCTAAGGGCTTTATAGATGTATAATTAAAATAACGTAGAGGCATTAGTTAACCTAAAGAGTATAATAAGATACTTAAAGTAACTATAATAAGTTTTAAACGTAGTCTTCTACTTATTCCTCTTCTTAATATGTAGCCTATAATAGGCGTTACGTAAATTAAGTTTACTAAAGACTTTAGCTTTAGAAAGCTAGTTAAGTATTTTACTAACTAGTAAGATTAGGTAATAGTTCTTAACTATTACCTTATTTAGGCCTTAATAGTTAACGCATAGTTATATTATGCTATTAGCCTTTAGAATAAATAGAATTAGAGCTCTAATAAGGGATTTACTATGCCTAATCTAGCTCTTCTCTAGTATAAAATTAAGGTATTCCTATAGGATCTCTAGTTTATAGTTAGAGAGATTATATATAGGTATATTAAAAGGTATTTTTTCTTTTATTAATTTAATAGTATAGTTATACTCTAAATTCTATTAAATTCTTAATAACTCCTTAGAGTTAAAGATATAAAGCTAGTCCTATAAATACTCTAGAATAAGGGCTTTATTCTTATCTATTATATAAGACTTGCCTATAGGCGACTGCATACCTAGTAGGAACTACTTAGAACTTATATAGTTTCTTTATAGAGGGTCTTACGCTTAGCTTTTACTATAGCGTAGTAATAAGTAGGTAACCTTAGCTACTATAAGCTAAGGTAGATTCTTTAACTTAGAGTAGCTCTTAATATATTTAGTTATATATTTAAGTATTTAGAATATCTAGTTCTTAAACTAGAGTAGTCCCCTCTTATAATAGTAAGTAGCGTCTTATTTAATATCTCTACTATAAAGTATAGTTATATAGCTACTAGACTATTACTAGAAAGCCTTTATTTCTACTATATTCTCTAGTAGTAGTACTTTCTTAGGCTATAGCCTATAAATTTAGAAGTTTTAAGGGTATAGTATATATACCTTTTCCCCTAAGACTATATCTATAAGTAGTTTATTAAGATTAGTAATTTTAATTCTCTTCTTAGCTATATCTTAGAACTACTACTTAAAGGTACTAGTACTATACTAGATCTTTAGGTTAGCCTTAGCTAAGTAAAAGTATTCTAAGATAAGATTATAATCTTTAAACTAGATAGCCTAGAAATTAGTAGGTTTAACTATATATTAGATACTAACACTATTCTTATATATAAGAGTTAGTAAGTATATAGAGCCTAGCTATAACTAAGTTATATTAAGAGTATAAGCTCTAGGCTTTATATACTTAACTATTAGAAGGCTTAGTTATATAGTAGTACTCTTCTAGATAAGGTTAAGTTCTATACCTAAATTAAATAGTATATAGAGAATAACTAGAACGCTATTAGAACTTAATAGTTATACTTTAATAGCTATTCTAAGATATAGGCCGCCTATATCTTATTCTAGTAGCTATATAGTAAGCTTACCTACTAGGACTTCTTTTTTCTTAAGGGGTTAGCCTTATTATTTCTTCTACGTTATTTCTAATATAGTTTTCTTACCTTCTTAAGTTATTTCTAAAATAAGAATATAATACTCTTAGATCTAGAGAGTATTATACTAAAAGGCTATTCTTCTTAAGTCTATAACTCCTTAGAGAATAGCTTCTAATTATACCTTTTTCTACGCTAGCTCTAGTTACTAGTAGGTGTAGCACACTTACCTTCTATAGCCTAGCCTTAGCTAGGCTATTAGTAGTTACCCTTTAAAACTAAGTTAGCTATTTATATAGCTATCTCTATATTTCTAATAGCACGTTTAAATATTAACTAATTAGTAATATTTTTAAGCTAGCTAGCTTATTAAACCTCTTATTAGATTAGCTTTAGGTAGTAAGACTAAATAAAAAATACTTTTACTATCTTCTCTTAAAGGCCTCTAAAGGGGTTTATATTAAGTAGTATAAGCTTATTTATAAAGTAATTATAGAAGACGTTAAAAGAGTCTTTTATTTACTATTTAATATTCTAAAACGTAGCGTAGTAACTATACTTTATAAGTACTAGATCTTTAGCTAGGTTCTTAATATATTACTAGGTTTATACCTAGGTTATAATATAGTTACTATTAACCTTATAATTTAGAATATTATAGTAGGTGTTATATTTAATAAAAGTAATAATCTAACGCGTACGCTAAATTAAATCTTTAGTTATAAAGTACACGTTTTTAATCTATTATTTAATTTACTAGATAGAGGAAGGCTTTTTATTATTACTAAGCTTAGAGGTATTTCTTACTTAGAAGAGGCTTTAAATTACCTTACGTTAAGCCTCTATAGAGAAGCTAGCAGGCTTCTAAGAGTATACTAAGAACGTTTTAAACTTAGCTATAAAAGTATTATAGATTACTTTAGCTTCTATAATTACTAATTTAGAAGCGTTTTTACTTTAAAGCTAGGCCTAATTACTAAATAGTTTAAGTTTTAGGCTTTAGACTAATTAGGGTACAGCTAACCTAGATTTCTATTAGGTAGATACTAAGCCTTTTCTATATATAGATATAGTATTTAAGCCTATAGTAGAGGCTGTAATAAATAGGTATTAGCTTATATATAGGTAGCTACTCTAATATTATAAATATAAGAGCGCGTTAGATTCTTACTAGTTTCTAGTAGGGCTTAATTCTTCTCTAGAGAATAATTTAGATAGTATATCTCTAATAGTATATAATTATTAATTACTATTAGTATTATAAGAGGTTCTTAGGTATATTATAGAGACTTTATAATCTTTTAAGTTATATTTTAGTAACTTAATATTATATTCTTTATTAGGCTATAGCTTATGTATAAGGTCTAATATAGAGTTACGCTATAGCTATTTAGAATCTACCTAGGTAGTGCCTAGCTCTAGGTTAGAGCCTATAGTAGCCTAGCGCTTCTTACGCGTTACTTATAAGCTTAATATTACTTAGTATAATATTAGATAAGGTTAATAAAGATAGTATAAAAAACTCTTTATTTAGTCTTCTAACTACTAAATCTAAGAAGAAGTAGAAAAGGATTTAAATTATAAGAGTACTAGTAGCAAGAAGAGAACTAGATAGAAAGTATATAGTATATTAAGAGATTAGATAAATCCTTATAGAGTAAGGGGGTTTAAGGCTAAGACTATATAGAGCTAGTTACGTGCTAGGGCTAGGCTAACAGATATCTAGTAGTTCTAGCTAAAGAGGCATTATAGCTAGCTTAGCCTAATATTATAATTAGTCTATTATAAAGGTAAGAAGCTAAAAAATGCCTTATATTTAATAGAATTAAAATTCTATAGCTAGGTATTCTATATATTACTAGAAGCTATCTAATAAACTAGAATAGATATAAGCGTAAAGCTATTAGTATAAATATAGGCTATTAACGTTATCTACTTATAATTACTATTCTAGAGTATAGCTTTAGCTTTCTCGCGCTTAAATTACGCCTAGGAAAAGACTCTTTTAGATTTACTAAGAATTCTAATAAGAAAGTTCTTCTTATATATATTATAAATATACTAGCTATTAATCTTATATTACTTAATTTTTTTTTTAGCTAATAGCTTAAAGTATAGCGTATATTTAAAGGCTAAATTAGCCTTATAGCGCAGGGCATTAATCCTAGAGGTCTATTATTAAATTAGCTTAAGTTTATATTACTTAATAAAGCGTAAGGGCTAGCACGCGCTAACGTACTTTCTAGATATTTCTAACGTAAAATTTTGTATTATATTACTTATAGAAGGTTGCTGTTACGGTATCCTCCCTAGATCCTCTAACACTGCTAAGTCCTGTTCGTACTGTTATTAGTACGCCTAGAACTATTCTCTAAACTTTACCCTAACTAGCAGTTAGTCCGCGCACTAGAAGTATAGACTACCCCCCTAAGTATTTCTACTTTGCACCTATTTTGCTATTTCTATTCTATATATAACGTCTTATATTTACCTAGATATTATACGTAGTAATTAATTAGTCTTCGCTGTAAGAACTAAAGGCCTACTTATTACGTCCTTATAATATTACGTTGTATTCCTACTCCTAGCTATTATAGCTACTAACGCAGACCTAATATAATAAATCCTTACTAAACTAGCGTCTATTTAAGCTAGCAGTAAGGTAATTAAGGCTAGTAATAAAGCGTTATAGTAGACTCTTACCTAGTAAGAGGCCTAATACTATAATAATATAGCTATCCTCTAATAAGAATTTAAAGAACGTTTAG
>MU005602.1:153471-171336 GCA_010405425.1 Lentithecium fluviatile CBS 122367 | reverse complement strand
AGTATTTTATATCTCTCTAATCTAACTAGCTACGCCTAAATCTAATTACCTACCTAGCTAGTAGAACCTACTCTCTAAACCTATTATAATTAATAATAAACTAGAGTTTATTATTAAGAGCGTTAAGAGAATCTGCTATAATAAGAGAAAATAAACCTAGAAATACCTAACCTAATAGACTAGCTATAATAAATTATTATAAGAGCTAGCTAAGTTTCTAGAAGAGACTAAAGTAGTTAAGTAATTTTACACCTAATACTTAAATAAACTAGTACCTAGTAGCCTAGTAACCTAACGCCTAATTTAAAAAGAGAATAAGGGGGGGGTACTATTATAGTATCCTTCCTAGATTCTCTAATACTACTAAGTCCTGTTTATACTATTATTAGTACGCCTAGAATTATTCTCTAAACTTTACTCTAACTAGTAGTTAGTCTACGCACTAGAAGTATAGACTACCCCCCTAAGTATTTCTACTTTATACCTATTTTACTATTTCTATTCTATATATAACGTCTTATATTTACCTAGATATTATACGTAGTAATTAATTAGTCTTCGCCGCAAGAACTAAAGGCCTACTCGTTGCATCCTTATAACAGTTACTCGTACGCTAAGAGGTTCTTAATATATTATATAAGTATTACTTTTTGCGTGTTATTAAGTAGTTATTAATTTTTAAATTACTCTAATTTAATCAAGTTACTCTATGCACGCGCCGCGATAACGTTAAGTAATCTACGCTAAAAAAATTTATAATTTCTATATAGCTAAATTTTTCTCTTAGTTTTAGTAATGTAGCTTTAAGAGCTGCGTTAATTAGAGCTATATTAGTAGAGTTATGGTGGGTTAAAAATTTGGCGATTTTAGTGGGCCGCGTGCATTTCGCGATGTCGTGCATTTGCTGATTAAGCACGTTATCCACCCTGCCATCTACTGCTGTGCCGCAACGCCATGTCTTATGTGCGTGGAAGACAGTTAGCACGCGACCTGAAAGAGACTCTTGTGCCCGTCCTTGCCTCCGGATCTGCGTTCAGTTACAAACGATCTCTCTCTCCAGTGAACATACTACCAAGCTTGACGATTAGCCGGGGTTCAATTCCAATTGACCGTACACACGAGGCTGATCGATGCTGTGCCACCAGCGAACAGGCAGAAGCCCATGGGTGTACTGGCTTTGGGCATGAGCAGGACAGGTATGTGCACTGTCAACTGACTCAATCAGTGCTAAAACCAGATAGGAACGATGTGTACGATAATCACGCTGAGAAGTACTCCGATCATCGGTACTGACATCACTAGCATTGAAAGTGGCCCTTGATAAACTGGGCTACAAAATCTATCATTGCTCAGAGTGCGCGACGCGATGGAAGGAGGACCATGTCGTTCTTTTCAAGGAAGCCATGGAGGCAAAACTGCACAGAAAAGGCAAACTTTGGACGGGGGCAGAACTTGACAAGGTCCTACAAAATTACACTGTACGCTGCTTCGTCAACCTGCTATCGGCAAACACTGAAATGTGTTCAGGCTATTGAAGACATCCCATGCTTGCATTTCGTAGACGAGCTTCTGGAACAGCACCCGAAGGCAAAAGTCATCCTGACCACGCGAGACATTGACTCATGGGAGCGATCCGTCCAGAATACAACCTTCAAGATCGTCAATCTGCGCGTAGTGCGATTCATGGTCGCTATCGACCTAATAAGTGCCTGGGATCACATTGTTTGCAGATCACGTAGCTGATGGTGCACAGACTTTCTGGCAGCCAAATTACTGGGTTCTCAAGTCGACGGTAGACAAATGGACTGATGGAGACATGTCAAACTCTGCCGCGTTGCGAAAAACATTCACAGATCACTATGATCATATCGGAGCAAAAGCACCCAAGAACAATCTCCTGGAATTTCACCCACGAAGGCTGGGCACCACTATGTGAACTCCTCGGACACGAAACGCCGAGTGGCATTCCATTCCCAAATGTAAACGATGCCGCCTCTACCGTACGACTGCATTATATCATCGTCCTCATCACTCTGTGGAATATGTTTGGCAAGTATGTAGGGATTGCTCTAGTAGCTATGGTCGCTCACGGTGTGTCTCGATGGATGAGAGCTGGTTAGGTTCAGCGCTCAGGGCAGTGCACGTAATATCAATTCCTTGATCGTGACGCTGAAAGTCTGTGGTTGATTTGCGATACTATATGTCCGATATTACAAGTCCCGCCTACTTTCCCGCCGGCGGACTATCACGCCTGCACTTCTTGACCTTGACCTTCCCCTTTCGCCCGCCCTCCCTCTCCTTCTCCCTCTCCTTCTGTCTCGCTTTGTGTAGTCGTAACTGTTTTCTGCTAATACAATTCCTCGTCCCACAACAGCAGATTTTCCGCGTGTTCAGGCCGTAGTATTCATCCCCATACCCAACCGACAACTCCTCTCCCACACCAACATCCCTAATCGCCTCCACTGCCATAATCCTCAAATTCCCCGCGCGCCGTATGCGGAAGACGGCGTGCGGATTACACGAATGGTTGATGAAGCGCGTCCAATTGCCTTTCCGCTCAGCATCGATGAACACCGTCGCCTCCCCCACCCCACTATCCCCTCTACCTGTTCTCCCTTCCCCCTCCCCATCAACATCCACTCTAGCCTCCCAATCCGACTCATATCCAGAGTCGACCGCCGTAGGCAACACCCCAATCTCCATCTCCATTAGATAATCGCCCTCACCGCAGTTATCCAACGTTCTGGGCTCGCCCGCATACCACCCCAGCACCTGGCCAGCGCGAAACTCACGCTGGGCGAAAACACCAATACCCCGGGCCTCCGTCAAGCGCAGCTCAAAGCACTCCTCCCAGTGCGCAGTCGCCTTCCTCCACTGCTCAAATGTATGTTCGCAGAACGGATTCGCGCAAATTTCGTCCGTGTAGCACCTCTCGCCTACGCAGCCCACATCCCCATTTCCACCCGGAACCGCACCTACAATATCCTCCGTCCGTTCTGGGGGCCATGTACTTCCAGGCGGTAGCGTACGCGGATAGGGCTCGTGCCTGAAGTGCGAGGGGTTGAAGGCGTATGTGTTTATTTGCTCGGGGACGATGCCAGAGTGCGAGGTGGCGAGACGCGTTATGGCGTCAGGGGCGCGGTACCAGAAGTGTTTTTCTGTGCTGCGGAGGTGGAATTTGGGTTTTGCGGGGCTTATGGTTTGTTTGTGGAGCTTGAAGATGCCGGTTGGTTTGCGGGTGGTGAGATGACCTGTGGGGATGATGGTGGTGGGCAGAGAGAGGTCTGTGGATATGGAGAGGCCCATGGTGATGAGATGGATGATGATCACTGGTTAAGGATGGAAGGAAGAGCTTCAGACGGTGTGCAGGAACACGACACGTAACTGAGGAATGTGCCCAGTGAGGATTCTAGAGTTTGAATGTGTTGGGCTCGCGTATGCAGAAGAGGAAGGTAGGATGCGGGAAGGAGAAGGCGCGCAGTCCTAACGCCGTCACGAAATATACGCGGAAAGACGGCAGGAACACAATGCGATTGTCCAGTGTTAAATAAAGATACGGATCAAAGAATGCGGGAGAAAGTAGCAAACTGTTGATGCAGAACAAAGGGTATGGCCGGTCATTGAAGGTAGTTTGTCTTTGTTGAGACAAGCAACTCTACGGCCAGGCGTACATAGAAGTCTTACATTTGATACATATTTTGTACAAGCTGGGAGGACATCCAAACCTAATCATTGAGCTTTCCGTAGAATGGCAAACCGATGGCTTGGAGTAGCAAGCGCGCATCTTTGTTGTTCGTTGCGTCCGTCTGGATCGTGATGTGGCAACCAGGAATCATCTTGGGCGGGTATCTTCTCATGTGTTAGCTTAGTATACTGCATGCTCGTGGATGGAAACTCACGCGTCGTAGTTGGCCTCAATTTCGGGAAACAGCGCCAGCTGGTCTGGCGTCAGACCGAATGTCATGTTCCCGCTGCCATCGCCAGACGACCCCGGGATGCCTGGCCACTCCTTTATCCGCGGCAGGACAGCATCGATGAGCTTCCCCAGAAAGTGCTGTGCGTCCTCGCGCTCCATTTCAGCTGTAACTGAAACGTATTTCCCCTCGCGCAGGCCCCAGCCCACCACGTTGTGTCTCGCCTTGTGCGCAATTGCGCGGACGTTGCTTATCGCTTGCACAATCATACCAGCCACGTGGAGGTTCGCGCTGTTCTCTTGGGCCTCGGGCACAAAGGAATGGATCGTGACCTTTTTGACCTGGGGGATGTTGCGGAAGGTTCGGGGAGGCGTCAACAGCCGGAGCTCGTCACCTCGTCCTCGTGGGGGGCGCAGCGGGCGGTTCTTAAAGTACGGCGAGTCTCCCGTCCATGATCGCAGTCTTTGTTCGACCTTTGGCGCCCTGTAACCCGGCGGATAGTGCTGGTATGTGAGAGTGAGGATGTCGGAAGCGATGGTGCTCTGGTATGTCTGCTCGAGTCGGGGTAGACTGAACGGGCCGGGCGTGAAGAGACGCGACGCGGGATTGGAAACGGGAGGGGGCTGGTGCGGATGGAGAGGGCCGCGGTAGTACTTGGGCGGGCGGTATTGATATCTGAGTCTTGTAAGCTCCACGTCTCCCAACTGCCATTGAGCAAGATGTACCTGCTGGGCGGAAGCTCCCTCTTGCCTCGCCGCCTCAACTTGCTGCGCGCAACCGGATCGAAGCCCTTGGCGAGTTCCTCCGATGGCGGCGGGACCGAAAAGGAGGATGCTTCCTCGATATGCTGGAGGGCGGATGAGGAGGCATCACGGCGGGAGGAAGGTCGGATGGCAAGCACAGCCGGCCTGGCGTCTCTGCACAGGGCCGACACGCTGCGCAACGGCAGCTCCCGCAATGCCATGGGTGATTGATGATGGCGGACGATGCGGCTCTGCGCTGGCGTTCGAAGAGCGATGAAGTCGAAATCTTTCGCGGATGCACCAGCACTGCAGGGACCAGGCACCCTTGCAGCCCTGTGCCGCCCTATTCCGCCCCACTCGCTGGCCCCTGCCCCCACGTCCGCGACTCCCAACTAGCACGGCCGCCGAGCAGCTGCGACGAACACGGCGGACTGCGCTGTCTACGGCTGGCTGGGCTACACACACGGTGCATCTTGGCCCCGCCGCCGTGTCTCTTTCCTTACGGCAGCTCTACGCGTGTGGCTTCACACGTACCACACAGCTGGCCGACTGCTCGCTCCCGTGTACCATTCACTGCTCCCGCATCCAGAACCAGCCCCACCTGCTGTCTCGTTTCGCCCACCAGCTCGTCATCGTACCTCTCCCACCGCCCGGCTGCACCTCCAACACCTGCAGCCCCAATCTGCTCCTGGATGGATGTCAAGACTCGCGGCAAACATGAACGGCATGACGCGATTTCTCAGCCGGCGTGAGAAGCACCACGACAAGCGCGCATCCAAGCACTCGCGCAGCAAAGTATGCCCGCCCTCTCCTTACCCCTCGCATTCTTCAGAACATCTCCTATGCTCCGAGGATGGCAGCAGCGATCAGGACTGCGCCTGTCACCGCAGGCGGCGGCCAAACTGCCTGCAGTACCTGTACCGAGCGCTGCCGTCAGCATTGAGCTCGCTCGTCCACGGCGGCGTGCTATTCATATGCAAGAAGCCTCCCACGACAGAGTTATCCCAAGCATACGTCCATGTGTCTACCGTCACATCCTCTGACCATTTGACCCTACAGTCGCACCAGTCGCCCAAGAAAGTTCCCTCGAAGCTGTACAAAGTATTTACGAACGAAGATCCAAAGGCCCCCGACAAGGATGGAGAAAAGAAGGTGCGTCTCCTCAACATTCCCAAAGCGGAAGGAAGGCAAACTAAGACCTTGCAGATCAAGATGCTGGTCCAACGGCTACAAGGCGCTGGCATCACTGCCCTCGGAGACGAACACGCCCAGCATGCCCTCGTCTGGTATCCCGAAGACCTCGACAAAGCCTACGACCTCCTCGTACTCGCCAACGAATCTTTCGAGGGCGAATTGAAGGACTACAACCCGGATGTGACAATGGTCGGCGCAATAAACCGGAACATGGTGACATGCTACCTGGATGCTCTGCTCTTTGCCATGTTCGCACGGCTAGACAGTTTCGAGGCCATGCTCTACGACGAGTTTAGCGACGAGCCGAGAAAGCAGCTTGCTGGCATATTACGGCTCTGGGTGAACTTGCTGCGAACTGGACAGCTCATCAAAGTCGAGCTGGTATATTTGTCTCCACACTTTGTGAGCTTAGCTAACTTTGCATGCTAGACCAAGCATCTGCAAGACGCCCTGGCAAAATGTGGGTGGGAAGAAGCTGCGCAGATCTGCCAGCAGGACGCTTCGGAAGCCTTCACCTTCATCACCGGCGCGCTCGAATTACCTCTCCTCACGCTAAAGATGGACATATACCACACTGGCCATGAAGATAAGGAGGATGACCACAAGTTCGTGAATGAGCGCCTCTTGGAGGTTGCGATTCCCGACCCTGAGGTAGCAGGCGAGGCAGGGGTCACCCTAGAAGACTGTTTGGAGACCTACTTCAATAACCGAATCGAGGTCAAGCGCTATCTTCAACGGCAGAACACCATGACGTCTATGCTGTCCGTCGAAAAAGACCATGAAAAGAATCAAACAGTGCACATCGAAACAGTGGAACTGTCGGGGTCGGATACACCCATGGTGCAGACGCCAATCTCACTTGGCCCACCATCCCCTTCGTTCTCGCAGGCACCGGCTCCCCCTTCGTCCGTTCGGCCTATACAGGGGCGTAGACGCGGAGATAGCATCTTCGCGGAAAAGTATACCGCGCGCGCAAAACCCGGCGAGACATTTGATGAAAAGAGACTATTAGACGAGATACTGAACTATAGCTCTTCTGGTAGGCCTCGATCGGCTTCGTTGATGCGAAAAGAGATTATGATGCCCGCTTGGCAGTTCTTCAGCCTCATCCCGTGGTACACAGACAACGTACCAAAGACCGACGCCCAGGTAGCCGCACATTTCTCCGCAAAGAGACCCGTGCTTGGAATCTGCCTCAAACGCTACATGATGCTCATGGACGGCACCCCGAAACGTTTGGACACCTTCGTAGACATACCCCTGGAGATTGGATTCCCAAGCTTCATCTCAGATGAGCGCATGGAAGAGGAAGGTCCACTATTTGGCAACTTCAAGTTGGTTCTCCAGTCCGTCGTATGCCACCGCGGTGTCTCTATCAATTCCGGACATTATGTTTCTTTAGTTCGGGCGAACAAATCTTCAGTCCAGGGCCGTCCCAGC
Organism: Lentithecium fluviatile CBS 122367; assembly: GCA_010405425.1. NCBI lineage: Eukaryota > Fungi > Ascomycota > Dothideomycetes > Pleosporales > Lentitheciaceae > Lentithecium > Lentithecium fluviatile. The sequence goes on along the minus strand of MU005602.1, from coordinate 164,045 downwards.
TCGTCGCATTCCGATACTGACGATGCTGCGGATTCCTGGCTTCGCTTTGATGATCTTGCGAATCCACGCGTGGTCAAAGTTGATATACACAAGGCCTTGCGAGAAGAATCTCCGTACCTATTGTTCTTCCAGGTCCAACCGATCAACGAGGACCTAGCATCGCGAGGCGACCCTCCTAGCTACGCGGAAGCGCAGTTGATCAATCCTATTGCAGAAACGTCACGGGAAACTCTCGCTTCCGAGACCACCATCGACACAGAGACGGAGACAGAGACAGAGGTTGGAGGGGAATGGGAGAAGGTTTCCACAGTAGAGGCCAACCCCTCCGCCGCCGCGTCTGAGGTCATTGGCCGTAGCAGCACCTCGAGCATTCGTAGGGAGAGCTTCGACCTTACAGGCAGCGTGAACAGCCTCACACGAGGACGAACCGACCCGTCGACACCCGAAGATCAGAAGGCCAGCTTCTTGTCCGCATCGCGTCGCAACTCGCGGGTGTGGCTACCTGGTGGCAACCACAACAAAAGCCGACCCGGCAGTCAGAGTGGCGAGAACCGACTCTCCATTACTCTTTCCAGGCTAACGGGCAGAGGCAGTAAGGAAAAGCTTCATATTGTTGACAACGGCCCCCTCGACGATCCCCTCATTATTATCAATGAAGGGCAGCGTGTCCAAAGTGCGGAGAATGGACAGGAGAAAAGTCCTCAGAAAGAGAAGAAAGATGGTGGGATTTTGAGGAGCAAGAGCAAGAAGGAAAAAAAAGAGGAGAGGAAGAGGCTGAGGAGTAAGAGCCGGGAGCCGCCGAATGGGATGGCGATGAAGGGGAAACATAAGGAGAAGGAGAGGCCTGATCGTGAGTGTGTTGTCATGTAAGGGTTCTGGTACGGTTCTGCACACATGGTTTGTACGCATATTCTTAGCATTGCATTGGTTGGGCGGTTGTCAGTCGCTCCTGGACGGCCTAGAAGAAGGTGTCTCCGGGACTGGCGGCAGTCTTTGGCATTTCGGGGCGTGGCGTTTGGCATCACGTATATATGGGACTGGGTTGGGGGGGTTTTTTTTTGTTTGTTATCCCTTCGTTTGGGGATTTCATGACTCACGAGCATGTGCATATAGGATAGAGGAGATACCCTTGGCTGGAATCGAACGGACTTGCTATTGTTGAAGTTTTATCCGCGTCATGGTGTTGAGTGGCGCCGCGGTCATGTAAGCCGTTGCAAACCGGAGCGCGTTGAGTACTTTGAGTCACATCAGCATGCACTTTACAGCGAAGTGTCGACAGACTTGTCCGTGCATTGCATGGTGGCTGGGTAATCTAAGGCGAGCTCTTCGGGAAAGTGGATAGTGCATTAACGTACGTTTGGATGCGGTTTGCGGCGAAGAGGTCAATGGATGTGGGTAATCATTGCTAAGTCGACTACGTAATTCTTGAGTATCTAGAAATGAGTCACTTCGAAAAGTTTAAACATGGAGATGTGAGGGTAACCATTGTTTAAATGATTTATTTCTTAAGAATTATCTACTGCGAGAGAAGGCGTTAAATCACAACGTTCTATCTACTGTTAATGCGACCATGTGTAAAGAAATTATATTCTCCTATTTAAAAATGCCTAAACTCTTCAACGTATACTAACTTATACAGAGTAATTTTCATAACATAGAGGGGATAATTAACTTTAGACCCTCTACTTTCTTATTCTAGCTGCGCTAGCCTCTATTCTACCTACACTTACATTATATTAAGTATTATTTATTAATTAACGAAGATTAGAATTAGAGTGCTAATTAAAGAAATCTATATATTTGTAACGCCTACCTTCGCTCCTTGTCAGCATCCTACCGGAACAGGCCCAGCACGTGCCTAGTTACGTGACGGCCCTTATATAGCCTTAGTATTGCACTACTATAACTCCGCAAGGATTTATCTTATCTCTATCTAAATCTATACCTTTACTTCTTAAGTGCCTATACCTGCCTACTATATAGTACCTTATAATTTAAATCCTTCTATCTATTATTAGATAGTAGTTAGTTATTCTACCTAAGAAGAATTTTCCTTATATACGCGTTACGCGTTAAAAACCTCCTATCTATAAGAAGATAGTTAGCGCGATATAAAACTAGACGCGTACTAGTAACGCGCCGCCTGCATTCTACGTAATACCTAGTCTTAATTCTATAAAGTAATTAACCTAGAAAACTCTTTCCTATGCCTAAAGAGCTACTAGTAGAATTAAGAAGCCCTTAGATAAAGAAGAATATACTAAGGGGTACTAATTTAACTCTAATAAGCTAGTAGGCAACGTAGCTTTGCACGAAATATACCTAGGTAATCCTTAGAACCTAAGTAAAGCGCAGCTAGAGTAAATAGAAACTAGTGACGTAAGCGCGACCTGTAACGCTACTAGGGCTTAAGGTAAATAACTAGTTATAAAAGTAAACTAGTTATACTAAGCTTCCTTAATAGTAAAAAATCTTCCTATAGATAAGTATAATATACCTATCTAGAAGCCCTATTTTATATTTATAGTATTCTATACACTCTCTAACGTATTTCTAACTATTAACCTAGGTTAAGTAATCCTTACGGACGCGTTCTAAGAGTACTATACCCTTTAAGTAAGCTAGGCTAATTCTAAAGAGATTAAGAAGGCTTAGGCTAAGCTTAATATAGCTTAAACCCTATTTAGGTTTACTCTAATAATGTCCTGCCCTAAGCCCTTATATAATAAGGCGAAACTTGCGTAGAAAAGCCTTCTTAACCTAATAAAGGCTTCTAACGCTCTAACCTTAGGCTTAAATAAGAAAGCTTCTACCTCTTAGTAAGTAGAGCGCTAAATTAATAAGGTATAGATATACTTTACTATTAACTTTACTACTATTAATAGTACTAAACGTACTATATAGGTAGTTACGCTTATTAAGTATAAAGTATATAAAGACCTCTTAACTAGAGCTATTAAGAGCTAGAAGATTATAAACTAGGTAGAACTATAGGCTAAACTAAGAGACCTTACTAAAAATCCTATTCTTATAAAGTTTAATAATTACTATTAATTCTAGATAGCTAAGTAGAGAGTAGAGAACTTATTTAACGTTTATCTTAACTACCTTATAGCGTGTAAGGCGGCACTAGAATAGCCTATACTTAAAGATAATATAGTAAAAATATTCTTTATTTAGAATAAATACCTAGAATCCCTCTATTATAAAATATAGTGCGGAGGCTAACTTAAGAATATAAAGAAGTAGTTCTAGTTTAAATAAGTAATCTAAGACGTAGAGACTGCTATATAGACTACTATCTCTCTAGGTAAGACTTAATAGAGACTTAGCTTAAGCTAAATCTTTACTTATAAGAGACTAGGCTTTATAACGTTAGCTTCTAACTCTAACTAAAAGAAATAGAACTAATAACCTTTATAACCCTAGTAACTATAGTTAATGCTAATAGTACTATTACGCTCTAATAGTATAGCCTCTAACTAAACTTCTAATATAGAAGACTGCTATAAGAAATACTAGAAGAACTATAATTAGGGTAATAGTAATAAGTTTTTAAGAACTACTACTAACTTATTAAAAAAAGAAAGGCCTTAGTAGTAAATATAGCTAACGTACTACTAGAGTAAGATAAGTTTAGTAATTTAAATTAGGTAGTAGTAAATATATAAGTTTATTACCTTACTATCTCTCTAGCTATATCCTAAGCCCTTTTTAATATAGGCTTAGACTTAAATATTATTAGGAAGGACCTTATACTATAGTAAAACCTTTCTTAGGCTGCTTTAAGAATTAGACCTAACGCTTATTAGGTCTTAGGTACGCCCTTACACCTAGATAAACTATATATAGTAACTACTACTATGTATAACGCTAAAGGTATTAAATAAACTACTAGGCTATTAGTATTCTAGGTAAGTCCTATATAAGGTTATAACCTTATACTTAGTTAGCTATAGCTATATAAGGCAGACCCTTATATTAATATGCGAAATAGGTTATTTATATAGTAGCCTAGGAATTTAGGTAGTAAATAACTATAGTTTAAAGCTAAGCCCTTAAGTATACTATAGAACCTTTAGCTAGGAGAAGAAGTATATATACTTTTTCTAGGTAAGCTTTACGCACGTTTTATAATAGTAATAGAGTACTAGTTTCTCTTAAATCCTAACTAAATAGTTAAGATTCCCCTATTTAATCCTAAACTTATATTCTAATTAGCTATAGCTAGAGGTAGTAATAAGGTTTAGAATATATTATACTTTTATAACTAAGAACTTCTCTAGTTAAAGAATTAGACGCTATAGTTACGTAATTATATAGCTTAGTATATAAGAAGATATTTAGAACTAAAGTAGCTACTAAAGGCTATAGTCTTAAGAGTAGTATACTTAGTAATAGAAGCACCCCTATAGAGGGTTATAGTCGCCTCTATTAGGCCGCGATAAGGTTTTAGGCACTTCCTAACCTTATTTTAGAATAAAGCAGATACTAATGCAGATAAACTAGACTCTAAGAAGATAGTATTAATTCTATCTTACCTCTATAATAAAGCGTGGTGTTTTAATAAGTAGCTAGCAGGTAAGATTGCCTCTAACTTAGAGTATAATTACGCTATTAAATTAAAAGAAGGTAAGACGCTACTAAATCTCCTAATATATAACCTTTCTAGGAAAGAGCTAAATATCCTACAGAAGTACCTTAACTCTTTCCTAGAGAAGAGGTAGATCTAGCCTAGTAAGTCTCTAGCTAGAGCCTCTATACTTTTTATACCTAAGGTAAATAGCATACTTTAACTATGTGTTAATTACTAGAGGCTAAATTAAGCTATAATTAAGAATTATTACCTAATACCCCTAGTAAGTAAGATGCTAGATTACCTCTTCTACTTAAAGGTATTTATAAAACTTAACCTCTGCGACGCCTATTATAAGCTCCGCATTAAGAAGAGGGATAAGTAGAAGACGGCTTTTAAAACGCGCTACAGCTATTTTAAATATCTTATTATGCTATTTAGTCTTATAAATGCTCTAGCAACCTTTTAATTATATATCTAGAAGGCGCTAGGAGGCTTAATTAACTAGACGTACGTTATCTATCTAGATAATATCCTTATATACTCTAAGGACAAAGCGGATTACAAATAGCATATGCGCGAAGTTTTAGAGAGGCTGTATAAATAGGGTCTATTCTGTAAAGCTTTAAAATACGCCTTCTTAATAAAACACGTAGAGTTTATAGGCTTTATTATTACCCTAGAAGGTGTAGTAATAAACCCTATCTATATATAAACTATTTAAGAGTAGCTAGAGCCTAAGAGCTACTAGAATATCTAGTAATTCCTAGGATTTATAAACTTTTATTAGAGGTTTATCTATAGATACTCTAATATTATTTACTTACCCTTAGATTATATAGTTACTACGTAGGCTCCGCCTACGCTCTAAGTAATTCCTAGTACTAGCAAAGCAGGCCTAAAGTCTACTAAGAAATTAAGTAAGGGGCTAACTAAATAGTATAAGCCCTAAACGTATCCTAATAAAGTACGCGATGCCTTTTAGAATATTTAAGAGCGCTTTATAAAGGCTCCTATTCTATAATATTTTAACCTACGTAAACTAGTAATGCTTGTTACTAACGCCTCTAAGTTTGTAATAGCAAGGATACTTTTACAACTTTAAGATACCTCTATTATAATAAAGAAGTATTAGAAACTAGTAGCGTTCTATAGCTGTAAATTTATAGGCCTAATAATATAATAAGACACTTATAATAAAGAGCTATTTATAATTATAAAGTGCTTTAAGTAGTAGTAATACTACCTTAAGTACGCTCTAGATATAATCTATATACTATCTAACTATAATAACTTAAAGTACTTTATAACTATAAAGAAACTCTCCCCTAAGTAAGTACGCTAGGCAGAAGGGTTAGCTTATTTTAACTTTAAAATTAAATATAAGCTAGGCGCTAAGAATCTAGCTAACGCGCCTTTATAATAACCTAATTACTCTATAGGGTTTTAGCTTAGTAAGGGTAAGGTAATCTATAATATAATACTACCTACTCTATAAAATAAGCTTAGGGTGTAGGCACTCTAAAAGCCTATAGCTTTATGCGCTAATAGTTAGACAGCGCGTAAGGCTATACGTTCTAATAAGGATTTATTTATAACCTATACGGAATCTAACAGTAGCGTAAACTATTCTACTATAGGATTCTCTAGTATAGTACTAGAAATTAATAATACGTTATCTATTAATCCTAACCTATATATAGGCAGGGTTAGCTACTCTAATGCTAGATAAGAAGCTTTAGACGCCTATCTTAAGGTCTTTCTTTATAACTTTAAGGCGTTTCTAACCTTCTTATCTTATAAGTCCGCATTAAAAGCCGTGCGTAATAAAGCTTCCTTTATATAGAACACCTCTATAACCCTATTAGAACACGTCTAGAAAGTGTAGAAGCGAGATGTAGCCTATCTTAAAACTATATAGTATGTTAAAGACTCTAAAAAGAGGAAGGTAAGAAAAGGCGCTATAGTATAGTCTAAGAACCTACTAGGCGTTCTCTAATAAGCTAGAAAAGTATAGATCCCTTATAATAAGGCTCTAAGAACTGCGATCCTTATAAGGAATTATAATAACCTACTAGGTAGTTATTATAGCGTAGATAAGATAGTTAAACTTCTCTAACGTAAATATTAGTAGCCTAAACTACGCGTAGACGTAAATAATTATATTTACAGCTGCGTAGCCTGCTAAATAAATAAAGTTTAATAGTATAAGCTATAGGGTTAGCTAGAATTAATCCTACTACCTTCTTAGCCTTATTAAGACTACTCTCTAGATTTTATTATAGACCTTCTAGTCTTAGTAGACTCTAAGAGTAACTAATATAACTTAGTTCTTATTCTTATTAACTGCTTTGCGAAGTATATCTAGTACCTTCCTATTATAAAGAAGATTACAGCCTAGGCGCTAGCTAATATACTTTTTAATAAAGTATTTACTAAGGTTAGACCCTTATTATTACTAATCTCTAATAGGGGCTTAGTATTTATAAGCGAGTTCTAGATAGATGTCTGCTACTATTTTAACGTTACTAGATAAATAAGTATAGTGTTCTACCTCTAGACTAATAGTTAAATAGAGAGGTAGAACTAGGAGCTAAAGGTATACTTACGTATATATATAAACTACTAGTAAGATAACTAGGTAGGTTTACTACTAATAGCTAAGTACGTATATAACTCTAAGAGGCACTCTAGCTATAGCTACTTACTAATTAAAGTTACTACAGGCGTTAAACCTAAGGGTTTTAATAGCTTAGAGAATAAGTACTAGTTACGGCTAGCTCTCTTAAACTAGAATACTACTAGAAAGACCCTAGATATCCGCTAGCGCGTTAAGGACTACCTTAACTAAAAAGCGCAGGCGTATTCTAATGTATATAGTGCATTAATATACGCTTAAGAGAGCTAACGTTGCTAGTATAATACTAAGCGAACGAATAAGCACTTTATAGTTAGGAACTAGGTTATTTTAAAATTAACCTATATTAAAATAAAGCGCCCTTTAAAGAAGCTTAACGCTAAGTTTATAGGCCTATTCCCTATTATAGTAAGGTATAGAAAGCTTAGCTACTAGCTTAAGCTCCTCTTATCTATATCCTACCTATATCCTATCTTTTATATCTCTCTGCTTAAGAAGTAGGTAACACTATAAGATAGCTTAAATTTTAAGCTAGGCCCTTGTTACGACTAGTAGGTTAAATAAGTAACAGGAATAATAATTAGTTACGTACCTAGGCGCTAACGAAGGGTACTAAGATATAAACACTAATTATTGCTATATTACGTAATTAATAGCCGCGCTAAGAACTATTAATAGCTTTAGTAGGAACTATCGCGACTATTAATAGTCCCGTAACTAACTATTAACACTAGAGCTATATATATATAGGAATAGCAGGAACCCTTATAGTTCCTAGTGTTTAACTTAGTTAATAATCTATTATTTAGATTCTATTAAGCATAGTTAATTTAATAGTTTTATAACTTTAATACTAACTACCTATTACTTACTTACGTAACTAATAACCTTCTTCCTATTATTACTCCTGCCTAAGAACTAACTTACCCTTATAGAACTAGCTACCCTATAGAGACGTAACATATTAAACACCCTTAATATAAGTAACTTTAAAGGTATTACTATAGTTACTAACCCTAAAAATAAGGTAGCTAAGCTAGACCTGTACTATAGAGTCTGTAATAAACTTAAAGGATAAATTCTTTAACTTAAACTCTACTTTTACGTCTTAGAACCTAAAATAGAGAGTAAGGAGAAAGTTATCCTTACAGCATTATACTTATAAGGCAAAGTAGCTACCTAGATCTAACTATACCTCTTAAGCTACCTAGCTAAGGAGAATCGCGAAGGCGACGCTATTAACTAGATTATTAAAGACTATAAGAACTTTAAGAAAGAACTTAAGTAGCTTTTTAGTATTACTAACTAAGTACCTCTTACTAAATAAGCTATATAGTAACTTTAATAGACGTATTCTATTACTAATTACGCTATACACTTTAAGAAATACACTATATAGCTTAACTAGAAGGAAGTACTCTTAATAGTTATATATAAGTAAGGCTTAAAACTAAAAATCTGTAAAGAACTACTACGCTCTAGAAACCTTATTACCTCTTTAAAGAACTTTTATAAAGAATCTATTAGAATTAACGCTAAATAGTATAAGTTATATTAAGAACTATACTAATAAGGATAGAAGCTACGCCCTAGCTTTAGAAAGCTACCTAATAATTATTTAATAAAGTATTAAGCCTTAGGCAGTTAACTGCAACGCTACTAATATAATAATTATAGTTATTAGCTAATAGAAGAAATCTAGTATAATAACTTAGAGAAAAGGAAATTAGAAGGATTAGGCTTTTATAAGCCTTACTAGCGTAACTCTAAAGAACCTCTAATAGGACTATAGTTCTAAGGAGTAGAGACGCGTAAATACTTTAAATATAGTAAGCCTAGCTACCTTACAAAGAACTGCTGTTTTAGGAATAAAGTTAAATAATAATTAAATATTATAATAAAAGATAACTAGAAAATAGAGAAAGAAGAATAGGACGTAGTTAACGTAATTAGAAGAATTAATCTAGAAATAATAGAGCGCCTAGGCACCCTAGATAAATAACTATATAAAGATCTAGAAGAACTTAATAATAAAGAAGAACTCTATTACCCCCTCTAGTAAGTACTAACGCTGCACCTAGATGTAAAGGAACCTTACCTAGGCACGCCTATAGTATAGAACTTTCTTAAAGAGTTTAAGATATAACTACGCGACAGAGATGCTCTACTATATAGAATTCTAAAAAAGAAACCTAAGCCTATAGAAGAAAATAGAGGAAGACTCCGCGTAGTTACCTAGAAAATAGAAGACACTATAAAGTATAACTATAAGCATTAAAATAAGAAGTAGAAGTATAATAATAAACTACTAAACTATTAACTATGCTACTACGTTAATATGCGCAACCCTAAATATAGAAGTATAAACTATACTATATATATAGATAACTACTATAAGGTACACTATAGAGATAAGATTAATAGAAGTTACTTCCCTAGGGCTAGATATTAATATAAGTAGAAATAGTTTAATTACTCTATAAATAAATATAATAAGCACCTATAGGATAAGCGCGAAGCATAGTACTTCCTATAGAAGACTAACGCGGAAAACATAGCATGTACTCTACTTATAGATAGCATCTGCATCTAGGATAAATAGTAAACTTGCCTAGAAGCAATGTGTAAGAAGCATTACTATAAGAAAGAAAAATACGGCTTTTACTTACACCCTGTAGTATTTGCTATATAAATTAACTCTAGATACAGTATAAGATATAAACTACGCAGAGAATAAAGTAATAATAATAATTACTAAGCACCTAAACTTAGATAATAACCTTTTTTAGACTAAAACTAAGGCGAGAAGACGCCTTCTAAGAATTTAATGCTATAGGTAATAGAGTATTAATAAAACTTACTATCTAAGTTAGAAATATTAAGGCTAGAGCTATAATAGACTTAGGGGTATAAGAGAACTATATTTTACCTACTACTACTAGAAAAGCTAGACTTATATTAAGATAGAAATAATAATCTTACCTCCTATACGTAGGAGATAGGGCACTAATGCCTAAGATACTAAGAATAGACTATAAAGTTAAAGTAACGCTTAAGATTAATAAATACTAAAAATAGATTACCTTTAATATACTAAGATCCTCTAGTTATAAAGTAGTACTTAGGTTACTATAGTTAAGAAGGCATAACCTATATATTAAATAGAATAGAGGAAAGATATCTCTAATACGCTGCAATTATATATTATAGGCAGTACCTATATATTAGCAGAGTCTAATAATAGATAAAAGAGAACTTAATATACTCTTATAACTAGAAGTTAATAAATATAAATTAACCTTAGAAGACGCTAGCAGGAACTACTAGGTTAAGAAACGTAAGAATATAAGTATTAGCATA
>MU005602.1:143311-153371 GCA_010405425.1 Lentithecium fluviatile CBS 122367 | reverse complement strand
AGAATAGAGAACTATAACCTTATATAGATTATTAGAAACTTAACGTAATAACTATAAAGAACTAATATCTATTACCTAACGCAGCTAAGCTAAGGAATAGACTTACGAAAGCTACTATCTTTACCTTACTAGACCTCTAAGACGGCTACTACCTAATACGGATAAAAGAAGAAGAAGAATAAAAGATAGCATTCTAATTAAGATATAGACTCTATAAATATCTAGTTATGCCCTTTAGACTTACTAATGCGCTAGTAACGTTTTAAGCACTTATTAATAACATACTATAAGAACACCTTAACATATTCGTTATTACTTATATAGACGACATTCTCGTCTTCTCTAAGCATAACTAGGATTACTAAAAACATGTTAAGACGGTACTTAGCGCACTAGATAAAGCAAACCTACGCCTAAAACTAAAGAAATGCAAGTTCTACGTATAAGAGCTTAAGTACTTAAGTTTCGTTGTAAATGCATAAGGCGTTAAGATAAGCCTAGATAAAATTAAAGCTATACGCACCTAGCCGCGACTAAAGATAGTAAAGTATATTTAAGAGTTCCTAGGATTCTATAGATTTAATTAATAGTTTATTAAAAAATACGTAGTGGTTACTACACCCCTAACAGAACTTATAAAGAAGAACGTACTATTTATATAGGGAAATAAATAAGAAAAGGCATTCTAACTTCTATAAATAGCATGCATTATACTACTAGTACTTATTAACTTCTAAAATAATAAGCTATTATAAATTAAAACGGACGTAAGTAACTAAGCCCTTAAAGCCTGCGCAAAATAAGAAAGAAACGAAAAATGGCACCTAATAGCTTACTATTCTAGAAAACTTATAAACGTAGAAACATAATATAATATCTATAATAAAGAACTATTTATAATTATTAAAGCACTTAAATACTAGCGAATCTACGCACACAGCTATTCTAAGCTTACTATCTTTACTAATTATAAAAACCTCCTAAGGTTTATAATAATAAAAGATCTTACGCTAAGATAAGTAAGATAGTCTAAGGTACTTAGATAGTATAAGTTTAGGATTATATATACACTAGGAAAGGAAAACGGACGCGCTAATGTACTAAGCTAATAAAGCAACTTAGCTAGAGATAAAATAATTGCACGCGCCGCTATCCTAGTGTAAAATAAAGACGGATTACTTAGCTTATTATAAGAACTTAATGCGCTCCTTATAATAGGATAAGAAGTACCTAAAGAATAATAAGAATAAGTTATTAGATAATATTATAACGACCTAATATACAGACATCCTAGCATTATAAGAACTATAGAACTTATTTAGCGTAACTATTAGTTTAAGGGGATAAAGTAAAAGGTTATAAACTACATTTAGAAATACGCAGACTGTTAGAAGAATAAACATAGCACTTATGCACTATACGGAGAAATGCAAGCTATCTAGATTCTAGAGGAACCCTAGACTAATATCTCTATAGACTTTGTTACTAGACTACTAAGTTCTAAGGACCTAATAACTAGCATATTATATAATATAATACTAGTAATTATTAATTAATTTACTAAGTATGTAGAAATAATTCTATTCTATAATACCTATATAGTAAGATAACTTAGATTTGTAATCCTAGACTAACTAGTTAGGTATTATAGAATACTAAAGATAATTATTAGTAATTAAGATAAGCTATTTATATCTAACTACTAGACAACACTAATAGCACTTATTAGAATAAAATAAAAACTATTAACGGCCTATTATCTATAGACGGATAGATAAATAGAACGAATAAATAGAACTATAAAAACATATCTAAAAATATACAGTAATAAACTATAAAATAATTAGGTATTACTACTACTAATAGCTTAACTAGCATATAATAATAAGAAATTAGAAGTAATAGGACGAACACTGTTCTATATAAACTATAAAAGATATCTACATCTCTTTAAAAGAACTCTACTAATAAAAGTATAAACGGAAATAGCAGTTAATAACGCTAAAGACATACACAAAGCATATAAGAAGATAAGAGAAAATATATAAAAGGTATAATAAAAAAGCATTAAATATAATAACTAAAAACGAAAAATAGCACCTTAGCTAAAGAAGGGGGATAGAGTATATCTGCTTATAAAAAATCTTCGCATAATGCAACTAAGTAAGGGATTAGACTACGTAAAAGTTAGACTATTTTTAGTTCTTAAATAAATTAGCCTAGTAAACTATAAACTCTAACTCCTACATAATATAAAGGTCTACCTAGTATTCTACGTGTCTGCGCTAGAACTAGCAGACCCTAAGACGCTACTATAAATAACATTCTACTACTAGAAGGATAAAGATAATAAGTATAAAGTTAAGGCGCTACGCGGGTACCGCGAAGTAGACTAATAAGACTTCTAAGATAATAACTTCTACTAGGAATAGCTAGTAAAATAGAAAGGTTACTCTAAGTTAGAAAATATATAGGAACCTAAAGCTAACCTATAAAACTATTAGCAACTACTTAAAAAGGTAAGACTAAGGTTTAACGCCTACTACTATATAGAGTAAACGTAGCTATAAAGCTAGGATAAGAGTAGATAAGAGTAACGCACCCTAGAAAGGTTCTAAGAATAAGCTAGCACCTATAACGTTATAGCTCGCTACCGCGTTATCTAGAGCTAATAAAGTAGACTATATTATTAGCGAAAACTTTATACTAATAGAAGTAGCTAGATAGTCTGCCTTAGCGTTTACCGCCTTACTCTTAGCCTTAAGCTTTAACGTAAGGCATATAGCCTTCTTCGCAGTACGCTTCTTAGCCTACGCTAAAATCTTCTTATTCTATAATAACTAAGATATTACCTCTGCTAATAGCTTCTTATCTATATCTACCTTTACTTAATACTCCTCTCTAGTCTAATTAAGTAATAACTAAGATATGTTAACGCACAGCTTTCTCGCATAAACGTACTTAGCGCACTTTAGATAAGAATTTAGTATAATATAGTAACTTAAGTTTTTAGAAAAATACCTATTATAAGGAACGTTAGTAATAGTATTAGTAGTAAGGATTTTATAGAAAAGACAAAGTTAATATTTATAAGAATTAGAAGATATAATAACCGTAGGACACTTATAAGGCAGGTAGGGTAAACTACTTATAAACTAACCCTATAGAATATTAGGTAATTAAGGATAATTATATAAAGGGAAGGGATAATATTATAACTAGTAGGTTAAATAAGTAATAGAAATAATAATTAGTTACATACCTAGGCGCTAATAAAGGGTACTAAGATATAAACACTAATTATTACTATATTATATAATTAATAGCCGCGCTAAGAACTATTAATAGCTTTAGTAGAAACTATTACGACTATTAATAGTCCCGTAACTAACTATTAACACTAGAGCTATATATATATAGGAACAGCAGGAACCCTTATAGTTCCTAGTGTTTAACTTAGTTAATAATCTATTATTTAGATTCTATTAAGCATAGTTAATTTAACAGTTTTATAACTTTAATACTAACTACCCGTTACTTACTTACGTAACTAACAACCTCCTCCCTGTCGTCGCTCCTGCCTAAGAACTAACTTACTCTTATAGAACTAGCTACCCCGTAGGGACGTAACAGCCCTATAGAACACTTAGAGTTAGATAATAGCGACTAGTATAAAGTAGAAGCTATACTAGCCTATAAGATAGTTAAGAACTAGTAATTCTTTTATATTAAATAGCTAGGCTAGCCGCTAGAGTAAAGTATATAGGAACTAGAGGCTATACTTAATAATTATACAGAGCTCCTAGAAGAATATTAGTAAAATTTTATAAATAGGACTGCTACTTGCGAATAGTAATATAGGACTAGTAATACGTTATTAAGTACCTAAACTGTAAATAAGACTATACTGCGTTACCTATAGGGTCGCAAGAGGAAAGCCTTATAAGGAATCTAAGAATTAAGCTAAATAGCTACTTATTAGAACTCTACCTAATTAGTAACCTAAAAGTTAGACCTCTAGATATTCTATATAGAGGTATAGCTTAAAGTAGAATAGTAAGGCTACAGCTTTACGTATAGTTAATATTCTATTAACTCTTTATATATACTAAAGAACCTATAACCCTTTAGTAAGGGGAATTCTATATGCGGGTATTATTAGTAAGAGCATATAAGATATTACTACCTATAAAGAAACTAGGCGCAAACTAGCAGGAATTATTCTAAGATATTAGTGCTATATAATTTAGCGTATTAGGGCTATAGTAGTACTAGTAACGCTTATAGTTAGTTGCTAAACTAGGCGTAGGATTACTACTATTATTAACCTACGTAAAGTGCGCCTCTATTCTCTTATAGGCTATAAAGTTAGTAGGTATTATATAATCTACGCTACCTAAACCCTACTATAAACCTTAGCACTTTCTAGGAATATACGCGAGACGCGTATAGAAAGGAAAGAAAAAGGCACCTACCTAGTATTAAGTAAAGTTGTTCTTGCGAGAAGTAGAACGCTATTATATATACTTAAGCTCTTTACTATTAAGCTTCTAAAGACGCTTAATCTTAGAACGCTAGTAGATTATACTCTAATTTATAGTAACAGCGTAGGCATATACCTTCGCCTAGGCATTATTAGCCTTAGGATAGTAGGTAGCATTATAACGCTTAGCCTATATAATATAAAAGGTTAGAATATTAAAGCACTAATAGAAAGTTAGCTTAACCTATCTAGAAAGTTAGTAGAGACCTACCTTTATAGTAGGAAAGAGGTAAATATACTAAAAGATAAGTATTATACTACTTCGCATAGCGCTTATAGGTTGTAAAGATATTAACCTTAGAGTACTATTTACCCCTAGCTACCTCTTAAAGCTTTTTAATAGTAATGCCCTTTGCGTAAAATAGAGGAAGATACGTCTAGTACTAATAACGCACTAAAGGAGGCTACTCTTTAAGGTACATAGAAAGCTAGTAGACCCTCTATAAAAGGACCTTATTACTATACTACTTAAAAGAAGTAATAGGTATAGTAGAATTTAAAAGTTAGACTAATATAAATGTTAAGCTAAGAATAAAGATAGGAAATAGAACCTATAGGTTAACTACCTATACTTATATATCTTCTTAAGCTACCTTTTATATAACCTAAATACTTTTTATAATATATCTGCCTACTCTATACCTATATACTAACGCACTAGCTGTAATTACTATATGTTAGAAAATAAACCCTACTCTACTACTTTATAGAGTAATTAAGTGTTATAGTAATAAGTAACCTCCTATTTATAAATAAAAACGTTATATGCTATTCTATTTATATACTTAGTAAGCTATAGCTCTAAACGTAGACACCTCTAAGGGGTAGTCTTCTTATTTGCGTGCAAATAACAAGACCTAGGGCGATAGCGCTGCGTAACTATACTAGGAGTATCTTACCTTAGCTTTATACTACTACTATTTAAGAACCTATAGAATAGAACTATAGCGCTACTAAGACTACTAAAAGGTTAAGAAAAGCTACGCGCTATTAGAACCTATCTAGAAACTTCTTATATAAAGAATAGGACGTACGCGCCCTAGCCTCTATATTACCTTAGATATCTTCTCTATAATACGTTTTTACCTTAAAAAAGAGGTTTTTTAGAAGTTTAGTACTAAGCGTAAACCTTTTCTTTTCTTAAAGTAAGGGCTTAGGGGCTTAAGCCTATTCTTAAGCACTAGAATAGCGCTTAATAAGGAGGGGGGCTATATAACGCCTACCTTCGCCCCTTATTAGCATCCTACTAGAATAGGCCTAGCACGTGCCTAGTTACGTAACGGCCCTTATATAGCCTTAGTGTTGCACCACTACGACTTTATAAGGATTCGTCTTATCCCTATCTAAATCTATACCTTTGCTTCTTAAGTGCCTACACCTGCCTACTATGCAGTGCCTTACAATATTATCCTATAGGTATAAATTATTTTTATATATCTATGCGCGCTAGTTCTAAAGCGAGCGTTACGTGTATAAGAAAATATTAGATAAATTCTATAGTTACCCTAGAGGTAGGTGCCTTAGATAGTAACTAATAATACGCTTCTCTAAGATAACTAAATAATAGTATACCTATATAAGTTAGAGTAAATTAGCCTATTATTTAAATAACTTATTCTTAGAATGATATTATAACTAAGATATATATTAGAGAATATTAACGCGAGGCTTAATACTAAAAAAGATCTATTTAGATAATAAAGTTATTATATAACAATTAGTAATAATATTTAGTAAGCCTATTAGCTATTATATTAGTATCTAAAATATATATTATATTAAGCGTATTATTAAAGACTTTATAGTAAGCATATAACTAATAAATATTAATATACTTAGTATACTTATAATATCTTTTATTATATATAAGATAAATAAGTAGAAGATAGTAAACGTATAGTATAATAGTATTAATATTTTTACTGCTATAGCCTAGTTAAATAAAAAACTATTAGAGCTATATAGCCTTCTTAGCTACGTATATTATTATAATATACTTAGCTTTAGTAGAAGAGTTAGTAATAATGCGTTATTTATAAAATTTATATAAGATAAGTCTATTCTCTAGCTTAAAGGCATAAGTAGCTAAGAATTTATAGTCTAGACTATTACTAAACGCAGCGTTATAGTATTCTATAAGGCTCTTCTTAAAGATACTATAATATATAATACTAATATTTAAAATATTCTTAGTATTATAAACATAATATAATATCTTAATTATCTTTAAACCTATTAAACTAGATAGTAGCCTAGAGAATAAAGCTAGTAGCTCTAATAATAATAATTATATATAAGTCTAAAAGGTTATATAATAAATTAGTTAGCTTTATAAATTTATAGTTAATAGAACTAATATTATAGAAGACTATATAGGTAACTCTAATTATATAGATAGTTCTCTATAGATAGTTTAATCTAATTCTTATAATATATTATCTACACGATACCTTAGTTATAGTATAATCTTTTATTCTTAATAATTATCTATTACTCTTACCTTATTAATATCCTACTATAACCTATCTATATCTATAATATTTAAGAGTCTAACTCTAACTCTATCCTATCTTTCTAATCTAAGTAAGAATTATCTAAGTTAATAACGCTTCTTATACTTAGTATATTATACTAGGTATTTTAAATATTATAGTTAGTTCTATTATATTTATTTTAAAGCTATTAATAAGCATAATATACGTTAGTACTAGACTTTCTACCCTTTAGGTAGTGTTAGCTATTACTTTAACGCATTTATTAGCTATAATATAGATATAATCCATATCTATACTAACTATCTTATTAGAGCTAGCGTTCTTCTCGTACGTTTAGCTACTCTATACTTCGCTACTAATTATATAGGTTAGTTAACTAGCTTATTATAAGAGACTAGCTCTATACTACTAGGCCGTATATTTAAAAGATATAGCATGCAGTATTAGTTTCCAATACTGGGCGTAGTATAGAATAATATATATACTAATACGAAGGTACGTGTAAGTCTCGCCTTAGCAAGGACACGTGCAAGGTAGTAGATACTAGTGTAGGCGTAACACTTGTTAGTAGTTCTCTAAGTATTAGCTATAATCTATAGAGTTCTATACAGCTACTAATTATTATCTACTAGATTAGTAGGCTTAACTCTACTGTATACTACTATATTATACGCTATATATACTATAGTATTATTTTTTACTAGCGCTAAGTTAATTAGTATTAGCGTATTAATAAACGTATTTATAATATTTAAAGATAGATTTAATAGTAGCTTACTATTATTAAGGTTAATAGATACTATTAATCTATTCTTCTCTTACTATCTAGTAAGAGCCTAACTAATAAACTTATTAAGCCTACTATCCTTCTTATAAGTAGCTTTAAACTTCTTAATAAGTACTAGCTTTAGTATAAAGCCCTTTAGACGCCTAGAATAATCTGTATTAATTACCTAGTAGTCTATTAATCTATGCCTTTAGCTATTAGTATAGTATAGTTACTCTCTCTAGTTCTTAGATATATTATCTATATCTGCTAGAGGGCTTATATTAGCTAGAGTAGCTACCTTTAGTATTAATACTATAGTAACAAGACCTATTAATATAGGCTTAATATATTATAGATATATTATAAACTTAGCTATATAGTTCTTAACTAACTAAGATACCTTATGTTACGTCCCTACGGGGTAGCTAATCCTATAAGGGTAAGTTAGTTCTTAGGCAGGAGCGATAACAGGGAGAAGGCTGTTAATTACGTAAGTAAGTAATAGGGTAGTTAGTATTAAAGTTATAAAACTATTAAATTAATAATACTTAATAGAATCTAAATAATAGATTATTAACTAAGTTAAATACTAGGAACTATAAGGGTTCCTGCTATTCCTATATATACATAGCTCTAGTGTTAATAGTCGGTTGCGGGACTATTAATAGTCGCGATAGTTCCTACTAAAGCTATTGCTAGTCCTTAGCGCGGCTATTAATTACGTAATATAATAATAATTAGTGTTTATGTCTTAGTACCTTCTGTTAGCGTCTAGGTACGTAACTAATTGTTATTCCTGTTACTTATTTAACCTACTAGTTATAATATTATCCCTCTCCTTTATATAATTATTCTTAATTACCTAACATCTTATAGGGTTAGTTTATAAGCGGTTTGCCCTACCTGCCTTATAAGTATCCTGCGGTTATTATATCTTCTAACTATTATAAACGTTAACTCTATCTCTTTTATAAAATTCTTACTACTAATACTATCGCTAACGTTCCTTATAATAGGTGTTTTTCTAAAAGCTTAAGTTACTACGTTATACTAAATTCTTATTTAAAGTATACTAAGTGCGTTTGCGCAGGAAAGCTATGCGTTAACATATCTTAGTTATCGCTTAATTAGACTAGAGAGAAATATTAAGTAAAGGTAGATGCAGATAAGAAGCTGTTAGTAGAGGTAATATTCTAGTTACTATAGAATAAGAAGATTCTAGCGCAGGCTAAGGAGCGTGCTGCAAAGAAGGCTATATACCTTATATTAAAGCTTAAGGCTAAGGGTAAGGCGGTAAACGTTAAGGCAGACTATCTAGCTACTTCTATTAGTATAGAGTTTTTACTAATAATATAGTCTACTCTATTAGCTCTAGATAACGCGGTAGCAGGCTATAACGTTATAGATGCTAGTTTGTTCTTAGAACCTTCCTAGGGTGCGTTACTTTTATCTATTTTTATTCTAGCTTTATAGTTGCGTTTATCCTATGTAGTAGTAGGCGTTAAACCTTAGTCTTACTTCTTTAAGTAGTTACTAATAGTTTTATAGGTTAGCTTTAGGTTTCTATATATTTTCTAACTTAGGATAACCTTTCTACTTTACTAGCTATTTCTAGTAGAAGTCGCTATTCTAGAAGTCTTATTAGTTTACTTCGCAGTACCTATATAGTGCTTTAACTTTATACTTATTATCTTTATCCTTCTAATAGTAGAACGTTATTTATAATAGTATTCTAAGGTCTACTAGTTCTAGGGTAGATATATAGAATACTAGGTAAACCTTTATATTACTTAGGAGTTAGAGTTTATAATTTACTAGGCTAATTTATTTAAGAACTAAAAATAGTCTAACTTTTACGTAGTCTAGTTTCTTACTTAGTTATGTTATACAAAGATTTTTTATAAGTAGATATACTCTATCCCCCTTCTTTAGCTAAGGTGCCGTTTTTTGTTTTTAGTTATTATATTAAATGCTTTTTTATTATACCTTCTGCATGTTTTTCTTTATTTCCTTATATACTTTATATATATTCTTAGCGTCGTTAACCGCTATTTCAGTTTATACTTTTATTAGTAAGGTTCTTTTAAAGAGATGTAGATATCTTTTATAGTTTATATAGAATAGTGTTTATTCTATTACTTCTAATTTTTTATTATTGTATGCTAATTAAGCTATTAGTAGTAGTAATATCTAATTATTTTATAGTTTATTACTATATATCTTTAGGTAGGTTTTTATAGTTCTGTTTATCCG
>MU005602.1:62661-141946 GCA_010405425.1 Lentithecium fluviatile CBS 122367 | reverse complement strand
CTAGGTATTTATAAAGTCCGTGTCTTAACCTAAATACTATCTTCTATTCTTCTTCTTCTTTTATCTGTATAAGGTAGTATCTATCTTAGAGATCTAGTAAGGTAAAGATAGTAGCTTTTGCGAGTCTGTCTCTTAGCTTAGCTGCGTTAGGTAATAGATATTAGTTTTTAATAGTTATTACGTTAAGTTGCTAATAATCTATGCATAGTTATAGTTCTCTATTCTTTTTCTATATAAAGGTAAATAGGCTAGCTGCTAGTAATTTTAAGGTTTAAATATACCCCTTTTCTAGGATTTTTCTTATAAATTCCTATTCCTATTTAAGTTCTTTGCCTATTTTCGCGTAAAGTAGTCTAAAGGGTAGTACTTTTCCTTCTTCTAGGTTAATTATATAATCCTAGGGTTAGTGCTTAGGTAGGTTTACTTTTTCTTTCCTTTCTTAAAACAGATATTTCTATTTCTTATACTGTTTTAGGATATTATAAGCTATACTAATACTTATATTCTTATAGTTCTTAACTTAGTAGTTCCTGCTAGCGTCTTTTAAGGTTAATTTATATTTATTAACTTCTAGTTATAAGAGTATATTAAGTTCTCTTTTATCTATTACTAGACTTAGCTAATATATAAGTACTGCTTATAATATATATTTACAGCGTGTTAGAGATATCTTTTCTTTATCCTATTTAATATATAAGTTATAACTTCTTAACTATAGTAATCTAAGTACTACTTTATATCTAAAGAATCTTAGTACATTAAAGGTAATTTATTCTTAGTATTAGTTAATCTTAAGTATCGCTTTAACCTTATAGTCTATTCTTAGTGTCTTAGGCATTAGTGCCCCGTCTCCTGCATAAAGGAGGTATAATTATTATTTTTATCTTATTATAAGTCTAGCCTTTCTAGTAGTAGTAGGTAAGATATAGTTTTCTTATACCTCTAAGTCTATTATAGCTCTAGCTTTAATATCTCTAATTTAGACAGCGAGTTTTATTAATGCTCTATTACCTATAGTATTAAATTCTTAGAAGGCGTCTTCTTGCCTTAGTTCTAGCCTAAAAAAGGCTATTGTCTAAGTTTAGGTGCTTAATAGTTATTATTATTACTTTATTCTCTACGTAGCTTATATCTTATACTATATCTAGGGTTAATTTACATAGCGAATACTAGAGGATATAATTAAAAACTATTCTTTTTCTTTTTATAGTAGTGCTTTTTATATATTACTTCTAGGCAGGTTTACTATTTATTCTAGATACAAATGCTATCTATAAGTAGAGTGTATACTATGTTTTCTACGTTAGTTTTCTGTAGAAAGTACTATGCTTTGCGTTTATTCTATAGGTATTTATTACACTTATCTATAGGGTAATTAAACTATTCCTACTTATATTAATGTCTAGCCCCTAGGAAGTAACTGCTATTAATCTTAGCTCTATAGTGTATTTTATAGTAGTTATCTATATATACTATATAGTTTATACCTCTATATTTAGGGTTGCGTATATTAACGTAGTAGCGTAGTTAATAGTTTAGCAGTTTATTATTATACTTCTATCTCTTATTTTAATACTTATAGTTATATTTTATAGTGTCTTCTATCTTCTAGGTAACTACGTAGAGTCTTTCTTTATTTTCTTCTATAGGCCTTAGTTTCTCTTCTAGAATCCTATGTAGTAGAGCATCTCTATTACGCAGTTGTGTCTTAAATTCTTTAAGAAAGTCCTATACTATAGGCGTGCCTAGGTAGGGTTCTTTTATACCTAGGTGCGGCGTTAGTGCTTACTAGATAAGGTAATAGAGTTCTTCCTTACTATTAAGTTCTTCTAGATCTTTATATAGTTATTTATCTAGAGTGTCTAGGCGTTCTATTATTTCTAGATTAATTCTCTTAATTATGTTAACTATGTCCTATTCTTCTTCTTCTATTTTCTAGTTATCCTTTATTATAATATTTAGCTGTTATTTAACTTTATTCTTAGAACAGCAGTTCTTTATAAGGTAGCTAGACTTACTATATATAAAGCATTTACGCGTCTCTACTTCTTAGAACTATAGTTCTATTAGAGGTCCTCTAAAGTTACGCTAGTAAGGCTTATAAAAGCCTAGTCCTTCTAACTTCCTTTTCTCTATATTATTATACTAGATTCCTTTTATTAGCTAATAACTATAATTATTATACTAGTAGCGTTATAGTTAATTGCCTAAGGCTTAAGGCTTTATTAGATAGCTATTAGGTAGCTTCCTAAAGCTAAGGCGTAGCTTTTATTCTTATTAGCGTAGTTCTTAGTATAGTTTATACTATTTAGTATTAATTTTAATAGATTCTTTATAAAAGTCCTTTAGAGAGGTAATAAGGTTTCTAGAGCGTAGTAGCTCTTTATAGATTTTTAGTTTTAAGCCTTACTTATATATAACTATTAAGGGTACTTCTTTCTAGTTAAGCTATATAGCGTATTTCTTAAAGTGCATAGCGTAGTTAGTGATAGAGTGTGTTTGTTAGAGTTGCTGTATAGCTTATTTAGTAAGAGTTACTTAGTTAGTAATACTAAAAAGCTGCCTAAGTTCTTTCTTAAAGTTCTTATAGTCTTTAATAATCTAGTTAATAGCATCGCCTTTGCGATTCTCTTTAGCTAGGTAGCTTAAGAGGTATAGTTAGATCTAGGTAGCTGCTTTACCTTATAAGTATAATACTATAAGGATAACTTTCTCCTTACTCTCTATTTTAGGTTCTAAGACGTAAAAGTAGAGTTTAAGTTAAAGAATCTATTCTTTAAGTTTGTTATAGTCTCTATAGTATAGGTCTAGCTTAGTAGCCTTATTCTTAGGGTTAGTAACTATAGTAATACCTTTAAAGTTACTTATATTAAGGGTGTTTAATGTGTTACGTTCCTATAGGGTAGCTAATTCTATAAGGGTAAGTTAGTTCTTAGGTAGAAGTAATAATAAGAAGAAGGCTATTAATTACGTAAGTAAGTAATAGGGTAGTTAGTATTAAAGTTATAAAACTATTAAATTAATAATGCTTAATAAAATCTAAATAATAGATTATTAACTAAGTTAAATACTAGGAACTATAAGGGTTCCTGCTGTTCCTATATATATACATAGCTCTAGTGTTAATAGTTAGTTGCGGGACTATTAATAGTCGCGATAGTTCCTATTAAAGCTATTACTAGTTCTTAGCGCGGCTATTAATTACGTAATATAATAATAATTAGTGTTTATGTCTTAGTACCTTCCGTCAGCGTCTAGGTACGTGACTAATCGTTGTTCCTGTCGCTTGTTCAACCCACCGGTCGTAACACCTTAGAGTCTTCTATCTTATTCTTATAAAGCTTATATAAGTAGGTAGTTACCTACTTAGAATTAATTACCTTATATATAATTAAAAAGTTCTTCTAGGCTCTTATACCTATTTTCTTAGCTAGCTTAAGCTTCTTATACTACTTAGTAACATCTACTTAGGTACGTAGCTATTTCTATATTTTCTTACTACGCGCTAGTATTTATAAGATAGTATATTTATCTATTAACTTATTATAGCGCGTTATATCTACTAGTATAAAATACCACTTAAGAGTAATAAATCTCTTATAGAGTATTAACTTATTCTAGAGTAAATAAAGATAGCGCTATACTATAGTTCTACTTATCTCTAAATTAAATATAGATACTATCCTTTTCTCTTTACTTTTTACTATATAGAACTTCTTAAAGCGCTTATAGTTCTACTTATATAATTCTCTATTATTAGTACTAAGGCTTTTAAGACTCTTAGTATTCTCTTTATAGTTAGTAAGCTTAGGCTCTACTAGCTTTTTAAGCTTTAGTAACTTATTAATAGTTATATTAGAATTAATATACTACTAGAAATTAGTTCTCTAGATAAAGTTCTACTAGATAAATAGCTAGTTATACTAGTTACTAGGCTTATTAAGGATAATAGTAATACGCGTTATTATAGAGTCTAACTTAGTAGCTATTATAGGTATAAAGAATAAAATTTAGAGCTTTATTAGCGTTTAAATATAGTTTAATTATAAACTAGGCTTATAACTATTATGTATAGTAGAAGCTTAAGGAACTGTATTAATTCTGGAGAGTTAGTAAAAGAGGCGGCTTTTGTACCAGCTTTTGCATGCCTCTGAGTATCCGGTGCTTCCAGATGCAGTACTTAATCCGAAACGTCGTCGTTATCTTCACATGACTACAACCGTCACAACTTGTCGATTAATTCGCCTGAAGCCTTGTTTTGCAGCGGATCAATCGTAACTTCTAAGAAAAGATTGAGTAAAGTCCGACCTAGAGTATATAATTACTTCGCTTAGCTTCGCTTCGCTCCGTGAATAAGTGTCGTAGGCACCGCGACCGGCCAGCCCGACCGCCAGCTGCCGTAGCGTTCGTAGTTTTTGTAGCCTTCAGTAGCTTGAATAGCCTGCCTCCGGGCCTGCCGCGCCTGTCCCGCCTGTCACTAACCCGAGGCCGCTGGTAGGGAAACCGCCCAGTTATGGTGTTTGGCATTTCAACCACTTTGGACTATTCTAGATCGCCGTACCGTATGCTCATATCAGCTGTGCTCTTCACTATGTCTCGATACTCTTCCACAAGCACTTTGCTCGATGCCCAGCAACATTGCCCATTGTCGGTGTGTGCTAGTGCTAAGCAGTGTTACGCTCCTCCAGCAGTTGCGCAGGTGTCTTCCCATTCACGTCCTTCAAGTCAGAGCGTGCCCCACTGTGCTCCAGCAACTTCATGGCATCGACTTGGCCCTGGGAGGCGGCGAAATGCATCGGCGTCCAATTCCGCCAACCGGAAAGAACCTCATTCACGTCCGCGCCATGCTGCATCAAGAGGCGCATAGTATCGAGATTACCGCGATGTGCAGCGGTATGTAACGCACCAGTATTAGCGACAGGAGTACCGTGTTCCAACAGCATCTCAGTCGTGCGCGGATCTTCAACCGCTGCGGCCTGAGACATCAGAGACGTGTGGTAGGTCCCAAGTTTTTTCGACTGTTCAACAGGATGCAATGGATCCGCCCCAAGCTCGAGCAGCACAGCGACCACATCGGGTCGCCTTCGCCTCACGGCCTCGTAAAGTGGCAGCGTACCGTGGCCGATGCGGAAGTTGATGACATTCGGGTCTGCAGATGCTAGTGCCTTGTATACAGCGGCGTGCCCACCGTCGATGGTCTTGTTGATTATCGATCTCGTTATGACATCAGAAGCGTCAATGCCTTGGTGTTTTGCGAAGGCAAGTAATGTGGACACAACAACAGCTTGGCCATTCTGAGCCGCTACTGTCAAAGCCCGTTCGAGGTTTGACATTCGCGTTGCCGTCACCCGGCGCACATCGTTCGGACCCTGACTTGGACGACGCTCATCATAGATGCAGTGCGGTTCTTCGAGCATTGTCTTGATCCATTGTGGCTGCGATAGCAAGCTTTGTAAGGCCGTGTCGTTGCCAGACGAGCTTGCTTCGATGAGAAGGCGGGCGGTGTCCTCGCCTATGAGTACATCACCTACATTTCTGGGCGAGTCGTAGGAGCTTGGGAAATCCTTTAGATCTACCATGGTCAATTGCGCCATAGCTATTTCGTCGTGGTGGTGGTGGTGGTGGTGGTGGTGATGATAATGATGATAATGATTGTAATGATTGTGATGATGATGATGATGATCACGATGCTGGTGTGACGAACGTGAGGTTTTCAACCCTTGTGGGGTAGCCGCACTTCTTTCTACGTATATAAAAGTGGGGTAGCCCTTTTTGTCTAGCGTAGAAAAGGTAGCCACGTGACAGCTGCTCGCTTCTGTTCCATGTTCGGACATCGGGCCATCACCAGGCTGACATCAGCTGCTTCATCCTTCACGGCCTCCGAACCCTGCTGCTGACTTGGCTCCCCACAAGTATGGTTAATTTAGCTAGAGTACGACCCGTTGATCGTTGCACAGGACTTCGCGCGAAATCACCAGTTCGTATTACGGAATTCCTACGACCCATTGCTGATTGATCGTGAAACAGGACTTCCGCGAAATCAGCTGTTCCCATTACGGAATTCCTACGACCCATCAATTGTTCTTATCCTAAGTCCTAAGTACTCTCTCCGTATATAAAGGGACGTCGAAGTCCTCAGCATTTTCCTTTCCCAAGAAGCCCCTCCCACACTATTCTACTTACTATTACGATCTACCTCTACCATACCATAGCCGCTACTTAGCTCTTACTATTGCACTACTTTTAAACTATTCCCTTTCGACTTTTCTCTTTCGACCATTCTACCTTTCTACCTATCCATCGCCGCTTTTGAAAGCTCGCAAGTCTAAAGCAGAATTTCCTCACATTCATTCGGCGCATGCGAACTGAGATAATGGCGCCTCTCTCTCGTTTTGGCTGGCCGAGCCTGGCAGCATTCTTCCTCCTTTTTCTCTCGCTGTTAAACATTGCAACCTCCTCACCTCTGCCGGATGACCACGTCAAGAAAACCTTGGTCGCACGCGACCAAACATCCATCACCCAGGAGAGGTATGAAGCGTATCTCATGGAGTACTTTCCAGATACCGGTCACTACCTGTTCTACAGCGGTGGGTCAGAAAAACAGATCGAAGCATTTAAGGCAAAGAACTCTGGCTATTATTACTACGACGACTTGTTCAATGCGCACGACGGAAATCACCCATGGTACAAAGCTTTCAATGAAGCAACCGATGAGGACGATGGCGAGGCGTCTTCCAAAGCCATGGCATCGACCGCCAGCGGGGAGGTCCTGGTCTTCGGAGCTATAGAATACAAGACAGAAGGAAAAAATTCCTTTTTCACGCGGCAAGAAATCGATATACTCCATGAAGGAGTCAAGACCGGCAGAATCAACTCCATCAATCACATGGCCAAGGGTGCTACCGATCCATCGCAAGTCATGGCCAAGGAAGACGCCAACGGAGTGTTCACTTGGCAAAACGGCCACAAGGAAGGCGATAAAAACGCTGGCGCTCCGGAAAATGCAAGCGAGGTCTTGGACGATGCAGCCGACGCCTTGGACGATTGGACGCGCTAAAGCTCAACCCCAAGTTAAAGTCTGGCTCTGGCACTTGCGGAACTATCGGAAAGCGTGCTGAGGCTTCCAATGGCGCTTGCTCGATGAGAACGCCTTCTTCTACGAAGTCCAAATCCTCCGCCACTACTTCTACCAAGAGATCTGCTAGTGCCTCTGCTACGACTACTACTAAGAAAGCCGCCCCGACTACTTAGCTTCGCTTCGCTCCGTAAATTAAAACCCAAAGATGATAAAAACATGGCATTTTATTCCATATAAGAGAGTTGGGGGGAATGTGTTTAGTGTACGCGTCGGCTGGGTTCGATGCGTGATTACTCCAGTAGAGCTGAGGTCATCAAGCGCTGGTTGGCACATATGTATACATACTAGACGTCCTTTTTTTTACCTTTTTTTTTATCAGTTACTCTTCTTCTTTATTACTATATTCCCTTATCTTAGTATGCTTTTCTATACTAATGTGTATCTACGTGTAAGAAAATCTATAAGCTAAGTACTTTAACTTTAGTAATAATAAGTTGCGCGCTATAGCTTTTATAATACTAAATTACTATAGTTACACGCTTATAATTATCTTTATTGCCCATTATTCGTCGTCCATCTATTGTTTTGAGCCGTAGTTCGTCCCTCACCCTTCCCGCATACGACTAGCAATTCTAAGTATGTACACGATATCCACTGTGTCATTAGCGTAGGCATATGCTACTATTATATTAGAATTATTATTTACTATGTAGTCCTTTGCAACGCTTGCTCGTCCCGGTCACAGTGGTCCTCGTGAAGCGATAGTCTTGGCGGTAAGTACCATAGGTACGTCATCACTCCCGACTACGTCCTCACTACCAGGTCAGCAATCACTCGAATTCGAATACAGTACTATTGATTATCAACTCCCCTCTCCCTTGACGAGTAATAAGCTCACGGCAAACAGCGACGACGGCAATATATGTAAGTACTCTACTAGTCTGCGCCTCCTCTCGCACGCGACACTCCCGCTGCGAGCAGCCTGCCACTTTCCCGTCGGTGTACCGGCGCGCGATAAGCCACCTCTTTGCTTCTCTCGTCTTGCAGTCCCGCTGTAAGCTGCCTAGTGCTCGATTGCTTATACGAGCCAGCTCGACAGCCTGAATGAGGAGTCACCAAGATGTTTGTATCTGCAGCTCTGCCTCCTTCTGGTCACCATTCTCTGAATTCCGGTACCAGCGGAACATACAGTTAATCGCTTCTGATATCTCGTAGCCGTCTGACCTGTTGATGCAGCAGGTGTCTACCTAAAAGAATTGCAAGCCGTCGCATTCAGCCTGTTGTCCACAGAACTTGATCTTGTCATAGCCAGACTTTAGTCTTTGCGGTTCCATCTATCATATCTCTGAAGGTAACCTCATCGCCAATGCTCCAAGTATGCGAAAGAATTGCATAGGGCGGGATTTTATCACCAAAGATGTCTTCGGTCAAGCTGAACTCGTCAGGATAGCTGCGATATAAAAGACGCATCGCTACCCGGGAAAATTGGGCAGACGCCGGTGGTAGGAGTAGGGGTCTCGGAGGTTCAACGCGGCAGCCTAGCGGAGGATAGGAACATAGAAATTCGGCCGTCTAAGATGTCAGTCCTCGCTCTGCAGGTCAGCGCGCATACGAGGGAATACGTACAATGAGCTTACTGAAGGATCGCTTCGAAAAGCAGGATAGTGCTAGGTGCTTTGAGCTGGCTCCACTGTGTGTTGGCATACTGAGGAAGAAGTTCAGCCGAGCGGGGCGACTACACAGCCCACATGGTGGCGCGACAAGGCTGACATGCGCAGTTATTATGGTTTTCAGAATGATCGCTACAGCTTGGCGCTGGCCGCGCAGGTGGGGCCTGTGCGGATATTAGATACCTACTAGGTATATTTAAGTATAGGCTAAATTAGCTCCTTTTAGCGCCCTCACTAACTCTGCAAAATAAGAAAATTAAAGATAAATATATTATATATAAGTATTAATGGATAAAATCTATATAGGAGTAAAGAGGGCGTAAGAAAGTATAACATATAAAAATTTTAAATTTTTTTATAAAGAAATAAGAAAGTTATACTACTTTAAGAATCTAAGGTGTAGCTAGCTAGGGGATGCCAAGCTGTAGCGATCATTCTGAAAACGACCGATAGCCGAAGGAGATTTTCAATGCACGAACATGTGCATCTGCAGATGGGACTGCAACCGCGGCAGCTTGGTCGGGCTCAGGTTTCTCGGCCGCGAGCGCGAAACTACTTGAACATCTCGCCGCCCTTCATCTGCACCAACGGGTTGTCGCCCGCTAGTCGCCAGATGGAGAGAAACTCATAGTGCAGCAACAGCACCAACCACGCGACACGTGCAAACAAGCAACGCCAGTCGATGCCCACGAGCTTCTGCATCTCGACGTTATGCCACGGCGCGGCAAACTGGTTCGACATCGCGAAGCGGTTATGACTTCTTTGAAAGAAACACGGGTCTCCAGAGAGCAATTACGGAAGTTTACGTTGTACACAGCGTAAAGGAACAATTTAAGCCAAACACGAAGACTTGCGATGGAAGCAGCGCCTACGACAAATCTATCGACTGTTATTGAGCAGCAGGGCTCACACGCCCCTGCCATTCTCCAAGGACGCTAGAGATGTTTCGCGCTCCAATACGACGGTGGCAGAGCTGATTAATTAGATTTAGGTAAAATGTAACCTATATAAGCGCGCTAATTTAGTCTTATTCGCTTTATGTAGAATGCATGTTAAAGAGCGCAAGCTGCATATTTACCTTCTCAATGCCGTATACCTCGTGCGGAATCCCCTTCTTCTGCTCGAATGCGCCAAACTCCATCTGTCCAAAGGTAGTCGTTCCACCCGCGCCTATGCGCACCCCGAGAAGTTCCATAAAGGTGCAAAATCGATAATAGCACCAGTCCCGCTCAATATAGCGGGGGACATCTCTATTTCCATCGGGGAAAGAATTTCCCGAGACACCAAACACTCTTTGAAGACGCTCAAGCAGCCGGTCGGTACTCGACCGACACTCCAGGCCTTTCATGTTGATGCGAAGCCGAGAGAACGACATCCCAAACACGCCCACGCCACAACCTAGCATTAAACGCTGTAGTATATCCGCGTAACGTTCTTCAAAGTAGGTCCTGTACTTGGCTTGGTATGATTCGGCCTTCGCCGTATTCGGTGCGCACGACTGGTAGTAGACGATCATTAACTCCAGAACGTCAAGAATCGGGTCGAGCGGGAAATCCCACGACTGCTTGACCTGGTCCGGGCTAGATTGGAAGAGCCTGAGACTGTGTTGCAGAAGGGCGTCGACGCGATCTAGTTCGTTGTGGTGTTTGAGATTGTCCGCCCAAGCATCAATGAGCTTCACCTTGAAATAGTAATTGTGTTCTGTCACTGGCGCATCCAGAAGCTCTTGAAGAAGAGCAGTCGGCACATTCGTCAATGGAGGAACCCGCTCCTGGTACTCATAGAGCATCTTGAACAAGGTCGTGGCGGCGGCTACGGATTCGGGTGCAAAGAGCCGAGCAAAGGTTTCGAGAGCGGCTTCGGCCTTAGAAGCCACTAGTGACTGTTTGAGAGGATAATGGGGCCTATCTCGGATGGCTTCAAAAGCGAGCATGCTGAGCTGACATGCTGCAAAGTTGTATAGATCGCAAGGTGGACGTAGTTGTCCGTGGTGTTGACGAGCAACATTGTCGCTGATCATAATCCATGCGCAAGGGATCTGAGTTGGAAGGTGGAACCGATCATCAATGATGAGAGTGAAGTTGCCTTGATCGTCGACGGACAACTTCGGGGCCCCCCAGACGGAATCACGGAGATGAGCGATGAATCTCGTCGCTTACATGTCATTAGTGACGAAACATTTTGATCTACTATAGACACGCAAAGACGTACCTAGTAACCCAAGCATTCCAGAATCCCGGTCTAAGAGTCCGAGTAAACCTTGAGGTGCCTCTTGGTAAAGCAATGGCAATAGCGGATATATCCCGTCATCAAATGTTTCTCCTCCGAGTCTGAAAATCAATTTGACTTCGAGGCCAGGAGGGCAGTGTTTGCGGAATGCTTCTGTTCGTATGTTCTCCAAGGTGCGACCAGCGAGAACTATGTCTTTGATATTGAAGCCCTGCGTGGGATGTTGCGACAGCCACGTGGTTGAAATGTGGTCAAAGAAGACATACGCAGCCTGGAAAAAGAGGTAAGGGGGGTACTTGAGACGGCGAAGAATGTACTCAACCGATGGCAGTAGAGTGACATCTTGAATGTGAACGTTAACATAACGTCCCATCTCTTTTGCCCTTGCCCTCATGTCAGGTGGCACCATCTCTGCGGTGCTGCTCAATGCCGCGAGTGGACTCTGGCGCCATTGACGCGGCGGTTGATGCTCTTTGGGGACCTCACTAGCGTAAAGCAACAGGGTGGCAAGTGCGAAGAGGGTGTAGTCATCGACAATGTTCTCTTGCAACTTCGTGAACCGCCTATTGATATGCTTCACATGAGGGATGTAAACTTCTCTCAGGTCAAGATGGATAGAGGTAAGGCCATATAGGCGGGAAAAGTCCGGATGAGGAAAGCCGTTGAGCAAAAGGAAGGTGGAGTCGGTGAATGGCTGAAGATCGTTCCTGCTGTCCTGGCGCCAGCGTAAAAAGAAATGCGTCATCTAAGATTTATCCGATAGTCAGTGTGAGCCTCGCAGATTAATTTTGAAGGAGCACCAACAGGATGTAGGAAGTAGTGTCCTTTCTGTGCTTTCGGAAACACGAGCGAGTAGGTAACAAGCACCTTCAAGGTCATTGCCAACCCTTGTCCACGAGACTTCTTGTGAAGCTCTGTCAACCACGGTCGTATTCCATTGACGCGACCATCAGTCGCATTCCCGCTCTCGTCCCAATGCTTGTGCTCTTGCAAGCAGCGCTCAAGTATTGTCAGTGAGATGTCAGTGGGCTCGAAATTTGCGAGCAGCTGTAGAACAGCGCAAGCATCTGGCCTCTTCTTTTTCAACTGCTCGAAGGAGATTTCGAAAGTGCCCAAGATTGGCTTCGATCCATCGAGGTCGAATCCATCAAAGGTGTCGCCAAATTCTTCCATCTCGGCAGGAACCAACTCCTCCATCAATTTGTCGAACTCGAGAATGTACTCCGACAACCGGCCGCCCTGCGCACTGATGGAGCATCCGCAATGCCGGATAGCAAGCGGCATATGACACAGCAATTCCGCGATGTGAAGCGCGTGGTCCTCATCTTGCTCTTCCGGTTGGCGTAATTCTGCGTACGAGAGGAGGAGTCTGGTTGAGTCGACCGGTTTGAGTGCTGAAATTTTCTGTACCGTACCTAGTTGGATAACGTCCGTTCTCCGGGTCGTAATTAGGACATGCCCCATACCGCGCGGAATCATGCTCGAAGCATTGAAATTAGATGGATCATCCAGGCTATCGATGATGAGAAGCCAGCTATGGTCGCTACACCAGCTAAAGAATGTTTCGCCTGTGGTTTCCTTAACTTCTTGTTCAAAGGTCCTGTAATTGGAGGAAATATTGTCCTTTGTGTCTGCTGTAACCCAGAAAACACCTTCATAGCTGTTCAAGTGACTCGCAGCATACTGAATGGCTATGCTGGTCTTTCCAATTCCCGGAAATCCTTGGAGTATGCAACGCCTCTGTAAGCCCATCTCATTGGGTTCGTCGAGAAAAAAGGCGGCGAGCTTTTTCATCTCACAAGATCGACCACGAAAGTTCAAATTGGTTTGATAAGGGACCATGTTGAATTTCTTTCTACCTACAAAGCATCAGCCGCCGCTCCGCGCCTTAACGCAAGAGCACTTGACGCACCAGCGGTAGGAAGTCCTACAGCTTCAGAGCTAGTGCGCCGAGCTGCATCCTTCAGAACATCCTCCACCAACGCATCGATCTGTTCGCTGACGCCAACGTAGTCCTTGCCCTCTGGATCTAGAAACTTGCAGACCTCTGAATGATTGGCATTCAAGAGCAGTTTCAGCTCCTTCTCTCTTGGCAGCCCGCAAACTGCATCTTCCTTGTCGACGACCTGTTTTCATTAGGATGAGATCTTAAATGACTATAGAACAGAGAGCCTTACCATCGTTCCCGATGTTGGCAGAGTTTCAAAATACGAGATGAGTCGAATGTTCTCGACAATATCATTGAAGTCCGTCCTGGTCGCCTCACTGCAGAGGCTGTTCTTACTGAGTGCTTCCATGAAGGCATTGTCACGACCCCAAGTCAAGGTCCTCGCTATAGTGCTTGCAATCTTGCCAATGCGTGCTTTGCCTGATCCACCATGTGGGGTCGCGAAAAATACCATTCCTCCTGTACAGGTGTAAATTGTCTGATATATTGACTTCGGCAGTGTGGCTATAAGGAGAGCCTGGGCATGTTAGTCCTCAGAAGCGATCGTTTCAACGTAAATACCGAACCCTTTTGGCAAGCAAACCCCCGAGGCTGTGGCAGATGAACACAATCGAACGTGTCGCGGGAACCTAACAGGAAATCAGCGATAGAAGTCAGACGCCATGAGTACCCGAAACTTGCCTTTCGCCTCTTCAACCGAATTTTTTCTAATAGAGTTGATGCGTGGTCATTGATGGTCGCTGCAGCAGCTCCGAAGACCGCATGAGAATTGTAGCCGAAGATCATGATCCGAGCAGATGGAAGGAGCTTGGGCAAGAATTCTTTATCCTTGATCCAGTTCTTCTCCACATCACCCTTCTTTGCAGTCCATGTTGACTCTGCGTTTGACTTTGTATGGAACGGGTTCAGACCGTGAATGGCGATTATACTACGGAAGGAGTTCAGCTTATCGGATTCCATGCAGGATGAAGGCAGCACTGTGGGAATGTGAAGCTGGTTGTTGTAGCAACGGGAATGCCTTACTCAAGATTTGCCGCAGGCGGATCCGCCACAATTTCAAGGAAGGTGTGATCGTCAGCCTACAAGACTTAGCTGAGAAAAGCTATTCGAAATGTAATGTCTGGAAGATCTTACCATTGTCCATGAGCGCTGGGTCCGAGATCGAGGTAGGAGACTCGAAGCTTCGAGAGGAATTGGGTTATAAAAGGTGCGAGCAGTCTCACATTACTTTTTCTCTGCACTCTGCAGCTCGAGCAGATATGCGCTGTCCACGAGGCTGAGCGCTAATGTGGTTGATTGGAGCGCCACGCACTCTAGAAGAAAAACATGCTAGCGAGGCTGGCGCTAACTCAGATCACCGTATGGCTGATATAAATATCGTAGCCCGGGCCGAAATCCTCGGGCTCCCTTTATCTGTCTTGAAGGCGCATGCTGCCTTGTAATTACTTCTGCGCACACCGCTTTACAGCTATTGGACGTCAGGAACGCAGGATAGGAAGGGCCTACTCGGGTTTGCTACCTACATAATACCATAGGTATTATAGCTAGCCAAAGCCCGCGTCGACAGGGTCTACAGCTATGGCAGTGGGGATTGAGATGATAGTACGAGCGCAGTCCTAGCCCTGCCTTTCAAGATACTTGAGGCGTTTGCAACATTCGATATACATTACAAGTCTAGGGGGTGATAGAGGATAGCACATTCTGCGTGCTTGACGATGAGCTCGGGCGATGATGGGTGACGAATCTGGCTGTGAGGACCGAGTAAAGCAGTGTCTGCGAACTAACATTTCATTTCACTACCTTGGTGCGCATATGTATCAATGCCGCAATGAGATGCCTTACGAGGCGCACGAGAGCGAGGAGGTGACACCAGAAAGTGGTCGAAATGATTACAGTTTGTCTCGATGGACTGGGCACAAATTTCAAACAATGTCTCCCCGGTGTCATTACTGTCGCCCAGAAACCTGAAGGACACCCGATGCTAGAGATGGACGCACTCTTGGCGGCTCACCGGACGGTGCGGCGATGATGGTTGATGCATGGATGGTGGATGAAAGCCTGCGATTTCGCTCCCGTCTCGCTTATCGTTATGCCAATCTAAAGTGCCCACGTGACCTCGTGATTACAGAAGGCGTCGCTGCCTGGCGACGCGACACTCCTTCCCCTCATTTTCGCAAAGCCTTGGGATACGATCCTTCATGACGCGCACGTCTCGCCTGCTACCCTTTCAGAGAAAACCAATATTCTCCTCTTTGTCAAACGCAGTGGACATCGTTCGCTCGCATTCGCCACCGCCGGCGTGATCGCGCGCAACTTTCAACGCGAGCCTATCGGTGGCGACAAAGTCAGGGGTTGTCTCTCGCCCTTGATTCATCACCACGGCTAGTGCATCTTGCTTTAGTACCCCTCCTTCTCGCAAATCTCACCTCCTTCTTTTCCACCCCTTCGCACCGCTTTCAAGATTGTATTTTCTCGTCGCCGCTGCTGCGGAACCCGGCAGTCGCTTCTCACAATGGCGCCGCAACGACGTTCCACCCGGCCGTCGCTCAGTTCGGCCAATGACATAGCTGCCGCAACCGACTCTGCAGTTCCCAGTAAGTGCAGCTTTTTGCCTGCTCGCGGCTTCCCCCCTCGTATTCTCCGCGTTTTATCTGCGAATTGGTTGTTAATGGCAGCCTAGTCCGTGGCAGACCGCCGGTGAAGGCCATAGACAGCCTCAAGAGCTCTCGTCCCGCGACGAGGCGCACTTCCTCTCGCACATTCGTACCAAATTCCTCCGATGTCGATGACGAAACGATTGTGGTCAAAAAGGCTGTGCAAATACCTGCACCTGTTAGGCAGGTCTTGAAGGGGGTGGTAATTCCCACAATGGGTTCGAAGAAGGCAACGTCTGTCCGTAGGCAAGCATCCGTAAAGGCCCTCAGCAAAGCCGATCAAGACAGCTCGACTGGTTCACCCTCTCTCGATAATTCTGATTATGAGACACCCGGCACAAGTATCTCGACTACACCTGCCGTCTCGATCCGGCAGGGAGCGAAGGCCACACGCAAGAGCGGCCTGAGCGAGGCTGTGAGCGCAGGCCTAGGCGCATCATCGTCGCGCAAGCGATCACACGTCGTGATTCTCGATAGTGAGGATGAAGACGAAGACCTTGACATGGACGCCGAGATCGCTATGCAGATGCAGTTGGAAGAGGATGAGCAGGAACGGAAGCGACGGAGGACTGGGCGCGAAAAGTTGACATCGTTCAGTTCTGAGGATGAAAGCAACATGACACCGAGGCGGAAAGCCCCGGCGTTTACCGGCAAGGGCAAGGGTAAAGCCACGGCCGACGATTTGATGATGCTCGATACAGATGAGAAGGTATCTTCCGCACCTTTGCTGAAAACGCCGGCTTTCAAGGGTAAAGGGAAAGGTAAAGCCAAAGCAGAAGACCTTCCAAGCAGTACCCGCGGCCGATCTGTCCGATCTAGCGCAAGGCGCAAGGCGATGGCAATTATTGATGATGGCTTATCTGGCGAAGACTCTGACGACAGCGACGAGTTTAAGCTAGATGATGAGGATGACGAGGACCTTGATCTGGACGATGCCGCTGGCGGCGACAACTTCATCGCTTTCACCGACAGCGAAGATGACGAGGCTCTTGTGTTGCTCAACAAGAAAATTCTACCGACACCGTCCCGTTCGTCGAGGCCAGCCCGTGGCAAGAAGTACAAGGCTCCTACTGCTCAAGAGAAAGCGGCGCGTCAACGTCGTCTCCAGCAATTTGCTGATATCGAGGATAAATGGGACCGGAAGCGAGCCATGAACCGCGCCCGGCTTGAAGAGGCCCATCCGAAACTGCTCACTATGTGGGATACCCTAAAAGAGGTGCCTATTCTCGAGGTCCAACAGGCGGAGCAACCAAAGTCCATCACGCGCCGGTTGAAGCCTTTCCAGCTTGAAGGCCTGAGTTGGCTCACCAAGCAGGAGAAGACTGCTTACAGGGGCGGCCTTCTCGGCGACGAGATGGGAATGGGAAAGACCATCCAGGCCGTCTCGCTCATCATGTCGGATTTTCCAGCGAAGAACCCTACACTCGTCGTGGTCCCCCCGGTGGCACTGATGCAGTGGTCGAACGAGATCAGGGAATACACAGATGGAAAACTAAAGGTTCTGGTGTACCATGGTACCAACGCCAAGTGCAAGAAGATGTCCGTCAAGGATCTGAAGAAATTCGACGTTATCATGGTCTCATACAATAGCTTGGAATCCTTGCATCGCAAAGAGACGAAGGGGTGGTCTCGCGGAGAGGATATTATCAAAGAGGCGTCACCTCTTCATGCTATCCACTATCACCGCCTCATCCTCGACGAGGCTCATAGCATCAAGTCCCGGACTACCGGAGTCGCCAAAGCTTGTTTTGCGTTAAAAGGTACCTACAAGTGGTGCTTATCAGGAACGCCGGTCCAAAACCGCATTGGAGAATTCTTTTCATTGCTACGTTTCCTCGAGGTTCGACCCTTTGCGGATTACTTCTGCAGGAGCTGTGATTGCGAGCAGCTGCATTGGACCGTTGATGAGGATTACATGTGTAAAGCTTGTGATCATGGTGCATCCGAGCATGTGTCTATCTTCAATCAGGAGCTCCTGAACCCCATTACCGGTGACGATGCCGAACTGCGTGAGGACGCGCTCATGAAGCTGCACATGATCACCGCCCGTATCATGTTACGCCGCATGAAGCGTGACCACACGAACTCGATGGAGCTGCCGATGAAGGACATTATCATTCATAACGAGTTCTTCAGCGAAGTTGAGCGAGATTTCTCGTCATCGATCATGTCGAATACCGCTCGCAAATTCGACACGTACGTTGCTCAGGGCGTCATGCTCAACAATTACGCCAACATCTTCGGCTTGATCATGCAAATGCGTCAAGTTGCAAATCATCCCGACTTGCTACTAAAGAAAACGGCGGCTGAGGGCAGCCAGAACGTCTATGTATGCAATATCTGCGACGAGCCCGCTGAGGATGCGGTGAGATCCCGCTGTCATCACGAATTCTGTCGAGCCTGTGTCAAAGATTTTATGGAGACATGCGAGGCTTCTGGTACCGATGCCGATTGCCCGCGCTGTCACATTGCATTGTCGATCGACTTTGAGCAGCCAGAACTGGAACAAGATGAAGATTCCGTGAAGAAGACATCGATCATCAACCGCATCAAGATGGAGAACTGGACCTCGTCGACCAAGATTGAGATGCTGGTATATGATCTCTATAAGCTGCGAAGCAAGAAGCAGACGCTCAAGTCGATTGTGTTCAGCCAGTTCACGTCGATGTTGCAGCTCATTGAGTGGCGTCTCCGGCGCGCAGGCTTCAACACGGTCATGCTAGACGGTTCCATGACTCCCGCGATGCGACAAAAGAGCATCGAGCATTTCATGACGAACCCAGACGTTGAGGTTTTCCTTGTGTCTCTCAAAGCCGGCGGTGTCGCTTTGAACTTGACCGAAGCCTCAAGAGTCTTTATCGTCGATCCGTAAGTATCCCCCTTCGGCATTCACAGTTCTCGCTAATAAGAGTTAGATGGTGGAACCCAGCCGCTGAGTGGCAATCTGCCGATCGGTGCCACCGCATCGGCCAGAAGCGTCCTTGTGTCATTACGCGCCTTTGTATAGAGGACAGCGTGGAGTCTCGTATGGTTGCGCTGCAGGAGAAGAAGGCAGCTATGATCGCCGGAACGGTCAATAACGACAAGGTCGCCATGGATCGCTTGACGCCTGAGGACTTGCAGTTCCTCTTCCGTGGAACTTAGACGAGTAAGAGATGGCTAATTATGAAGTTTGAAGGGTTTGTTACACGATATGGCTTTAGTTCATGGTGTGCGATTACGCTCGGGGGAACGGAGGGTACCATCGAGTTTCAAGGTCTGCACATTCTCTGGGGGTTTTTTCAATTATGCATGCAGTACTTCAACAGGTCTTGCAGCCTAGAAAAGTACAGCAGAATGTGTTGGCATGGCGTTAGACCGGACAGTTTATTGTGCTACAGAACTATAACACAATATCATATACAACGTATGATTATGATGGGCGCTTTTGTCTCCATGCATCTGTGTGAATCATGCCACGAGTAGACGCATCTGACGCAACAATTATATATTAAAAAACATAAAGCCTTAGGCTTACCGGGATGCAAAATCCATCGAGTCGTTCAGGGATCCGATATGCCACACTAGGTATCGTTATTGCTCGCGAGGATGATGCCATTCGCGAGTGCCAAGCATCGTGAGTGGGGCGGCAAGATCGTCACTTCCCCAGATTCGATGCAAGTCACGCCAACGGCTCGAAGCATCCCAGATGCCATCTGATGCAGACAATAGCACCCTCTTCCACCTCAAACCGTTAAATCTTACGTACCATTCAACCGACGAAGCGCCGAGCCAGCCGACTCCGCCCTCCAGGTGGCAGCAATACGTGCCGCAACCGTAACCCATCCACCGCATTTGCAAAACACAATACCACCACCTATATGCAAGAGATTCTAGAATACAGACCCTATACGGGCCGCACCCGAAGTTCCCGAGGAGAAGCCAAATGCTTCTTTTTGCTGTTTCATAATGGAAACGCTCTATTGGATGTGCCTCGCGCACTTTACGTACAAAGAACTCCGGGCGCTGGGCACGATGCTGCGCGATGCGGCACCAGGCTCACGACTTGGGATGATCGCTCGTCATTGTTGTGTGCCTTGCGGAATATTTGCTGCGTACGTGAGCAGGTACCTGGGGCTGTTGTGTAATGGTTTGCCTGGAGAGATGGGTAAAAGGTGAGGTGCGCGCTGCGTGCGTTCCGGTTGGGTTGGGACCTTGTGAGTTGTTCTACGTATTCTTTGATATTTTAGTCCTGTGAGGTGAAAGGAGGGATTAGAGAGGCAAGCAACGGTTTGAACCTTTTCCTCTGTCGACGTAAGGAGCATGGATGGGTTTTGTTGTTGGCTACAGTCAAGATGAGTTCCTTCAGTCGTCGAGCAGAATCCTGGAACCTCGATCTCGACCGCTACTTCAACCGGATCGTTCCGCCGTCTCCATTACACAAGGTTCCGACGCCCATAGCCAGGTTTCTGGGCTATAGGAAAGAGCAGGAGCAGGATGTGGGGAATGTGTTGGGCGCGTTTTGGTCGTGCGTAGGGGCGTTTTTGGGACTGGCGATCATTGCGGCCGTGTTTAATAATACGGAGAGTATTCAGATGAGGCATCCGCCGGCGTTGATCGCGAGTTTTGTAAGTGTTCTTCTGGTGGTGGACACTCGAGGGTGGATTGCTGATGGATATAGGGCGCGTCTGCGGTGCTGGAGTATAATGCTATCCGCTCGCCGCTTGGTCAACCTCGGAATGCTCTACTCGGTCATACGTTTTCCGCTATTATTGGGGTCGGTATCACGAAGCTGTTTCGTCTCCGGTCCGACTTTGAGAAGATCAAGTGGATAGCGGGCGCGATATCCTGCGGTACAGCGTCGAGCGTCATGCTGCTCACAGGTACTGTTCACCCTCCAGGAGGCGCTTCTGCTGTGCTTGCGGCTACGTCTCCCGAGATCACTGAGATGGGTTGGTACTTTGTGGGCATCGTCATGTGGGGAACTACGCTTATGTTGATCGTTGGGCTGGTGATCAACAACATTCAACGCCAGTTTCCGGTATATTGGTGGACTCCGCTGGACGTCCGGAAGACGGGGAGGGCCGATGTCGAGGTCGGCCCGGACGCGAAAGGAGGGTTCGAAGAAAGGGACGAGGGCAAGCACGACAATGACTCCGACGACGAAAAGGAGAGGCCTAGAGCTATCGCTATTACCATCTCAGCCAACAAAGTGACACTACCCGAGGACCTTGCGCTGAACCGAGAGGAAGCTGAGATTCTTGAAAGACTACGTCTTCGACTACGGAAAGGATATCCAGACAGCCTTCGGGGTGCGATGTCAGCTCGATCAAGTACGGAAGTGACCATGGTACCGAGTCATGGTATGGGCAGTGACAGCGATGCATCTGCTGTACGTCTTTGAATACGGAACTGCCCCCCTGGAGTTACACCTTGCAGGTGCGTCCGATGGAGCCACTGGGTTGCTATTACGCATCTTCTCTACTCTCGAGGGGCGATCTATCGTCGAACTCGCTCGGCTTCAATGTCGCATTAGCAAGGCGTAGATGATTACATGGAAAGGCGTTCTTTTTACGATGCGCGCATGTAGACGCTAATAATGAACACTTATACTTCACCTTTCGGCACACCAAGATTCAAATTGGTGAAGCAGAATTCTTAATCGTGCTGCGCATAGCTCGTCCGGAGCACCTTCCAGAAGTAATACAGCCAAAGCGATTGTTGCGTACAGCGCGCTTTCGCAGTGAGTTTATGAAGACTGACAAACGCAAGTTTTCACAAGCTGTTTGATGTTGATGCGTCGGGCATGCCTGCGCTCTGATTGGCTGGCTCACCCTCGCCACAGTGAAAGCCCCGAAGAAAAATTAGTGTCGGGGAAGCCCATTGTATGACCATTTGTCCTGCGCAGCTCAAGATTTCTTTCCGGTACTTTTGCACCTTGCACTTTGCATCACCGCTCGAGAAGACGCTCAACGGCACTCTTTTGTGTGGAGCCTTCCTGTCCGCCTTTCCGCCGCACTCGGTGCTTATCGATAACGAATCTTAGTGGGCTGTGTGTTTAGCGGGGCTGCCTGACATCGATTTCCACTACGACCTGAAATTTCCTCTCTCTCCTCAACCACCTCGCTACCAGCCTTCCTACCGCTAGAACATCATGGTCTCCGCATCGAAAGCCGCCCGTCAGGCCAAGCGCGCCGCCGATGGCAAGGAGCCAAAGAAGACGGCCGCATCGAAGGTCTCGTCCAAGGCCGCCTCCAAGAATGCCTCCAAGGCCTCGTCCGTCAACGGCGACGAGGACATCGTCGAACTCGACATGAACGAGGAGGTGAAGAAGCTCACACTCCAGGAAGACAAGCACGGTCTGTCAGATCGCGTCACGACCGGTGTGCTCTCGTCCCTCGAAGCCTCCCGCGACGTCAAAATCACCTCGGCGTCGCTCGTGTTCCACGGCCGCGTCCTCTTCAACGACACCAACATCGAAGTCAATTACGGCCGGCGATATGGACTACTCGGAGAGAACGGCTGCGGAAAGT
The DNA here is from genome assembly GCA_010405425.1 of Lentithecium fluviatile CBS 122367. Lineage (NCBI taxonomy): Eukaryota > Fungi > Ascomycota > Dothideomycetes > Pleosporales > Lentitheciaceae > Lentithecium > Lentithecium fluviatile. Next base: position 119,855 of record MU005602.1, on the reverse strand, counting down.
CGACGCTGCTCAAGGCCATCGATAAGCGCGAGTTCCCGTTCCCTGAGCACATCGACATTTACCTGCTAGACAAGGGCGCCCCCGCCACTGAGCTAGGTGCCTTAGAGTGGGTCGTGAGGGAGGCTGAGAACGAGCTGGCTCGCCTCGAGAAGCTTGCCGAAGACATTCTCGAGAAGGATGGCCCAGAGAGCCCCCTGCTAGAGGAGATTTACGAGGTACGTTCCTTTGACATATTTTTACACCGCCATGGCTAACAAATTCCAGCGACAAGAGGGCATGGACCCGTCCACCTTCCACACGCGCGCATCGCTTATCCTGACGGGTCTCGGGTTCAACAAGAAGACCATCAACAAAAAGACGAAGGACATGTCTGGTGGCTGGAAGATGCGAGTCGCCCTCGCCAAGGCTTTGTTCGTCAAGCCGTCGTTGCTTCTGCTCGACGACCCGACTGCGCATTTGGACTTGGAAGCCTGTGTGTGGCTGGAAGAGTACTTGAAGAAGTGGGACCGTACCCTCATCCTGGTCTCCCACTCTATGGACTTCCTGAACGGCGTTTGCACCAACATGATCGATATGCGCATGAAGCAGCTCATCTACTATGGTGGTAACTACGACACATACATCAAGACGCGCACAGAACAGGAGGTCAATCAGACCAAGGCCTACGAGAAGCAGCAGGACGAGATCAAGCACATCAAGAAGTTCATCGCGTCTGCCGGTACCTACGCCAACTTGGTCCGACAAGCCAAGTCGCGTCAGAAGATTTTGGACAAGATGGAGGCCGACGGCTTCATCCAGCCAGTCATTTCCGACCGCGTCTTCACCTTCCGTTTCGCTGATGTCGAGAAGCTACCTCCTCCCGTGCTCTCGCTTGACGATGTGACCTTCTCCTACTCCGGCAAGAAAGAGGACAACCTCTACGAGAACCTGGATTTCGGCGTCGACATGGACTCTCGAACCGCTCTTGTCGGACCCAACGGTGTCGGCAAGTCGACTCTGCTCAAGATCTTTACGGGCCAGCTGTCCCCGACCTCGGGCGTCGTGTCTCGCCATACCCACTTGAAGCTTGGAATGTACAGCCAGCACTCTGCGGATCAGCTCGATTTGACCAAGTCAGCTCTTGACTTTGTCCGTGACAAGTACTCCAGCGTCTCGCAAGACTACCAGTACTGGAGACAGCAGCTTGGCCGCTACGGCTTGAGCGGTGAGGGGCAAACCGCGAAGATGGCTACACTTTCCGAAGGACAGAAGAGCCGTATCGTTTTCGCCTTGCTGGCTATTGAGAGCCCGAACATGTTGTTGCTTGACGAGCCTACGAACGGTCTCGATATTCCGACTATCGACAGTTTGGCGGACGCTATCAACGCCTTCAGTGGCGGTGTTGTCGTTGTTTCTCACGACTTCCGGTACGTTTCTCCAGCTTTGTCCATAATTTCCATCGCTAACAAAGTGCAGATTGCTCGACAAGATTGCAAAGGACATCATGGTGTGCGAACACAAGACAGTACGACGGTGGGATGGCAGCATTGGCAGCTACAAGAAGCATCTCCAGAAGAAGATGTTTGCTTCCGGTGCGCTCTAGAGGGAGGAGTAATGGCTTCGCAAATTGCATGCATACCCAGTCGCGGTATGAGAAAACACCAAAAGCGATGATCTAGGTGCAGAGTCTGGATACGTCTGCGGGAGGCGATGCGGTCTTCGAGACCTGCTTCGGTGCCTTTCTGCACGGTAGAGGCATCTGGATTTTTGCGTTTCATGATGCATTGGGTCTTAGAGGAGTTCCTAGACTTACGGTATGATTAAAATGATACCAATAGAAACAACTGCCGTGCGATCTGGGTGAAAAGTTGTCTTGAAATGATGATTTGAATCGGATTGGGATTGTGGTGCCCGCTTCCCCGGCGTGGTTGGCACGTGCCGGCCTGTGAGCTGTGTCGGCAGTGACGACTGACCCCGCGAGCTTGTACCTCACCTTTGGAGCTTCTGCTTTACAACACACTATCTCACCTCACACATATCTGAATTTCTCCACACTCTTTCGTAGACAAACTTTCCTTCTAGCTCGAGAAGGGTATTCCTCCAAATCCGCAGCCTACAAACAGTTCATAACTCGCCCGCCATGGCGGAGCTCACCACAACGAAGCTCAATGCGGAGTCGCACCTCCTCCTCGTACGCTGCCTGCCCACCGCGCGTGTCCAGCTATTAGCAAGCTGATACTAAATGTATACAGGACCAACCACTCTTGCGCATGCCCTACGAGCTCTCCCGCCGAAACCAAAAGAACGCCCAACGCTACGTCGAGAACGGCACAAAAGACCTGCTCGCCAGCTTATCTACCACCACCAAATCCGCGTCCAAGTCGTCCGCCCCAGATGCCACCCTCGCCTCGCTTGACAGCATGATCTCGAAGATGCAAGGGTTGAAGAGGAAGCTGGGAGGACTGCATGAGGAGGAGATGCGCATACACAAATCCAATAGAGCACGGTTACAGCACTTGCAGGACCTGTATGAGGTCCAGAGCCTCGTGGATGTCAAGTACGATGAGTGGTCGCGCGTACGGTTATCACGGTTGCTCGTTGATTATCTGCTGCGGGAGGGTTATTCGGAAAGCGCGGCGCATTTGGCAGCTAGCCAGGGCATCGAAGAACTGGTTGATGTGGAGGCATTCGTCTCATGTCACAAGATTGAGCGCGGTTTGAGGGAAGAAAGGAGTACGAGTCATGCGCTGAACTGGTGCAAGGAGAATTCGAAAGAGTTGAAGAAGCAGAATAACATGCTGGAATTTGAGCTCCGGTTGCAGCAGTATATTGAGTTGGTTAGGCAGGGACATGAGCAAGGGATACGGGATGTGGATATGGAAGACGGGTTGGATGGGTCGAATGGGATTAGTTTGACCGGTGGAGGCAGTATAGGAGGAGGGGAGCAGAAGCTGGTTGAGGCGAGGGCACATGCGAAGAAGTATCTGAGTACGAGTGGAGATTTTGAATTGATGGGACGGGCAGCAGGCTTGTTGGCGTTTAAGCCATGGGATAATGTGGAGCCATATACGGTATGTCTCCCCACCCTCTTCCGACATCTGCACGGCTATGGGACCTTGCTAACATATGCACAGTCACTATACTCACAATCCCGCTGGAACCACCTTGCACACCTCTTCCTAACAACACACCACACGCTCTACTCCCTTCCGCCACGACCGCTCCTCCACATTGCCCTTTCGGCCGGTCTATCCGCTCTCAAAACACCATCCTGCCACTCCGCCTTCACAGCGTCCTCCGGCAACGCGTCCTCCTCGACGACCTCCGTGTGTCCTATCTGTAGTACAGAGCTCAACGAACTCGCCCGAAACGTCCCATACGCCCACCACTCGAAGAGCTTGGTTGAAAACGATCCCGTCGTGCTACCGAATGGGAGGATTTATGGGAGGGAGAGACTTAAAGGGTTTAATGATGGGTTGGGAACTGAGAGGGGGTACGTTAGAGATCCGGTGGAGGGGTTGGGTGGGAGGAAGTGGAAGGAAGGAGAGGTTCGGAAGGTGTTTATCATGTGAGGAATCGTAGGATGAGAAAGGACCTCTGTATGGCATAGCGCTGGCGTTTTGGGAATGTGCATAAGGTCATGTACATGAGGGGGTTATCAGTGCATACTCTTCTCTCTAGCCAAACTCGGCTGCTTTCGGGCCTGCGAGATGCTCGAATTCCCCACAGTGGCATCCTTTTGTTCCTTTGACTTTCGAATTTACACCCGAACTACTTTGTGTAAAAGGAGCTGAAACAGCACAACAGATCTCACCCAGGAACTCATCTCGTAATGTATCATACGCACGATGCGAGAATATTAATATACATAAGGTTACGTACGCGCGCGTCATTCACGCTTGCATTAAAACGCACAGACCCACCAGCTACCGCCAAGCACGGCGTCAAGCCCTCACCACCGCGCAGGCACTCCACCACCCCCAACATCTACTCACGCCTCACTATCACCACTACACCCACGACACGACGCTCCACACACCACACGAACCGCTCCCTGCACTTTGCACCGCTGCTGCCCCGATCCTCACGTCGCTCTGCGAACTTGCGCGCAAGGCGAATACCGCCTCCGATAAGCTCCGCATCGAAGTTGTCGAACTACCCTCGGAGGTAGGAAGTCGCCCATAATGGTGAAGCCGGTGGTTTCTGCGATGAACGCTTGGACTTGGTATGTTTAGGGTGTGTCAGAGGGGGAAGGGAGGGGAGGGATGTGTGAGGGAAGAAGAGCTAATGGGAAACAGCGTCGTCGTGTCCGTGTTTGCGATTATCATTCTGAGTGTTATTGGGGCGCTGTTTAAGGTATGTCGGACCTACTACTACCCCCGCGGCCGTCCACCATTCGGACACTGCATATCCAAGTCTGGGTATGCGATGAGGACATACATGCTAACGCGGGGTCGTGCAGTCTGGTAGCCATACGGTGATGGGATCGAAGGAGGACCCGGAGGATGGCGGCGCCGTTGCTGGCGCTGTCTTTGGCGCTGTGTTTATATACATCGTATGTACTCGCCGACGTTGAGGTTTGTGTTGTAAGGTTAAGGGCTAATGGGTGTACCAGGGCTTCTTCGTCTTCTGTGGTTTCCAGGCCCTGCTTCATATGCGCGAAAGCCGCCGCGGCGCGATAACGCTTTCATAAGATCACCCTTCGCACGACTACTCCTACCACTCGCGAATCGAATATCCTAAATATATACATCCCAGTGCTAAGGTCACGTCGGTCCCAGCACCGGATCGTCGCTACAGCTTTCCTAGTATAGTGTGATTGGTCGGTTCTGCACATAGCGAAGTCAGGTCTTTGTATTGTACCGGCTTAGAGATTATGGCGTTTTATTGGAATAGCTTTTGTACTATTTTGACATGGGTTTGAAGGGACGCGATGTAGATGCTTGAAGCCTGGCACTGCATGTAGCGATTGGATATAACTTTCGAACGTATTTAGTGATGCGTGGATATGGTATCGTTTATATATTCCCTCCTACTACCCTCCCACCGCCCCCCAAACGCCCGCAATGCATTTTCCTAACCATAACGCCCGTACCCACAACAATACAGCCCTACCCCTGCCTCACCACTCCCTCGTCCACGCCGGCTCCAGCGTCTTACTCATATACGGCCCATCGAGCCAGTACCCCAACTTCGCATAATAACTCCTCACCCCAACGCCCGAAATAACACTAATCTTCGTACTCCCATGCTCCTCCCTCGCAACCCGCTCCGCCTCCTCCATCAACAACGTCCCAAACCCCTGATGCTGGAACTTCTTCGGATCGCGCGCATGCACCGGCACCGCACTGCCATACACATGCAACTCGCGCACCAAACTCGTCGGCTGGCCCGTCAGCTCCGGGCGGAACGTATGCTCCTTCGAACACTGTCGGAGGCGGAGCAGCGCGATCAGGATGTCCTGCTTGGGGTCCTCGTAGGCCAGGAACGTCTCCCAGCCGCCGTTGGCCGTGTAGTCGCGCCGCACGAGCTCGACTTGGTCCGGTCGGATCTTGTGCTTTACCTCGTTGATGCCGACTTCGCGGGTGCGCACGTCGCGGCAGGTTGTGCCGAAGTCTTTCATCCGGGCGAGGGCGAGTTCGCGCAGGTTGCCATTTTCGACGCCTGAGGTGACGAGGGGCATGGGGATGTCGCGCTGGACTCTGTAGATCCTGGTCCAGGGGGGCACGAGGGCGAGGATTCGGGCGACCAAATCTATAAGCGCATTGGGCGTGTAGTTCTTATACCTTCCCGTGCGCCAGAGCTCGTACAATCCCGTCCCGCGGATCACGAGCGTGGGATAGATCTTGAGGCCGTCGGTGCGGAAATCCGGGTTCGCGAAGTACTCGACGAACTGGTCGAGGTCGCGCTCCATGCCTACGTTGGGCAGGTCCGGCATCATGTGCGAGACTACTTTGAAGCCGGCGTCTTTGGAGAGACAGAAGGTTTTTGCGACGGCCGCGACGGTGTGGCCGCGGTTGGTGTCCCGGGCTACGTCTTCGTAGAGGGATTGTACGCCGATTTCGAGGCGGGTGCAGCCGTAGCGGAGCATGGAGCTTAGGTGTTGGTCGAGGCAGTAGTCGGGGCGTGTTTCGATGGTTATGCCGACGCATTTTGTGTTGGACATTTCGCCTGCGGCGACGGCTTCGTCCACATCTTTCGTTTGATACCCGGATAGTGCGTTGTGCAGTTGGGAGATGAACTCGTCGCGGTATGTTTCCGGGAGTGACATGAATGTGCCGCCCATGATGATGTATTCGACCTTGTCGACGCTGTGGCCGAGGGATTTGATCTGCTCGACGCGGCCGCGGGCTTGCTCGTAGGGGTCATACCTCGCGCGGATGGCGCGCATGCTGGTGGGTTCGTAGCCTGTGTAGGATTGTGTCGAGTACTCGAAGTCGGAGTCTGGACCGCCTGGGCAGTAGACGCATATGTTGCCGGTGTAGGAGATGTGTGGGCAGCGGTGCGGCTTGCACATTACCGCTACCACGGCGATGCCGGAGGATGTTCCTACACACATCGTTAGTATAGGTTTACTACTCTTCAAGACGATAAGAGTTGGGACAGGATAGATGTCATGTGATGTGTACATACTTATTGGTTTCGCGATCAACTTGGGCAGGATATATTTCTTATAATGCTCGGGGACAGCCGCAATGATGGCCGTAAGCGGGGGCTGGCTCTTCAAGTAATGCTTCTTTGCTATTTGACCCCTGAGAGCATTTAGATTTAGATCTTTTTTCGGCTTCGAGCCTTCGGCTTGCGCTTCGTAGTCTTGGATGAGTGCTGAGGCGATGTCCGCACATGCCCGCATCGCTCGTTCATTTTCGGGTGGCAGTTTAACGTTTTTGGGTAGCCGGTTCTTGCCCGAGCGGGTTTCGGTTAGGGTGAGGGTCGCCATGGTGGGTTGGGTGGTGGGAGTGCAGGTTTGGGGCTCGGAAATGTGCAATGGAGAGTCACGGGTGGGGGTGGATTTTTGGGTGACGGTAGAGTGCGCTAGGCGGGGTTGGAGTTAGTGGCTGCCGTCATAGGACATCTTTATGTGTTTGTAGTGGCCATCTTGAAATGCTCGTCAGAATGGACTTGCACCTCTGTGACGTTAATACGGGCAGGGCGAAGGATTGGTTTTAGATGTTTTGCTTTGTAGAGTGAATTTTCTGCCGCAGCTCAAGCCTAAGGAGTATACGCTATGCCGAGGTTCAAGACTACGAATTATACTCTGTATTCCTCGAGCAAAGATGCCGACGGATGGGTTTTACAGGGTAAATTTTCAATTAGATCTTTGTATTGCATAGCTTGCGTCGTGATCCACATGCATTTTCACATGTCAGAACTTGCTAGCTTCGTATATGTCCAGATGCTGTGAATTCAAGTACATCTCGCAGTCACGTGGTTCAAGGTGAAATTTCATCTTGCAATGTACGCATTCGAATAGATAGCGCATATTGTGGGTAATCAACAAAGATATCTCCAGCGAGGCATTTTCACGCGTCGGGTCGACACACCCTGGTCGGCGCAAAGGCAGAAAGTTTTAGATTGGCAAGGTTGGCAGCGTCGGTCGCCAAGAGTATCGGAGCTCTGCACCTCCTCTTTCCCCTCGACACCAACGCTCAACTCATCCTAATCCGTTCCAATTCCCTTTGTCTGTAATCGTGGCATCCTTACTGTCACGATGCAGGCCCTCCGACGACCGTTGAGCTCCGCGCTCCGCAAGTCCGCATTGCGGCGGTCTATCGCGACGAGCTCCTCGCCCTACTCAGAAACCATCAAGAACCTCCGCATCAACAGCGATACGAAGGTCCTGTTCCAGGGCTTCACGGGGAAGCAGGGGACGTGAGTGTCATCAGAGGTGACTTCTGGGGGATGGCGCGCTGACGGATTGGCAGGTTCCACGCCCAGCAGGCGATCGAGTATGGTATGCGCCGCGACGGCCACCTATCCCGATAACGCACGAGAGCGCAATTGACGCGGGACCACAGGCACGAAGGTCGTCGGCGGCACGAACCCGAAGAAGGCAGGCACTGAGCACCTCGGCAAGCCTGTGTTTGCGACGGTAGCGGATGCTATCAAGGAGACTGGAGCCAATGCGTCCGCCATCTTCGTCCCGTACGGCCTCCCCTCGAGAGCATACATCGCACAATCTGACGAATTTACAGTCCGCATGTCGCGGCGAAGAGTATCGAGGAAGCTATCGCGGCGGAGATGCCTTTGATCGTAACGTACGTGTGCTCATAAATGCCGCACGAAAGGAAAGCTTACAATGGGTTGCAGCATCACCGAGGGTATCCCGCAGCACGGTATGTCCAAGAATCCGCTATAACAGAAGAAAGATGCTGACTACCGCAGACATGGTTCGCATCACCGATATGTTGAAGTCGCAGAACAAGTCACGAATGGTCGGCCCGAACTGCCCCGGTATCATCGCCCCCGTATGCCCCACCCACGAACTCCACCCATCAGGCCATTTCTCTAATAAATACTAGGGCCAATGCAAAATCGGTATCATGCCTGGCTTCATCCACAAGCGCGGTCGCGTCGGCATCGTCTCTCGCTCCGGAACCCTCACCTACGAAGCCGTGAACCAGACCACCCAAGCCGGTCTTGGCCAGTCCCTCGTTGTCGGTATCGGTGGTGACCCATTCTCTGGCACCAACTTCATCGACTGCCTGAAGGTCTTCCTAGAGGACGAGGAGACAGACGGCATCATCGTGATTGGCGAGATTGGCGGTTCGGCAGAGGAGGACGCGGCGGATTTCTTGAAGGAGTACAACACGGCCAACAAGCCCGTGGTCAGCTTCATTGCTGGCATCTCTGCGCCGCCCGGCCGGAGAATGGGCCACGCTGGTGCCATTGTTAGCGGCGGCAAGGGCGATGCCAACTCGAAGATCAACGCTCTTGAGGCCGCCGGTGTCTATGTCGAGCGCTCGCCCGCTCTCCTAGGCAAGTCTTTGTACGATCAGTTTGTGAAGCGCGATCTGATATAATATGATCACGCACGGAAGGTTGATGAAGTCATTTGGTTTGATATCTGTTTAGAGCAAGTCCGCGCTTTGGCATCGTTAGCTGCGCGGAGGGATGCCAACTGTAGCCAGTCCCGTCATTGTACATTTAGTCATTTAGAGCAATGTTACCCGTCTGCATTGAACGAGGCAGACACTACCCCAGCATTCACCCTGAACAAACTTAACCCTTAGCGACTAGCTACGCATAATCTCAGAGCTATAGGCGGGAGGTGCACCTACAAGTAGTAACGACATTCCATGGGCGCCGGAGGAGGCTCTAAGCGGGACGAAAGACATGTGCTAGACCCTATCTTTCGCATGGTAAGGGACGTTTTGCATGCGGATCTCGATACAACTAGGATCGTCACTCTATCCACAATCGTAGAGAGCAAAGATGAATGTCAATCCATGAGCGTAGCGATCCGCTGATAGAGGTGAGATGGGCTATATAGGATCTCATTGTTCAGAGCTTTCCGGGTCATAAATAGAGATGAGTGGGCTAAGGCCACGTCTCAAAGCAGGACAATTTCGGACTTGCTTCGCTTCTACTCAAAGGTTTGTAGCGGTTCACATTTTGTAGCGGCCAGCCCGTTTGTGAAATACGTTATAGTTACTTTAGATTCGGCATAGTCTTTGGTCGCTATCTGCACTCCATTCATCGCTACCGACCCCGGTTTTCGCATAGAAAACATCATCCGGGTCATATACTCGCTTAATCTTGCGCAATCGGCCGTAATTACTTCCATAGAAAGCTTCCTTCCAATCAGCTTGATTCGGAGTTCCTTCGTTTAGATATGTGCTCCTGCTAAACTGTGACAGGCCTGGAAGTACAGTGTCGAGAAGCGCTTGTTCTTTCGCAAGGTTTTCTGTCCAAGTCGCCGTCCAATTCCATGGGCCAACAACCATCTGATGAATATCTGTGTCTCTCCATGCAGGCAACACGGCGTTTGGAGCGCTGGGGGTTCGTGGAACGCGAAAGGAGTTACCAACAATCCAGAAAGGGCCCTCCTTCAGGCTCGCAATTTTTCGATGAACTTTTATCAGTTCATCTGATTTTTGAAGGAGAGTAGGCCGAGGGATGAGACGTGAAGCCTGGACTTCGGAGTGCGAAACGACTCCGTATGGCAGTGGTCCGTAGTATGCGGCAAACATGTCGTAGAAGGATGGGAAGGTAGTAACGTTGAGCTTATAAGGAACCTTGAGCGCGTTCAGCTCCGCCAACAGTGGTGCTATAAGGTCTTCGACTTCTTCATCGGACTTGTCGGGGAGTGTCAAGGGCTGCAAGGAGAATATGCCGCCTTGGATGACGTAGGGTGCTGATGCGCCATAGTCGACAAACACCGGGATTTGCTTATGAAACGCCTGCACAGCGCTCCAGAATACGTCCTCATTGGGTGAAGTCGAGACTTCGAACGTAAGTCCAGCTGTGGCAATGGGCCCGTCCGGAAATGCCTTCACGGTCATGCTCAAAGTTACCGCGAAGACCCCACCACCTCCGCCGCTCAACGCCCAATATAAATCGGCATTGTGTGTAGGCGTCGCCGTGATGTGGCTGCCGTTGCTTGTCACAACTTCCCATTCAAGCACATTATCTGCACTGAGTCCATATTTACCACTGAGCAGAGAATGGCCACCTCCAGCGGTGTATCCCCCTGCCACTGCAACTGTCGGACAAGTGCCTCCGAGGACTCGCAAACCATTCTTGGCGGCCTTTTCGTATAACTCGTAACTGAGGACTCCAGGGCCTATACGTGCCGCGGGACCGATATAGTTACTGTTCACCCCGGTATACTTTGGCGTGAACGAGAGGTGATTGAAGGAGTGCATCCAGATTCCGAGGGAACCGTGTCCACTGCTCTTGCCCAGCAGATCATGTCCGGTGCTCTTAACAACAACCCTTATGTTTTTCTTTTTTGCAAAGCGAAGCGCCGCAGCGACATGCTCTGGAGTAGATGCGTTCACAACGTACACGGGATAATTGCCGATATCGCATTTCGATGTTTGTGGTGAGTAGGGGTCGCAGCTCCCATTTTGAGCGAGTGGAGAGACAAACGAAGCTGGGTCAGGAATGCTATCTCGGCGTTACTCATTGGACATAGCGGAGCCGTGGATGAAACGTACTGTGTTTGAGTAAACGGCCATCCGTCTTTGAGTTTTTCGCATTGTGACTGGGCGAGATGGGGCTGGTGACATACAGATGCCAAAGGCACTGTCACGATGAGTCTACCTTCTACGGTTTGGTTGAGGCTTTGCCATTCCTGCGTCAAAGGCCAACAAGAATCCTGGGGTACGCATTTACATGAGGAACGGTCGAAAGATAAAGAGTGGGCGCCCTTTGCTATTCCAGAGAGTGCGAGGAGAAAAGTAGGGAGCGCCATGAGCACCAGTGATTGTGCTGAGTGCCATCCATCGTAATATTTTTGTTAGGTAGATATAACGCCAAGCGCAAGCGCAAGCGCAAGCACGACAGCATGTGTGCCGCTTGAAACAGGTGACGCTGGAGATTATGGAAGATGGATAGTAAGAACTTACGTGAGGGATGGCTAAGTGCGCGGATGATTTGGTGATGCGGGAGACCTAAGATAATGTTCCCGGCAAATTATTAGCCAATAGGGTGGTATCCCGTAAGCGCGCTATGCTCAAGAACTCAGTCTCACGACCTCACTACGCCGCACTTCAGAGTGTTTCTTCACCTTCGACTAGCTGCAGGATCTGCTCCACGGGGCGCTCACGCTTTCTAAATCTAACCATCGACATGACAATCAGCGGGATTTGGCGACAATGGTACCCTCCAGCACCCCAATTCACGGAAAAGAATGTTGCCCCTGGAAGTGCAGTGGGGAAGGTCTTCATCGTCACGGGCGGTAACTCTGGTGTGGGCTTCGAGCTCGTCAAGTCATTGTATCCGTCCGGAGCTACCATATACGTTGCAGGCCGGTCGGTAGAGAAGATTGAACAGGCGATCTTGAAGATTCGGTCCCTCTATCCTGATGTCGCCTCACCCGCCCAACTCCGCACTCTTCGTCTAGATCTCAACGACTTGGCAAGCGTCAAGCCAGCGGTCGCAGAATTTGGAGCCCTTGAGCATGAGCTGCATATCCTTTGGAACAATGCTGGCGCGTGGAGTGCCCCAGGAACCTCTACACAACAAGGGCTGGAGGCTCATATTGGGGCCAACTGCGTCGCACCACTTCTCTTCACTCAGCTCCTTCTACCCTACATGAAGGTTGCCGTGGGTAAATCAGAAGAAGCCAGCGTTCGAGTCATATGGTCCGGGTCGGTCCAGATCGAAATGAGTGCACCAAAGGATGGCATCGATTTCAAGCGCATCGAAGGAGGGAAGACAATTAAGACACAGATCGATTATGCTGCTTCCAAAGCAGGCAACCTGTTCTTGGCTCACGAAGGTGCGAAGCAATGGGGCCGTGATGGCGTCATCAGTGTATGTGGAAACCCGGGGAACTTGATGACGGGGATATATGCGACACAAAACTGGTTTACTATGCTCATACTCAAACATCTGGTCCTTTATGAGCCTAGATTCGGCGCCTACACCATGCTATATTCGGCGTTCTCGCCTGATATCACCATGGCACAGAATGGAGCCTACATTTGGCCGTGGGGCAAGATCCGTCCTAATTCGCGCGCGGATATCAACAACGCGATTGGGAAAGGGAAAGCAATGGAATTTTGGCAATGGTGCGAGGAGAAGTTCAAGGCCTATCTGTGATCGGGGAACACTGAAAAATGACCGTAGCATCACCATGGGAGCACAACGAAGGACTGTTTCAATCACTTCAACTCATCAAAACTTAAAAGAGCCTTTTCGTGTGCTAGATACAATTACAGTCCTCGTTTAATGCCACAATAATTCATCCTCAAATGAATTTTGGTGTTAAGTATCTATCAACGATAGGAAGGCTGTCCTAATCCTATCAACACTCAACACTCTATTAGCCCTCCATTAACACTCCCTCGAGCATAAATTGTATAGGTCTTCACATAAACAACACATATATCAGTGCAGAAATACTCTCAGTTTATCACCTCAATCAACCATCCCCATGGTCGCTTACAGGGGGGTTTCTACTTGTATCTAACTCCGACTTGCAAGCGAGAATCCTTTCCGCATGATGTGTTGACATAGTGACTGTAACGTCTTCGCGCCAACAATATCCAGCGTCGCGACTTGAACGCCAAGTTCCATTCGTGTCCAGTTCTTGAAGTCCAACGCAACCAACGAGTCAATACCATAAGTTGCTAAGGGTCGAAATGGGTCCATCTCGTCAGCCATACCAAGGCTCCTCATGAGCTTCTGATTTGCTGTGTCGATGAGAACCCCCATCAGTTCCGACTGATCCCCAATGTTATCACCAGTGTTCCAAGCATTGCGCAACATTGCAACGGCAGAATGAACCGAGTGGCTCGAAATAGACCCGTCGTCGAGTCCAGAGCCCGAAAGACGAAGTGGGCTGAATCGAGGGTCGCGTTGCGCTGGAGATCCTGCTGGCAAGGGCACTGGTATGCCTGTAATGAGCTGAGCCGAACTATCAGGATTGATTGGGCGGTTGCCTTGTTGCAGAATCGAATAGTAGAGAATCTTGTGTAGAGCGCGCTCGTTGATAGGAACCCACCCTTGTGCATGGAGACGCCGAGCCAGGGACTCTCGTCCATCAATATAACCGACGTCTTCAACAACGCCGAGATCGACCGCGCAAGCAGGCAGCCCCAGAGATCTCCTGTAAGAGCCAAAGCTATCAAGGAAGCTGTTTGCAGCACTGTAGTTTGCTTGCCCTTTCTGGCCAACTACACCACAGATACTGGATAGTAACGTAAAGAAGTCGAGGGGTATGTTGAGCTTCCTGGTTACATGATGCAACGTCCAGGTGCCACGAACCTTTGGGGCCAAGGCCTCAAGGAACTGTGCGTGTGTCATAGAGGTCCAGAGTTTGTCCTGCGGTGTTTGTTAGCATGCTGCTGTTAGTGCCCCACACGATGAGCCTACCCGCAATACCATCGCGCCGTGTATAATACCTCTTACTGGTCGTGATGCACTGAGGAACGCCCTTTGAACGTCTTCTTCGTTGGTGACATCGCCTATGACCAGATCTACTCCCGCTCCCAAAGACTTGATGTCCGCGATGGTTGCCTGGGACTTCTCGTCTTCGTATCCAGATCTTGACAGAATGAGCAGGTTCTTTGCTCCTTGTTGGGCCAAGTAGACTGCCAGGCTCCCACAGAGGCCCTTAAGACCCCCTACCATGAGATACGAAGCGTCTTCTCGAAGATGCATTTTGGGCTTGACCGGCGAGATCTGGGGACGATGTCAGTTTCAAAGAGGTGACAATCATTGTGACAACATCTGGGGCCGGGCTACTTACAGGCACAGTGGTATCTTGTGCTGAGCATTCTCTAGAGATAACCACTTTACCGATACTGTTTCCAGTACTCAAGTGTCTAAAGGCGTCGACGGCGTGCGCAAATGAGTAGACTTTGCTGATGACCGGCTTAATGTGCCCACTACGCAGGAGCTCAAACGTTTCTTCCAGAAGCCTTCTCTTGTTAGTCATCGATTTGTGCATGCGCAACAGCAACATTACCTCTGTTTTAAATCAGCTGATATGCTGGAGTGAGACATATCTACAGAGCAGAATGCCGCTGTGCGATCAAATGGTGCCATGCTAACTCGTTCACCATCTAATATGTCTTTCTTCCCCAGTTCCACAAAGGTACCTCCTGTCGCTACGCAGTCCCATCCCGCGTGAAGAAGTTCGCCGCTAAGGCTATTCAGTATGACATCGACACCTTTACCACCTGTCGCATTCATAATCGAAGGGGCGAATTCGGAAGAGCGCGATGAGAAGATCCGATCCGAGGGAATTCTGCAGACATCGACTAAGTACTGCCGTTTCTCCTCCGAACCAACGGTGGCAAAGACTTCCGCGCCGAGGTAGTTGCATATCTGGACAGCCGCTAGACCCAGTCCTCCCGCAGCTGAGTGAATCAAGACAGACTGCCCACGGCACGTGCGAGTTATTCGGGTTAACGAGTATAGTGCTGTCGAGTACACTGTGTTGAGAGTAGTGGCGTCTTCAAAGCTAACGTCATCCGGAAGTGGGAAAATTTGGTCAATGCGACAGATCATGCGGTTCGCAAGACTTCCCTTCTTGTTGGTGAGAACCCTCTGGCCGACATGAAAGCTGCCGCCCTGCTCGCCAACCCTCCGAATGACCCCAGCTCCATCCCAACCAAGAAGTTTCTCATCGCCCGGCACTACACCCAGGCAGATCACCACATCTTTAAAGTTGAGCGCTACGGCATGTATCTCCAGCTCCACAGACCCCGAGGGGACTGCGGTCGGATATTCTTGTGCTTCCACCTCCGAGTATATCAGCGAGTCCAAAGTGCCGATCTGATGGCTTTGCAGTCTCACGCAATTTGGATGCTGAAACAGTGAGCTTTCCGTCGGGTAGCCTCCGTGGTTGTTGCTCTTTTCTTGCTCATTCAGCCTTTTATCAGGTATCACTCGCTCCACGTGTAGGATCCCGTGGCGAAACGCGTACTCCATGTCCATGCTTTCGATACCGTCCAGTGATTGGAGTCTTTGAAGTAATCCATCAATCGCATGAATGAATTCCTCGGATGTGGTGGAATCCACGTCAAGGGTCATAAGTGCAGCCGATGGATCTTCATTGCGAATAGATCGGAACAGCCCATGGATGATGCCACCATTCGGGTTGCTCGCTTGGATCTGACAGTTTCGGGTATTCCAAAGGATACGGCAGTTTCTCGAAAGAAGCTCTTTGAGAGTCTTCCACCATTCGATCGTAATTGAGCCTAGGACAGGTGTACGAATTTCGTCCAATATCAGGACCGTGCTCCCTGGGGGTATATCTGAGCAAGTATTGAGGTGTTCGGAGATATCCCAGCCAAGACAGGAAAGGCGCGTCCTCACGGAAGCATGGACGTCTCCCTGTTCAACAAATCGGAAGAGCTCGAGCTTCCCATGAGCATGGAAATCACCAAGATCTTGTGAGTGGGGAATGCCTGGCCATATGGCAGCACCGGCCATGTTCGTCGGAGGTGATGTCGGAACTGAGCCAGAACAGCTGGGAGGAGAAAGCGTCAAACTCACGGCACTGTCTGGGCTTTCAGGAGTTTCCTCAAAGTTGTCTCTGGTAACCAGGAGATAGCTGCCCCTGCCGCTCTTCAAAGACTGTCTTAACTGAGCGATCCAGTGCGGCGGAATCTCGGTTGGAGAAGCAGACGACAAGAGTATAAGGTCGTACTCTTCCTCTGGGAGCGGGCAGGCACCAAGTTCTATTTTCCGAACGACTGTATTGCGAAGGAAACCGTACTTCGAAGTGGCTTCGCTGAGGGCTTTATGGGAGGTAAGCCATAAGGACAGCCGGCTGCACAAGGTTCTGTCGAAGTCCGTGGCTCGGGTGCTACAAAGCCAGGAGCTCTCGCTAAGATGGCTGGAAAGTATCTCCAAGACCCTAACCTCAGGTTTCCAAAGAGCGAAGGCATCCAGCAACTTGTTGAGCTCGGAAGTCGTCCCTTTCTCAGGGAAAAAGGCCATATTACCGAACTGTCCAGACGTGAGAGTCGAAATATCCGGAGTCCAGATGCTCCGACAGTAGAGATGATCGCCATTCGGAGCCTTCTCTGGCTCGAGGTCTAGGCATCGAAGTCCATGCATCTTGAACACAACTTCTCCAGTGTCCGGATCACAAACACATACGCCCGACCGGTAAGACTTGGGATCTTTGGGGTTGCCCACGTCGTCAAATGTTGATGACGCCTTCGCCATAGCTGCTTCCACGGGACAGGCTCGAGACGGAATGATTATCTCGTCAATAGCACTCGGGACTAACCGCATCGTGGCCGTAGACCTCATTCCCGCCCATATAGACGCTGTCACTGATTGGAAACATACATCTATGCTCGCAGGGTGAATGATGTACGCCGATTGCTGGTAGTTGGACTTTGGATCACTCAAGTCCAACAACGAGCGGACATCTCTTGAACCAGCAACGGCTTCAATGAATTTCTGCTTCTGGAAGGAAGGTCCGAAGTTTAGTCCAACGTCGCGCATTGTCTTATACCAGATGGAGCCAGGTTGAGGATAACGCAGGGGCTCTATCACGGAGCGGTCGGCCATGAGGAGTTTTTGATCCGCTATGCTAATGAGGCCGGTGCAGTGTTCAGTTGTAATATCACCGTCTTGCGTGAGGATCCTGAACAAGTACCATTTTCTCTTCGTCCCTGAGTGAACCGTGAGTGTGCTTAGAACGTTGGTCGATTCATTTCCGCCCTCGATCACCATGGCCTTCAGAAACCGAATTTGACGGAGATGGTAAGTTATACCACTGATCCCAACGTGCGCTTGCACGCAACCCGCACATTTCTCCATCTGGTAAATAGCTTCGATAGCCATGGCGAGATATCCTGCGGCTGGAAAAACAATAGTGTCGCCAAGTTTGTGATCAGCGAGCCATGACAGTTCCGATACCCTTAGCCTTTTTCTCCAGACAGGTTGTGTCCAAGGGACCCCGAGGATCTTGCTTCCAAGAAGGTCATGGTGCCGGAATTTGCGGAATCGCCAGTCTTTACTCGCTTGGCTCTCGTGCCAATACTTGGTTGTGTGATTCCAGGAATAGTTCGGAAGATCAACAATGAACCGGGGGCCATCTTCCCGGAAGTCGCCGTTGAATTTTTGGAGATTGATAGATGCGCCGCGGGCAAAAAGGTACCCGGCGAGGCGACAGAATGCTTGATCAGCGGTAGGTCCCCTTTCCCACGCTGAGATGTACTCCACTTCCGCTTTCAGTGCCTTTCTGATTTGTTTGATTGGGCCTGCCAAAGCACCAGTGGGCCCAAGCTCGATCAACAGGTCGGGGGCAGTGGACCCCGTCAGCATCTCCTTCATAGCGGAATCGAACCGTACTGGCGAAACCATATTCTGCTCCCAGTATGCTGCTGTTAAGTGGGAGCCAACGACAGTGCCTGTTACCGTTGAATAAAGCGTCGCTTTCGCGTCGTCGATACACTCCCAGCGACATTTGTCCTCCAGGAGTTGCCTGTAGACGCCCGCCACCTCATTCATGTACTTCGAGTGATAGGCTGCATCAACCTGCAGCATCCGGGCAAAATGACCATCTTGTTTGAGGCGGCTTTCGAGGTCTTGAAGCTGGGTACCATCTCCCGATAATGTCACGCTCTGAGGACTATTCACGCACGCAACTTGGACATCCGGCGCATACTGTAGATATTCCATGGCTTCAGAAACCCCAATTCCCGCTGCCATCATACCGACCGACGTTTGAGGACCATTTCCAGTCGCCTTACCTCGAAAATAGGCGATTTGGATAGCTTCGGATGGAGTGAGAAGCCCGGCCGCGACAGCTGCAGCTATTTCGCCAGATGAATGCCCAACTACCGCTTGATAAGGTACGTCGCAGTCTTGCAGAACCGCAAGTATTCCAAGCTGGAGAGCTGTGACTAGTGTTTGAGATAACTCTGGATGCCGGTAGCATTCGGAAGTTCGCGGTTGGGTGAGTTCATTGAGAAGGTCCCACTCAGGACCGTCCGCGAGACCTTTCAAAATTGCCGAAAGACGCTCTAAGCAATCCCTTGCGACAGGAAAACTAGCAACCAGATTCGACCCCATCTGCGGCCATTGAGCGCCTTGGCCGGTAAAGACGAGTCCTATGCGCGGAACACTGCTCGACTTCCGGACTTCATCAATGTTCCGAATCATCTCACACCCGTTCGCGACCACGAAACCGCGATAAAAGTGTCTAGCTCTCTTCTCCGATAGTGTGTAGGCCAAGTCTCTCATCTCCACACGTACGGCTGGATTGACAAGGTGTTTGTGCAGGAGAGTCACATAGTTACGAAGCGATAGCTCGTCATTGGCGGATAATGGGAGAACATAAGGCCGATCGCAGACTAAATCATCTTCGAAAAGACTATCTTCGTCTTCAATATACGATGAGACATGACCGCTTGTCTGCCTTCCGCAGTCCATGATGACGTGTGCGTTGGTTCCGCCAAACCCGAAAGAATTTATGCCAGCCCGTCTAAGTGAGGGTGCAATGTCCCACTGCATTGCGTTCCTGGAAGTCCGAAGCCGGCTTGCATTGAAATTGATGCTCGGATTAGGAGTGACAAAGGTAGGGTTCCCCGGGATCACACCATGTTCGAGCGCCAGAGCGACTTTGATAAGCGCTGACACTCCTGCTGCCGGTTCGGAATGACCGATGTTACTCTTTACGGAACCAATGCGTAGTCCCAGGCCAGGCGCACCCATTGACCCAAAAACGGAGGCAACGGCATCGATCTCGATGGGGTCGCCAGCCTTCGTCCCAGTCCCATGGCACTCAATGTAGCTGGTGGCGGAGAGATCGGTAATATGCGCGTTAGCGTATGCTTGCCGTATTGTCTCAGCTTGGGCAGCCGAATTCGGGCTCGCAATGCCTGCGGTCCAACCATCACTGCCCGTCGCCGAGCCCCGGATGATAGCACGAATAGGATCGTTATCTCTGAGAGCATCGTCAAGTCTTTTGACGAACACCATGTTTATAGCTTCGGCCTTCATGTAACCGTCGGCCTTTTCATCAAAAGTGTGGCAGAATCCGGAACCAGATGCTGTTCCATTGCGGCTCACAGGATCCATTACATGCTCCGGGCTGAGGTACAGATTGGCTGCTGCAACAATAGCCCCGGTGATTTCTCTCGTCTGAAGATACCGGTTGGCGAGATCGACCCCGACAAGGCTTCCTGAACACGCAGTATCGACTGTCAAGCTCGGCCCTCTAACGTTGAGAAAATGGCTGATCCTGTTGCTCAACATAGCCCGACCTGTCCCTACGGCTGCACCATTCGATCGGTCTTCGGGATCCCTGGATTGGATATCGGCATAGTCAGAGGCATATGATGCCACGAAACACCCAACTGGAGCGCCATCAAGCATTTCAAGTGTCATCCCACTATTCTCCAGACCCTCGTACACAACCTCAAGTAACTGCCTCTGTTGTGGGTCCATCGCCATTGCTTCCGTTCTAGAGAGCTTGAAAAAGGAAGCGTCGATATCGGCAGGATTCGCATCGATGAACATTCCTCCAGGGCTAGCCATAGTATGATCTTTTCTCGAGCCATCATAGTGGGTAGAAATATCGAAGCGTGTGGCTGGTGTATTTTGGGAGGCGATTCCTCCGCGTTCTAGAAAATCCCAAAATGCCTTTGGGTTGTTGCAGGAACCTGGAAGGCGACACGCAAACCCAATTACGGCCAGTGGCTCTTGTTTGCGTCGCGCGACATCGATGGTTTCCTCCATTGCTGCTTCCTTGAGAAGAACTCGCATCTTCGTGGCTTCAGGAGGGTCGAGATTGGCTAATGTTTAATGCAGTGGCTGTGTAGAGTGAGGTTACCATAAGAGGCCCAAGTACATACTATGGCTATCGTACGATGATAGCCCTGGCTTGGATCGATTCCTGTGGCTAGGGAGATGGCCATCGTTGTTCGAATCACGCATTACTATGCCCACACGTAAGCCTCGCTGTGACTCAGCCCATTCTCTTATCAAAGGCCCATATCATTACTATATTCTCACGTAAGCTTCGGCACGTCACAAGCCATTCTCTTAATCTAAGACTCATGGCATTAATTAACACGTCTCGCGTGAGATGGATTTCTGCCGAGGGAAGCACTCTATCCCAATACAATGATGACTGCAAATTCGTCGTCCCTGGAACTTATCGTCGGGAATACCACATCATCGAAGCGCAACAAAACACAATGGAACCAACAGAAGCCGTCGGGTTCAAGACTGCGGACGGTCTTACTCTCAGGGGTCAATTGTATCCTGCCAAAAATGGGGGCGCAGCTGTGATCATGTGTCCCGGGGTATGTTTTCCCACATTAAGTAGAATAATCCACTGAAAGGAAGTAGTTCAACTGCGTCAAAGAGATGGCTGGCCTACCTGATGTTGCCGAGGCGTTCCAGAATGCTGGAATTACCGCACTCTTGTATGATCCTCGCAACGTGGGATCAAGCGAAGGCGAACCGCGGAACGAAGTCGACCCTTCCCCTCAGATACTGGATTATTCAGACGCTCTCACATTCCTAAGCCAACAGGATAGAGTAGATTCGAATAAAATTGGATTTTGGGGCCACTCCCTGTCGGCTAGCACAGCGTTGTGTGCGGCATCATTCGATCGACGAGCACATTTTGTGGTAGCAACTTGCCCCATAGCGGAATACCACTACAACGAGGGCTCTATGGCAAAGGTACTCAAGAAATGTATGCAAGATCGAGCATCACAGATCCTAGGTAATCCTCCTCTATACGTCCCGATGCTGAGCGCTTCTGGCGAGAATCCGGCGGGCCTAGACTTCGGCTACACTCGTGAACGCGCGGCCGAGATTGTTCGGAGGGGGGTAGAGGTGGCGAACCACAACATCCGTACCACTATTCAATCCTATCACAAGATCGCATTGTGGCATCCATGGCCGGTATGGAAGCATCTTGCTCCTACGCCTGCGATGTTCTCGATTCCTGAGGTTGACGGCATCTGTCCACCAGAAGTGCAGTTGCGACATTTCGAGGCTTTGGGTGAACCTAAGGAATGCAAGGTGCACAAGGGAACAAGCCACATGGATATTTTCGAAGGCGTGAATGGCACGGCAGTGGTCCAATCGCAAATAGAGTTCATTCGCAATGTAGTTTGCAGTCTGTGAAGGACGGTTCTGCATCGGTGTGGTCGGGTAAGCCCTGCTGTAGAATAGCAAGAAAATTTATTCGCCTTTACCATTGTCGTTTAACCTCCCATGTTTGCTCAACGTGAATAGCTCCTTCATTTGGACCCGAATCCGGCTTGCCTGCGTCGGCCGTACCACCGGTGGTAGAGGCACCTGTCTCGGCCAAACCAAGCGGACAAATACTGTCCGTATCCGAAGATCCTTTTTTGTGGGGATAGGAGCGTGTTCGCATGGATCCGATCGTCTGTAGTTGGACTGA
Source organism: Lentithecium fluviatile CBS 122367 (assembly GCA_010405425.1). NCBI lineage: Eukaryota > Fungi > Ascomycota > Dothideomycetes > Pleosporales > Lentitheciaceae > Lentithecium > Lentithecium fluviatile. The sequence goes on along the minus strand of MU005602.1, from coordinate 97,810 downwards.
GCTTGAGTTTTTCGTCGATTTACGTGTATAGTTCGAGTGAAGAGCCGAGAATAACCCAAGTCCGCCAGCCTTGCGTAATATAGGTTGCATGACAGGTATCGATGCAAGCAGTATCCCGAGCTGCGCTTCTAGAACACTGAACGTAAAAAGTAAAGCGTAATCGTATGTGATGTCGAGGCTCGAAACCTTGCTGCGCCAAGCGATGCGGATGAGGTTGAACACTCCAATGCTATCGATCTTAGTACTCTGCATGTTGAACGTATCGCGACAGAGGAACACTCACATTATACCAAGCATGAACATGATAGTGACTCCAAGCTTTTTACGAATATTCATGTTGAGACCCCAGAGCACCGGAACCGGTAACACCGCCAAAATGAAATCGGTGATAAATATGATAATGTGGACCGAGTAATATGTTGTCAGGAAGTCTCGACAAGAGCCCCCCGGTATAGTCTTGTCCCACTGGAATTCGATGGGGTGACAGAGTGTGAGAATCTGTGCGGACACAGCAATCACCCATGCCACCTGGAACGCAAGGTACACGTAGCAGGTCTTGATGAACCACGGGATTTGGAATATGTCAATGTAGATGTCGAGTATAGAGACCTTTATGAAGAACAGGCTCCATATCCAGGTTATCGAAATGACGGTTTGGAGCTGCATGTGTAAGCCACCAAGCCGTGCACACTCGCTCGGTCCATTCACCTTTGAGAACATGACTATATCTACCAGATCCAGGCTGGCTACGTGCATCCCCATACCATGTTTGACAGCTGGTGAAGTATTAATAATTGACCAAGTCGATTCATTGAATATGAAGAGGACATACACGCGCCAACTATCCCCAGATTGGCTATTGTTATTGCCTGCCAAACAGTATCAGTGATCTCTCCATATTCACATTCAGGAGACAGTGGGCGTACTTACCAACGCTATCAGGATGGAGTAGTCATTCAAACGCCAGGATACGCTTTGGATGCGTCGGCCCCAGAGTCGCAGCACACATGCAGCAATCGTGCAGCCCTGAAAGATCGCGCAAACCGAGAAATACTTAGCTCCTGCCCCATTCTGGTAAAAGGTGTAAGGCATTGTGACCAACTCGAAGGGCTGGATTTCCACAGCAAAAGAGTAGCGAATTGTTAGAAGCGCTCGGAAGTCAGTCAGACGTTAGCGATCGTTTATGGAACATCGAGATTTGGCTCCTCTGACCGCCTTTTTGATTATGAGCTTGAGATGCTCATCAGTGATGTACGTAAGCATTCGCCTTATCGAGAAGTGCAGGGCCAAGCATACAAGGTAGTTAATTAATCGATAGTGAAAACGGCCTTGCAGACTCCAATGGTCAGATCCGCGGAGATTAAAGAAGCGACATCATTCGCCGTCGGTGTTCATAGCTGGCGCGGGTCTCCTCGAAGGGTGAGCTAACGTACCAACACGCCATTTTGGGCTGATGTGCCACCGGACCTCCCGTTCCTCGCCTCTTCCCGAGATCCGGCCATATTGCGGGCGAAACGAGCATATTATAGCGTCACGCAATAGGCGAATCAGGAAACGATCCTATGCGAAGGCTGTTCCACGTCTGCAGCCTGAACGCGCAAGCGACGCGGATAAACTCTTCACCGGTTATTGAAGCAGGTACCCCTGACCCGGCCGGCGCTACCAGTAGCTGTTCCCCCCTTGTCGCTGTCATAGCATCCTTCACATGCTAGGTTTGATGCCATTATTATCAGCTGTACACGCTGCGAAGCTTTCGAAAGATGGCTGGTCCTGTGTCAACTATTTCCATAAGCGACGGATGGGTTTACAGCTACTCGCAATGGATGCCCAACAGCGGAAGCGAATGCAGAACCGTCAGGCTCAGCGGACGTACCGTAAGTTAAGAAAATCTGTAGCCAAGAATGCGATTTTCGTCGATTGAACATGCTAACGATGCGGCACCCAGGGGAGAAAATGAAGCGTAAGATTGAGGAGCTCGAACAATGGCGGAACGTAGCTCTGGCGGTTACCTCTCCACAGAATGGTAAAATAGTAACCAGTCATCAGAAGCGCAGGAGCGCAGCTGGTAATAGCAGTGTGTCTCGCAAGAACCGCTTTCCTCAATCCACGGATCAGGGCCAACAGAAGGAAGCAATTCCCAGTGGCCCGGTTAGGCCTCCCGACGATGGACTTCGAGAGATTGCGAGTGTTTGTAATACAGAAGCCCTCGACGATATGGACAACCTATTTCCCTTCGATTGGTCCTTCCGCGATGACTCTGCAGTTTCTCTCTGTGATTATCGAACCGATTCAGGAACGGACCGGGACCGGAAGAGTTCGCATGATAGGTCTTTGATCGATGGTGTAGAAGGACCATCGCGAGACCATAGCATTGGAAAATCGGTCAACCTCGCGTTTGAAGACGGGTCTACCCAGGCGCAAGATTATAACACGAGCCGTTTCGAAGAACTAGAGGTGAGTGAGTAACAGAACCCTTCTGCAAGCCAAATAGACAGCTTATAATTTGTATCCAGGATGCATTCGAGGTAGAGGACCAGCCTTCGATAACAACGAACGAAGCGGGCGCAATTGCAGGCAAGACGGCCCTCCACCTGGCTGCCCAACGGGGTCACATCCGCATTTTGCGACTTCTGCAACAGCATGCGCACAATCCGAATGTGCAAGACGACGAAGGCCGTACCGCTCTGCACCATGCTGTGAAGAATAACCACCTCGAAGCGGTCAAGGCTTTTCTCGAGAAGGGCGCCACCACCCCGGCAGACGTGAATATACAAGACTGGAGAGGGCGCAGTCCGCTACACGATGCCGTTGCTGTCGGGAACGCCGTCATAACCAGGCTACTGCTGCAGACACCAGGCATCGTACCCGATCAGAAAGACGGCAACGGTGAGACGGCACTACACCTTGCTGTTTGGGCAGACCGGGAAGAGATCGTCCAACTGCTCCTGGAGAAGGGTGCGAATGTAGACATACAGATCCATGTAAAGCGGTAGCTGTCTCTGCAGCTCGGAGGAATGAGACGGGGTGGTCGACTCCTTGAGCACACCCGTTCTGGTTACGTTAGATGAAATCAAACAATAGCCTTTGATGGTTTTTCACCAGCCACCTGACCAATCATCATGACCAGCCAATGAGAGGCCACTCACCAGCCACTACAGCTGGCCAATAAGAGCACGGCACTCTGACTGCGCGGTGCGCACCCGTCGTGTACAATATCTCTTCCATAGCCACACTGCACGACCGGAACAATGTCCAAATCAAAAACCAAACGCGCCCACCGCGAACTCAAACGCGACAAAGCCCGCAAGCTCGCCGCGAACCAGCGAAAAGCGCTCGTCGCTGCAAAACCGTCCTCAAAGCCCTCGTCCGCACCACCCGCAAAGAAGCAGAAACTCAACCCTACAAGCACCACGGCCACGCCCGCGAACCAACCCGCTAGAACCCACATCCAAGCCTCCCAGAAACACGATGTCCCCTTTGGAGTATACGATAACATATTGCTAGTCGGAGAAGGCGACTTTAGCTTTACAAGGAGTTTAGCGGTGGAACACGGGTGTGCGAATGTCACGGGGACGTCGTTTGATACACTGGAAGAGGTGCAGCAGAAGTATCCTAGTTTTGGGGATATTGAAGAGGAATTGGGAACGTTGACGCCGCCTGTGCCGCTACATTACGGGGTTGATGCGACGAGGTTGGGGTCGTATAAGGTGTTGAGAGGAGGAGATGGAGAAGGAGGGGAAGGGTGGGATACAATCGCGTTCATGTTTCCGCATACAGGGGGGCTGAGTACGGATGTTAATCGGCAGGTGAGGGCGAACCAGGCGCTTCTTGTTGGGTTCTTCAAGGCCTGTCTTGATGTATCGGACAAGAAAGATAAACACAGACCCAAGATGGGGGAGAAAGAGGAAAGAGAGAGGAAAGACGCAGCACCGAAGAAACACCGTGTCCCTTTCCTCAAGCCTGGCGGCAAAGCCATAGTTACACTCTTCGAAGGCGAACCATACACGCTCTGGAACGTTAGGGATCTGGCGCGGCATGCAGGGTTGAAAGTGTTGGAGAGCTTCAAGTTTGTGTGGGAGGATTATCCGGGGTATCGGCATGTGAGGACTTTGGGGGCTATTGAGGGAGGAGGCGGGTGGAAGGGAGAGGATAGGGCGGCGAGGATGTATGTTTTTGAGAAGGTTGGGGATGAATCAGCTGCTCGAGGGCAAGAGAAGAAGAAGACAAAGAGGGTGAGGGAGGATAGCGACAGTGAGAGTGAAGAGGTCTGAAAGGCGCTCTGTGGCAGGTAGCTCGGAAAAGGAATGGATTTCTAGGGATAGGGAAAGAGAGCTACGGATGCCTGGTTCATCGTGGAAGCCTGCGGTTCAAGAGTTGGGTCGACAGACTTGATATGTCTGTCACGGACGTTCGATTGTACGGCACGGCGAACGAAGCGATGCTGGACCCTTGCGTCGTACTTCAACCCAGCTGCAAGGGTACGTGTGGTATCCACGTCCAGTCTTCTTGGGCAATTCGTCGACTTTCACACTGCCACGATCGCTTTATGGCAGGGATACAACATTTTGTGGTGCTCGAGCCCTGAGACCCGTCAAGTCGAAGTATTAGGCAGCAGCATATGCAGCCTAGCGCGGGGGCGCAAGCGATCACCATTGAAATTCCGCTCGCCTCTACAAAGCATTAGCCACCTACAACTCCATCTTACACAGAGCCAGTTCCATCCGAATATGGTTCTCTCCCGTCCTTCTTTCACGATCTCTCTTTTCCCGGCTTAATCCCCAAAACATGGCTTTTCCATCAAGAACACCCAACCATGCACCGCTCACGCTCTCCGACCTCAACAACGACGTCTTGCTAGAGATCTGCGACTACTTCCCAGAAACGCCACGACCCGCCACTTGTAGACTCAGCTACACCCATCCCCAACCAACACCGACACCGTTGAAGAACTTGTCGCTCGTAAATCGCCGCCTGCGAGTCCTCCTCAGACCAATCCTACTGCGCTCCATAGCCCTAACCGAACCGCAAACCTCCCCGGTTCCAAACGGATGGGCTCTCGCACGCACCGCCATCGACGGACTAACGACCGCCGACGGTGCCGTGGTATCCGGCATTAGAAGCCTCCGTCTCGCACTATACGGCCACAAGTGGGGAAACGACTACGCGCTCTCCGCAGCGCTCTCCCACATCATCAAGTTCCTCCTCCATCTCCCCAATCTACAGCGTCTGCATCTGAACGTCCCGCACCCGTACATGCTCGCCTTCGAAACGGAGCTGGAAACCGCCCTGGACGCCGCTCCGCTAACAGCGCTCAAGAAAGTGGAATCACTATCTATTGAAATCCGCATGGTTGCGCTCTTGAGCCACTGCCCAAATATCACGGGATTGGTGCTGTATAAGACATTTAACGACACATTCACACGGCTCTACCAACTCCCCCTGACCGCCCTCTCCCCCCACCCCTCCTACGCCACATCATTAACACACTTCTGCGCCCACGCATACTGGTCCCTATCCGAGATCTCGCACCTCGCATCCGCATTTCCGTCCCTGAAACATCTCTGCATCCGCGGATACAGCGGGCACCCCCCGCTCTCCGCGCTCACAGCCTCGCTGGGAAAAGCGTTCAGGCACTTGAAGGTCCTAGCGCTACCGGATTTGGAAAGGCTGAATCAGGGGTGGCAGCCTGCATTGTGCGGGACTGGGTTCTTTGGGCCTGGGGGTGCGAGGAGGTGGAGAGAGTATGAAGAGACGAAGAGGAGATCCACGGAGAGGGCGGTGGGGAGAGCTTTCGGGGCGTGCCGCGGATTGGAAGAGTGTTGGGTGGGCGAGTGGAGTTGTGCGCGGGCTGTGGGGAGGAGTGCGCGGGCTGTGGGGAGGAGTGGGGTCGGCAAGGGGGGATCTGTGCAGCCGGCTTTGGAAGAGAAGGAGGTTGGGGTTGAGCGTGATCGGTGTTTGGGCCTGGAAGATGGAGGTGGAGGTGGCAACGACGGGGACGAAGATGAAGATGACAAAGAAGACGACAACGAAGGCGAAGATGACGACGACTACGGGACTCCCAAATCTCTCAATGGCCGCATTGCCGACTTAGTCAACGAGTATTCCGATTCCCAAGGCTCAGACGAGCCCGATTTTTCGAGCTTACCACCCACCTTCGACCCCGAACTAGCACAAGCAGTCAAGGGAATCAGCTGGGAATGGACACACGGTCAGCGGTACACTATGCAGGGCTTTGTTGTTTTGGATGACGATGAGGACTTTGATGATCCTGATCTTTAGGTTCAGACCGAATACTATTGCTCTTATCCTATATCTCGCATAATCTTTCTCGCATACTATTACACTTACGGTGGAAAACCCACCCCGACCTGATTCTAGTATGTGTAGCCAAGCCTAGTCTCCATCGAGTAGGCAAAAAAAATAAAATCGTATATATATATACAAATGTATTTTGGCCGTGATTTCGCGATTGGGGCGAGCTTTGGGAAGAGCGATCGAATCTGCATCGTCAAGCGACAACCAGTGAACTCAGGCCCCCACGCGCACCCTTCTAGTTCCCAAGAACTACGAACCCTCCCATTTCCTCAACGACTGGGAGAAGAAAAATTATGCGCCACAAACCGTTGAAGGCACCACGTTCCTCTTTGCCCCGTACACTTTCCAGCTTCACCCAAGTCAATACCAGATACATGTACACGGGCGCTTTTGTCGGGGCTCTCCTCGGCTTTTGGCTCTGCGGCCTTTTGTCCGATTCCTCCGCCAAACTCCTCACGAAGTGGAACAACGGCGGCTCTAGCACGGGCTCGTTGTCTGGCGCGCTTGGGCGTGGAGTGTTTGAATGGGCTTTCCGGGGATGGGGGGAATGTGGGACGAGCGTGTTAGCATGTCGGACGGGCGCATACAGGATTTGAGGTATTTGGATAAGATGGAGTGTTGGGGCGCTAGAAGTCCGTACCAATAACAAGAAGGTGCATAGGATTGCTTTTAAGACTGTAATATAGTTTGTTTAGAAGTGGATAGTTAGTTTTAATACTATATAACAAATTGGAGGCAGTGTTGTTCAATATTTACACACAAGGTTCAGGAGTATAGCAGGTATAAGGTTAAGGAATTTCGGTCTAATCTGTACATTTAGGATGTGCGAAGGCCAATTGATCCAAAGTAATACCTGGAGCGGCGCGATAAACATATTGTAGGAGAGCAAGTGTGCCCCGAGACATCAGACGTCGTACATCCATCCGGAAGACATCAACAGATCGTGTGAAGCTCCTCAAGCCGCCTGCCATAGGCATAGGGTACAGAAATAATTCTGGGCAAGCTTCGAACAGTGAAGGTGGCGAGAGTGTCGAAGGTATCGCGTCCTGATCTTGCAATGGTCAGTCGTACCCTTCCTTCTAGGCAACAACGGAAATGACGTATAAAGGCCGTGGGACGAGAAGAGCTTCGAACAAAGCCACTTCTTGTTCCAACGCGAGTCTCCACTTCAAGCTCTCCTCCTGTTCAATCAGTATCTCAAGCCACCCATCGCATTCCTTCAGCAACACATACGCCGTATACTGTGCCCTGCTCCCGCGACCCTCAGACCAGTTTCTAAAAGATATATCACACGCCCCAACGATCGCAGATACAGCACAATCTCTTCTTTGCGATTCATATCATTATAATCTCGAGAGTGCAAGAGGCGAGGCGCGAGGAACAGTGATACCTCCACGGTGTTGGTCTGGCGTAGCAATGGCAATGTGGTCCTGAGAAAAGCATAGAGATTTTCCTTATGCTCGTCCATATCACTGTCCTTAGAGCTGTTATCTTGGCTCAGATTCTTTTCGTGAATTCGCCAAGGCATTGCCAGAACCGATCGGGCAAAGGATGCTGTCTCTTTTGCTGTGGTATTCTTCCTCAGCTTCGTGAGCCATTCTTTATCAAGGTACTTCGCAATGTCAAGTACCCCGCGGACGTGGAAAAAATCCATATGGTAGAACGCGTCGCACAAGAGATTAGGATGGTGTGTGCACAAAAAATCCTACAGCTCGGCCGTGAGTTGGTGACAGACCAGGAAAAGATGCGGTCTGAGGGAGAAGCTTGACTAGAAGACCCGAGGAAGTTTGTTGTTCGTTCCGTTTGAAGATAGGGAACGGTATTTGTGAGCTTCGTCCACCGGGCGACATGGTGAGTATTCGAGGAGGTTCTTGTAGACTCGAAGTCGTAGTTCAGGTGGGAGGAGCAGCAGATGTTGTGTGGAAGTCGTGGACACGTGCCGGGGCCTGGAGCTGGATGAAACCGGCAGATCGTGCGTCTGGGCTCGCGCGTCTGGGATCGCGCGTCTTGAGTCTGGATTGGCGATTGCATCGCCATCGATTTGTACGCGTTCGAAAGTTGAATTGCCTTCGCTTGGGCGCTCTGTTCGCGGAATTGATCTTTTAGGTTTAACTTTAATATCAGGCAAGAGACTGTATGATCTGTGAATCCAGGGAACGGCATAGAGTAGTCATCCCGGCAACCAAGTGAATCGTTCAGCGGCGTTACGGAACACGGTCTCCCCAGTAGGAATACGTAACAGTGAGATCAGCAGTGGCTCTCAGGAACGCCAACGATCCAAGTCAGGCTCAGAACCCTAGCAAGGTCTTCGCTGAGGCTGGTTCTCAACGCCTGTTTCACCTGTTTCTCGAGCTGATGCCTCTTCGATAAGAAGAATGCCGAAAGTGAGTGACGCTGAGTAGAAAGGGTTGCAAGGCGAAGGGCGTCAAGCATCCGCACCGTGGAAACAGGCTGGGCTGCAGATCGCGCATGCAACCCTTCTGCAGTCACCGAAACCGAGTCGACCATGGTCGTCCAAAAAAGTGCGCTTGGAGGTCCGCTACCCTTGAGGAAAGCCACATCGAAAGCATCGGTGTCATTCGATGCCGATCGAAGAAATTGTAGGTACGACTTCAGCGCTCGAACCACGTCATTCGCTCGGCAGTCATGCAGTTGTTTGTTGTCGGACCAAATTCGGGATGAATGATATGGATGAGAGATATGTCTGACATTCCCCAGATCCCCTAGAACCCAGTGTGTGCCATCTTGAACGAAGATATTGCTTGGCTTGATGTCGTCGTGGCAGAAGCCGGCTAGGTGCATGCCTTCAAGAGTGCGTAGCAAGCGGTTAAACGTGGGCCGATATTGAATGTCGAGTGCACTGAAGCCTTTTGGGCGACCGTTGTCGTGGAGTTTATTGGCGAGTTTCTCAAGGTTTCCTTCGCGTAGTAGTGGTGTCACGAGATGCCACTCAGGGATAGAATTGGGCGATGCAGCTGCGAGGAAATATGCCTTGACGGGCAAGAATCCACTACTCTGTTCGCCCTGGAAGGAAGTGTTGACTATGTCGGACGCTAGCAAGTTTCCAAAGGAAAGAGAGGCAGGTATTTCCGTGGGCCATTTCATGCCTGGCTGGCAAAGCGCACAGTTTCGAAAAGGGCTTCGTCCAGGCGTAAAAGTTTTGATCACTACGTCGTTGTAAATAAATGTCGAGCCTTCCCAACCCGAGCCCAACACCTGCCACGACTCCCGACTCGCTAGCAACTCGTTCTGGAGTTGTGAGTCTTCGTCCGCTGGTCGCCAGAGCCGTGACGCTGTTCGTCCGAACTTGCACTCGAAGACCGTAGGAGAGTACTTCATGGACAGAGCTTTTCGGTAGATGAAGAAGAGACGCTGCTGCTGTATGAAGAATAGGATGAGAATCACTAGGACAATTCGATAACGTAGGGGATGCAGAGGTCGCGGTGCGCGCAAACTGGAAACTCGGAACGGTGCTCCCATGGTGATGTCGCGTAAGGCTAACTGTGCATCTTGCGATCGGATGTAAATATTGGGGATGATCTGGAGTTTATACAATTAGCATTCCAGAAACAGGAGAAAACCCAGCTTCGAACATGCCGAATGCCGTGGCGAACAGTCTTTCGCGTTAGTTGTCATTGCCAACGGAAATCTTGAAGACGGCTTGTGCAGGTACACGCCTTGGTATCAAGGACGTCCAGCTTGTTCCAAGGGAGCCATGACATCAGGTTGGCTAACAGTGGACCATTGGGAGGGTTGACAAGGCTTGTATCGTGTCCGGAACAGGGAACTGAAGGCTTGGCTTTGACGAAGCGACAGGCTACTCGACGTGGCTGGCGGACTGTCGGCAAGCCACTCTAGGCCTACGTAGTTTCTTAATCGCACCTCATAGTGCGAGCTCGTGTCGTCGATGCCCGCGGGTGAGGCATTCTGAGACGGCAAGCAAATGCCGTGGCGCGATGAAAGCACCTGCGGCTCTGGTCCGTGCACGCTCACGTAATCGACTAATCCCCGATTCGATACAAAGGAGCTCGTATTTTTTGAGTCACCACCCGGACTTTTGCCGATGGCCCGCATCACCCAAAACAGAACACCATACTTTTTCAACATTATAGCAACTCCATCAGATCACACTCGTTTCTTACAGTCGCGACGTCAAAATAACCCGAATTAGTAGGCAAAAACCATATAAATATAAAAACTGCAAAAACATCAAGCCGAAAACGAACCGCAGAGACCTTACGCCGGCGCAGCGCGCGATACTGACGGATTCCTCGATTCTGCGCGTTTTTGAGAGCTCAATTACGGACCTCAACACCAAGAAATCTCGCGATACCTCGATTTTGATACATCTTACGTCTTCAATTTAATTTATATGGCCCAAAAAGCTCTCAAAAATGGCCATTTTAATGATTTCGCGTGGGGGAAGGGGGGTTTAATAAAATCGTCAATATTCGTGGTCTTCGGCCCCACGTCAGTTAGGTGACTCGAAAAATACGAGCTCCTTCGTAGAACATTTCTGAGGCAACTCCACCCTGCCACCTCACTCAATCTACAAAATCAACGACGCTCGCTTTCCACGAATAGTCCTATATGACAAAGATGCAATGATCCCCATGTCCTTTTCTTTTTTACGAGATTTGAAAGAATCGTGAGCATTTAGCGAATAAGGGAAACCCAAAGAGCACCATCCGCGGCAACGTACAATCTGATAGATCGTCACCGATGTCAAGCTGCGAAGCACTAAGTACGGTCTCAAAAGTCGAGGTCAAACAATGAACAGTATGGGCTATCGTTATTCTCAATTCGGATGGCGCACGAAAATTACTCGTCGATTGACAAATCCCCACTAGACCTATAGAACACAAGACGTCTCCAGCGAAGACGCCTTTGGTGTCGAGAGATGTTTTAGAATATTCCGATAAGGGCTTCTAGATAATTGGGTGTTACAATTCAGTGTAAGACGCGGATTCAGGGCGCATACAATATAACACAAAGCAGGCGATGTAGACTCGGGATACACAACACAATCGAGAATACCATTTGGTAGGTTCATATCAAATCGTCCCCTTCACTCAGACACTGCGTATCTTTGTTACTCATCCGGTAGGTGCTCTTCCTTTCCTCTTTGTTCAACCTCAAAGCAATGCTAACAATCATCCCAGTCTCACCCACCGACACTCTACAAACCACCCTAAATACAACAAAAGAATTACTAACAAAGAAGCCATCACAACAAACAGCAAGAACTGTACAAAAGCCGCCATCCAACTCGCACCTACATCAAACTCTATCCCACTGAACAGCACAGAACGCTGCATACACACCCTATATACAACTTCCATCCAATTCCTCCCAAACTCCCCAAGATGTTCGACAAAGAGATCTCCAACCTACGAGATCTCATCAAAGAACTAATGCAAGATGCCCTAGCCGCCGGTGATGTCGAATACGAGAAAACCCTAGAAATGACGCTCACAGTCATTGAAGGCCTCGAAGAAGCCGTCCGCTACCCTTCGAACCATTCCTCTTCCACCGAGGAACGCCCTCCTCGAGCGTCCTGCGTACGACAGTCTGAATCTCCTGACGACGCTACAGTCTTAGCGGGCTTCTTGTCTCTATCGCGAGACAAATCATCCGAGAACGAGACATCCCGCAGCGACAAGACTGGCACATCCGGTCCAAATCCAAACGTCTCGTTCAAGCACTCGTCCGAGTCTGTATAGCGACCCTCCTCATCCTCATCCTCGCCTGCCTCCTTATTTCTGACTGACCCTCGCGGGGGCTTTAATTGCCTCCGAACGTCGCCAAACCAGAGCAGGAAAACTGTATACAGAAAACGGGCCTCCACCATCTCCTCGAAATCCAAAGTCGAATCCAACGCCCCACCCGCATCCATATCAGAAGACCACACCATCTCCGCCGCCATCCAAGCCCCATCACCCGCAGCCCAACCTACGAAACTTCGCCTGTTTGCAGAGCTGCCGGAAGAATTCTAGTCTCGCCGTGAGCTCTGGGATGGGGGAAGGACAGGGTGGTGAAAGCATCCCATTCCAAAAGTGTCCAGCTCAAGCATGTTCCATACACGTGCGTCAATTCGGCGAACCTTTTTCCGTAGTACAGACACCCCACCATAGCGCAATAGATGAGCACAAATACGGTGTGCATATGCGATATGTCAAAGAACAGAATGATCATTTGAGAAGGGGGTATCTAGTGTAATTGCGCAAGCGCACGCGCTCATCTCATAGCCGCAGAATTCAAGCACAGAAAGATGAAAAATGAAATACCCGCCTCATCTCTCCTTCCACATCATCCTCTCTCATCACCTCCCTTCTCATCAGCTCATCACATCATTACCCGATCCATCTTTTCTAGCCCGAACACGGCAGGCACTGTACACGTGTTTTCCCTTTCTTTTTCTTCCGACTTTTCCAGAGACAGAACGTCGTTCCCATGACAGAACCTCGATAGGAAAAACGCGGAGGGTAAGGTACGTATATGGGAAGTGTGAAATGCTCCGTCAAAACGCTCATACGCCGTCTAAGCCTAGGAGATTCTCGGTCGTGAAGGATTAAACTTTTCCGTCTCTTTCCTTCTTTTCTCATTCCATAGTATCGCCATGATGCGTCTCGTCTCTCCTCGTACATTCCTCATTAACGGCGACGGCGGGTGTTGAACCTCTGCCTCCCCCTGTTCCTCTTCCTCTTCGTTCGTTTTCCTCTTTCGCTACGTCACACAGCTCCTACCATATGTACAACGGAGCTGTGCATATTATGTTGTTATGCCTCGCCCCCAGCTCCCACGCTCCCTTTGGTGTTGAACCCATTCAGAAGATGCCCATCCGTGGCCCCCACGTATTCTGCTCATTCGCTGCTTTCGGGTTGACGATGACGTGGTAGGGGAAGGGATTCGCGTCTGTCGTGGTGATCGGCGGGATATGATCTTTATCGCGATTGACAATGTTAATAATCTTATGCGCTGCTTTTTCGAGGGATTTGGACATGGCTCTTCGGACTTTGATGACGTCTATGACGGCGGTCAGCTTTGCTTATCTCCAGCTACTCCCTCCCATGAGAAGGGGAGACGGTATGGGTATGTACCAGCCTCGGTCCTGGGCGTCGCAAGCGTAACATCCAGCGTCCACTGCTCCCAGCAAACGTCCTCGTCCGCCTTCCCGAAGAAATACGTCTTCCTCCTCTTCTTCTCGAAGAACTGCACTACGAGTTGTCCCCTCCCCCTCTGCTGGTGCGTGCCCTCGATCGCGCGCACGAGCGCAATGGTGCGCTGGTCGATCAGCGTTTCGAGATCTACATCGTCGATGGCGGGGAGCGTGAGGTCGAGCAGGTCGCGCGTAAGCGGTGATATCGACGTGAAGTAGCGGTGGAAAAAGATCGTATGGAGAATCGCTATGTTCCATCAACGCGTTAGCATCAGCACCGTCGACGCGATAATGCGGTTAGAGCGGCTACATAAGGAGAGAGTGGGGTGCCCAGATAAGCAAAAACGCACCCTTGACCACGTCCTTCACGCACGCCAGGTCCGCAAAAATGTCCAGATGGTACTCTGGCCGTCGTCTCGGCTCCATGTTCGCATTTGCCCTCGCCAGCCCGTCCGATGTTGTTGTATACGTCGTCGCGGTGCCCGGTCCAGCGCGGTGCATCCCAATCCCACGCAAACCGACCCCGCGGGGCTTCGGCGCAGTCGCGTTTCAGCGACGTGGCCTGTACAAGTCCGACGCTCGCCTCTTTCTTCGTGAAACTGTGCGTGCGGTGCTCCGGACGGTCGCGCAGGCGTAAAACTCGGGCGAATGTTGGGTAGGGGAGGATACTGGGGCTCGGAGGAAGTGGCTGTTGTTAGGAATGCAAGTGCCGGCAAGCTGAAAAATGTGGCGGTAGGCGGGGCTGCCCCTTTGAAGCGGACGAACGCCCAACTAACAATTTGGCAAGGACCCCGACTATCCCACCGACCGTGCGGCTGGCTGCTGTGAGATCATCCAAGAAAGCCGCAGCATGACAAAGACGCCAAACACATAGAATCAGCATGGCCATAAATACCTCTGCTATCCGCTGCACACGCCCCTGATGCCCGTCGGTCTCACGATGGCATGCGCATTCCTGCTTCCCGATGAATCACTCCCGCGCGTGATGCCGCGGTCAAGGACAGATGACGCTCGCGGTGTGGCTCATGCCACCTAGGGCTGACGCGCTGTCTTGGTTGACTGATGCTGGGCTGTTGAAGGCGCGACATGTGACGTTTTGCGTATGAGCTCGCTTACCCGCGGATGTCCAGGGCCTTTCATTCGCCCACGATAGCCTTGTGTAGACTGGCTTTCCGACCATGACGATGTCCTGCATGTGCGCATATCGCCTCGTAAGGCTGGGTGGACAAGGCGTTCGTGGGGTCTGGGAAGGCTGCACAGAATGCGCGATATTAACGAGCGCGTGGCTGGCACATGCAAGGCTGTCATGCTGTATATCTGTATTTGCTGGCCTCGAAATGCGACCTATCTGTCCAAAACGCTGTCTATGCTCAAGCTGCTGTAGCGAGCGTCTTTCGGTATAAAACTGGAAAACAAAACAGTACGGCCATCCCGTGTCCATCCGCCCAATACTTTCCCCGTCTCTTATATCCTGTTTGGGTGCGCCACTATTTGCCCCCTACGCCATCAAACCGTTCGCATTCGTTGCGAGGTCTGCCTCCTTCTCCTCAAAGCGCGCCTCCTTCACCTTCCCCGCCTCATCGTCACTCTCAACAAACCCATACTCCGTCGCCTTGGCCTTGATCTCGTGGTCGTTGAGATAAGGTAACTCCTTCGACGCCCTGACATAGCTCATGTTCTCCAGGTAGCCCTTGGCGAAGATGAGATCAATCTCCTCCAAGCTCCTCTGCTTCGTCTCAGGATAGAAGAAGTAGATGATTGGGAAGAAGCCGGCGTTGATGCAGGCGAAGACGAGGTAGGTGCCCCATCCGATGTTGGCGATCATGACAGGGGTGATCATAACAACAGTGAAGTTGAACAACCAATTGGTGCACGTCGACACGGCGTTGGCTTTGGCACGCGTCTTGAGAGGGTTGACTTCGGCCGGGTACAACCAAGGGAGGGGAAGCCATGTAGCACCGAAGAAGGCGATATAGGTGAACAGACCGACAGCCGCGCCCTTGGCCGCAGATGGTGTATCAGGGATTAGGCAGGCCATCACGAGAACCATCGAGAGACACTGACCGACGGTGCCAATAAGGAAAAGCTTTCGTCGACCCGAGCGCTCGATGATGAACCAGGATGTCGTCGCGAAGATGCTGTAAACGATCATGTTCACACCGCCCAGAAGGAGCGACATTTGCTTCGTCTCGCCGATGGAGTTCTCAAAGAGAAGAGGAAAAAAGTAAATGACAGCGTTACAGCCCTGAGTGCGCGTCAACGAAAGCCCATGGTAAATCGAACAGAATACATACGCCAATCTGCTGGAAAAGCTGCGAAGAAGCACCGAGCATCATTCGACGGAAGTGCTGCGTCTTCCCGCCCTTGAACAGCGAACCAAAAGGCGTGACACCGCCCTTGTGGCCAGATGCGCGGATGCCGTCCATGATAATGTTGACCTGCAGCGCTGTCTGTTCGTCGTGCGTGCTAAAACCTCGCAGGGCGGCAATGACCTTGGTAGCCTCTTCGGTACGGTCTTTAGTGAGAAGCCAGCGAGGTGACTCTGGGAGCCACCAAGGAGCAATAAACACGACCAAGCCGAAGACAACCTGGAAAGCGATTGGGAAGCGCCATGTGAGTTGAGGCGGTCCGTATGCACAACCAAAGTCGACCCAGTAGGCGATCAGAGTACCGAACGCGATAACCCCACCCTCGATACAGATGAGGAGACCGCGGTTCTTCGTGTTGGAACACTCGGCTTGGTAAGTCGGGATCGTGGACGTGTTCATCCCGTTTCCAACTCCAGTGACAACGCGACCGATGATGAGCTGCGCAGTTGCCGCGTGGCCTTTGATAGAGGTCACCTGTATGATGACGCCTAGAATCATAATGAAGGCACCGATCATCATGGCGCGGCGTCGACCGAGAGCATCTCCGAAGCATAGGACGCCGATGGCGCCTAGCAAGCAACCAATTTCATAGATGGCGGTGACGAAGCCTTGCCAAGTTGCGTCGTCATGAGTTTCGGGGAAGTAGTCCATGAACGGGTCGGCTGAAATGATGCCGGACATGACTCCCTCTGCTGGTGGTCAGCATGCTAATCAAGTGTGTGGTTGTTGCAGCGCTTACGATCGTATCCGAAGAGCAAGAAACCAGTGGTGGACACCACCGAAACCGCCAGCCCGAGAGACTTGCCCCTCAAGCCCATGAAGCTCGGGTGCTGGGTGCGGTCCTCAAGGGACGTTTGGGAGTTGTCGGAAGTCATGATGATCTGGGATCCAGCCAGTGCTGAAGGTCAAGACGAACAGCGTGAACTTGCACGCCGAAATGAATGGTATCAAGGACGTCCAGCGACAGAAGCGACGGCGGGGATAAGTCGACCACGTTGCGCGGGGTCAGGGTCCCTTATCTACTCCTGCCATACTGCTCCAGGTCGCCATTTCCACCACTTACACGGTCGGTGTCGCCGTGCAGAGATTGCAGATAGCACCCGAGGGGTTGGTTCCACTGCAATCCACCTAGGGGGTTGCACGACGTCATGTGCAAAGAACTTCACCGGAGACTCTCCACATGGAGGTTTGGGCAGTGGACCCTGGTAAAAATTAGCATGTGTTGAAGCAGGCGGTCAGCCATCTTGATGCAATTCGGAAGGTAGCGAGGGCAAGCTTTTCGGCATTCCCTGTTTTGCTTAGCAGAATTTGAGCCGCACCCATGTGAAAAACTGGGGAGCGGCGGGATGGCGCTGCAGATCTCGGGGTAATGAACGTTCTGTGACGTGATTGCACGTTTACCCGAACCTTCTCCGCCATCGCACCCTGAAGCATCTGCCTGCCAAGAGTGGTTGTTGGCATAAAACGCCGAGGCTAGCCATGTTGGTGGAGACGTTGAACGAAAAGACCGGGACTGGTACAGCAGCCATGTGCGTCTGATCTTGGAACTGCGCAATGTGCCAACCGCTGTTACCAATCAAGACTCGCGATAGTTGGAAATCTTGCGGGAAGTTGAAGAAATTCGTGCTCTAGCGCCCATGAAACTACTGTGCCAAGTCGATGGGATCTCGCCGGCCGGTTTAAGAATCCGAAGATATTTGTCGGGCGCCTTTCTTGTAGAGCTTGTAGCTGTCGCCAAGGTCGGAGTTTGATTGTTCGTACGTGTGCTAGCGACGCCGTCTCCGTGTCCACATGCCGACAGGCTGCAAGCCTCGGTAATCTGCGCTCTTAGGGCGGCGGAGATAGAGATGATAGCGGTTCGGACGGCAATGTGTGGTCCTACTGTGAGAAGACGCTGCCGACCAGGACCATGTGATGGGTGTGCGAAAGCAACGAAGATCAATGCAACTCACAAATGCTAACAGTGGCCGTGCACAACCTGTGAGCACTGTGATATATTTCCAGGTTGAGGAGACATGATGGGTTGGCCGGCCGCCGGTGTTTGGGTGAACAGCCTGAGGGGGGAGCGCCAAGGCCGGTACGGCGAATCGGCAGGTCCGACGGCAACACGAAAAGTCGCGTCCAGGTTTCTCGAACTCAACTCTCGCAGCTCTAGCACGAGACATGGTGAGCGCGAAAAGGAAACGAAGCGATGACGATGCAGAAGATGCAACCCCGCGAAAGCTCCGTGCCCGAGCACGGGACGGGGACGATGTCGATATCCCGGAGATGCAGACGCCATCCAGAAAAGCACGAGGGCAGCCGGCAGCAGAGGCTGGAACGCCAAAGTCCATCTTGAAAAAGACGGGGCTCCTCAATGGCACCAATGGCGCGACGCCGCGATCGAATCGCAAGCTCCTCTTCGAAACCCCGTCGAAGTCAGCCAACGACCAGACGCCCAACGGCAGCCCAGCCATCGTTCGAAACGCCGACCGCAGCGCGCGACGCAAGAGCAATCGAAAGTTGATTGATCGCGCGATCAATGGTGTGGACAGCGACGACGAGGAGGCGTTGGATGAAGAAGAGGCGTTGGCAGAAGAGATATTGAGCGACGAAGAACAGCAGGACACCGAAGCAGGGGCACAAGAAGAGATTCCCGTACCGGACACGCCATCGAAAAGAAAGCCAGGGCGGCCAAAAGGCTCAGGGAAGAGAGGTCGGCCACGTAAGGAGAAGGAACGCTCTCCCACGCCACCTACGGAGCTGCCCCCGCATGAGGAATACTTTTGGCAGAGCCGACCTGGAGGAACTAAGACGTCAAACAATACATTACCGTCGCAAAGCTTGCTGAACCATGACGAATATTTTCAGGCAATGCAGGCATACCAGGATCGCCACGAGCCTGAGAAGGAGTTTTTGCTGGAGCTACACAGTCGCGCATTTGACCAGTGGATATTTGAGCTGGAAGAAGGCTTCAACATCTGCCTGTACGGGTACGGCTCGAAGCGCCCGATAACTGAAAAGTTCACGGCGCGCCTCTACCACCACTTGTTAGAACAGAGCTCAGAGAAAGGGTCCAAAAAGACACCAAAAATCGTGGTGATCAACGGCTACACGTCGGGCACGACGGTAAAGGACATCTTGACAACGATTGCTTCCACGGTAATACCGACCAATACGAAGCTGCCCAATCAGCTCACCTCGCTGCTGGCCTACATCGTCGACTACCTCTCGGAGAATGCACCATCCCAACCAATCCCTGTCATTATCAATTCCATCGATTCCCCGTACCTTCGCAAGGGTGCGGTGCCATCAATCCTTGCAGCTCTTGCGGCGCATCCTTCCATCAACCTAGTTTGCACGGCGGATACCCCAAACTTCCCACTACTCTGGGATGTAGGGTTACGGTCGCAGTACAAATTCCTCTTCCACGATGCGACGACCTTTGCACCTTACGAGGCTGAGATAGACGTCGTCGAAACTGTGAACGGGCTTCTGGGTCGCAGCGGCAGGAGGATAGGGGGTCGCGACGGCGTAGGATTCGTCCTTCGCTCATTGCCGGAGAACGCGCGATCTCTCTTCCGCATCCTCGTCACCGAGCAGCTGGCTCTGCTTCTGATGGAAGGCGACAACCTGGAGGATGACGAGACGCCAGCAACTCCCAGGAACAAGAAGATCACGCAAACCAAGACCACTTCTGAATCTACTCAGGGCGTGGAGTACCGTGTGCTATATCACAAGGCAGTTGAGGAGTTTGTGTGCTCGAGCGAAGTCGGCTTCAGAACACTGCTCAAGGAGTTTCACGATCATCAGATGATCGAGAGCAGGAAGGATGCCATGGGCACGGAAAGGCTATGGGTGCCATTCCGACTGGAAGAGTTAGAGGGGCTGGCGGAAGATCTGTCGGGCGACGCGTTGTAACTGCATATACCCAATTGTATACTATGTGTTCCTTATCCTCTTCGTTTTGGTGGTTTGCCTTTATATTCTAGTTCCTAGCTAAGCACATTCCTCAGCATTCCCTAGCCGTTCTACCTGACCCTAGGATTTTGACTAGTTGGAAGGAACGCACTCTGCGCATTTTGTCCTACATTTTTCGTGTCGATGCGCCAGCCACGCTGGTGAAGGAATGACGAGTGACCATAAAAGTAGCCATAATTGCCACTCCTACCCACGCAAATTGTCACTAATCAAAAAAACCACTTCACCCAGCATTTACACCTTATCCTACGTCATGCGTCTCTCCATCCTCTCCACAGTGCTCCTAGCATCCCGCTACGCCTCTGTCCGTGCTCAAACCGACAATGAGGATCAGTCCAGCACCTCCACCATGACCATGACCTCCTCCGCCAGTCTTTCCTGCGCAACCGGCGAGGTGCAGACGAAAGCCACTTCCGCCCAACCCCGCAGACGATGCCCGACTGACTCATTACAGCAAATACGAATCCTGCTCCTCATCCATCAGTTCCAAAATCGACGAATGCCGCGACGACGACCTAGCCTGTGGCTGCACCCTCGCAAACGAAAGCTTCGCCTGTCTAACTTCGTACTGCCCCACGCACACCGAAGCAGTTTGCGAGGCCTCGCTTCCGCTGAACAATTTGTGCGCCTTGATACGTCGGACCCAACCCACTTCCCACCCCATCCCCGTCTCCTCCCTTTCTTCCCCTTTGCTAGCACACAAGCTAATCGGTGTGAAGATCTAAGTCCCCGGCTCCACACTCACAGATATCTCCTGCCCCTCTACAGTGCCCGGTCTCCTGGCATCCCTCATCCCCTCCGACATCCGCAGCAATATCCCGTCTAATATCCCTTTTTGGGATGGGCCGGCTGAGACGGGGAGCACGACGGCGATGGCGATTAGTGGGAGTGGGAGTGCGGGCGCGGTCGCGGCGCCGAGTCAGACGGGGGCGGCGAATGGGCTGGGTGAGTGAGGCGAAGGGAGAGGGTGAAGCGTTGAGGTGGTTTCTTGGGATGGGGGTGTTTTTCCACCGCAGCTTCCTATCGGGAGGAGAAGTCACGATACGAAGCCGGTAAAGCTCATCTTAACGGCCTTTAACGCCTTATTGTTATAAGATTTGCCACGTTATCTTGCAATCGCGACGCACACATATGCCAGCCTTCCGTTCTGCCGCACTCCAATTTCTCCTCTTAAGTAGACGCAATCTCTGCCTTCGCAGATGATTAACGTTCAGAAAGACAAGGCTCTTCAACCTAATAACCTTGAAGATTTTGCTGGTTTGGGCTCAATAGCAGCTTTTTCGATGGATGAGCTTCAGAAGCATTGCTTTGGCAGGGTTCTCTCAACTCATGTGCAACAATTGTTGGATATCTGGACGGTGCGAAGGGAGTCTAAGAGCGAATCTTAGGGCATTTAGGACCGTAACAGTGTACTAGCTCCGACCTTTGCATCCACAGTTTTAACGGACAAACAAGTCAGCATTTGGAGACGGGGCCAATCGTGAAGTACTGGTCACTCCGAATCGTCTTCCCTATGGAGTATGCGGCTTCAGCAATTCAACTTACCCCCTCCCACTTGGACGTGTAGGCCTAGTCTACTATAAGTTTCCTGACATGCGCTTCCAAGTGGCCCTGTGGGATCCACCCATCCGCACCAAGTAGATGAAACTCACTGCCTCTACTCAAATTGCAGATGCGGAGTGCGGTTGCGAGTCCAATTGATCCTCATCCTCGTTCTTATCCATCTCAACCAGCTCTCGCTGGGGCATTATATCCTAAAGCTTGTCTTCCTCGTGGACGGCAATGTAAGGGCGCATAGTTCTGCTGAGGGGTGGCGCCTGTGGTGGATGATGGTCCGCGAACATTAGAACCGTATCCAAGCTCGGTTTGGGCATAGCATTCGATGAATCGAATATCCCTTCGACACTATAAAGTTCGACTACAGCTTCAGCCAGCGAAACTCAGTTTTGACGTCAAGGAGTCGTTCACATGGATATTTTAATGGGCCAGAGCGTTATAAGTCTAAGAATCTTCTGCAGAGATTCGAGGTTGCTTCTCGGGTCGAAGTTGGTCGCTGCTGATCGCGCTAGGGGAGGAGCGGAGGGTGGGAGAGCGCGTAGGTGGTGGGGAGGCTGGTGAGTAAAGAATCCGGCTGGTAATCAAGCAACCTAAGTATAAGTAGGAATAGCAAGGTAACTAGAAGAGAAGCCACTATAGGGTGGACGAAAACGGCCGACTTTCTAAGGCCATTCCAATTTGGAATGATTGGATGCAATCGCACATCGGCTTAGTATGCTAAAAACCTTCGGAGTCTAAATCTTTATAAAATATTACCGATTTGGCTAAAAACTTCTAGAGGGTATTATACCAAGTCGAATTTGGATTGAACGCTCTGTCTTCACCGTCTATAATTTCGGCAACCTTAGCATTCAATCGATCGCAATCTGCTCGTCTGCGACCGCTTCGCAGGTTTATTTTCAGTGCTTCGCTTTGCATTGTCCGCGGGCCATGGTGAAGATAGCGTCCCGCGCAGGAGATATAAAGCGTGCTGAATATCAATCATGAACACGGACCTTCGCCTTATTCGTAAACACTTGACTAGAGAGGGAATCGGCGAGGGTCTTCATGTAGCCGTCAAAGGTTTATGATAGAATAGACCTCATTCAGTGTTGTAGTCGCGCTTATGCGTCAGACGATAACCGCGCGGGATGGTGACGTCCAGTAGCAGAAAGAGCGACTTAGAGTTGATATCAACGATGATGATGAAATCCACGCAAAATTAAGCTTTCACGTGGGTGTTACTTAAAAACAGAAGCTTGATTATGCAAGCGCCTTGGCGTCTTAACTTACCTGGGTCAGGATCTGCGGTTTGTCCCGCTTCCGATACCAAAACGATCAACAAGCGGACCGGAGTCGTTCCTTCGTTGAAGCAGATAAGCCCCACAAGCTCACACCTTCCTAGAGTCATCTAGCTTCTGGCAAGCATTCAATTATTTAGGTGTGTAAGCCCCAGCATGGAGTACTTGAGTACATCGTTGATCTTCTGTTCCACTAATCATGTTGGTCACATTTGTTATTCTGTCGCTTCTACTACTCGGTGCGGCGGAACGATTCCCTGCTCCATCAGGCCCTTACCAGGTCGGCATAACCCAACACATCTTCAACCATACCACTCTGAATGACCCAGTCGCACCCGCAAACGCGTCGTCTATACTTCTCGCAACTATATATTATCCAACCCTCTCCATCCCTTCACCGAACGCTACCGCTCCATACCTCGACCCTACTACTGCGAATCTCTGGGGCACCGCTCTTCATTTTCCTGGTGGTTCCCTCGAGAGTTTGACAACATGGAATGAATGGCAAGCTCCAGTATTAAGCAAGTCGGAATATGGCACCTTGCAGCAACCGACTGTCATCCTTTCTCCCGGCGGCGGCGTCAATGCGATCATGTACAA
Organism: Lentithecium fluviatile CBS 122367; assembly: GCA_010405425.1. Taxonomy (NCBI): domain Eukaryota; kingdom Fungi; phylum Ascomycota; class Dothideomycetes; order Pleosporales; family Lentitheciaceae; genus Lentithecium; species Lentithecium fluviatile. The sequence continues at coordinate 74,570 of MU005602.1, read as the reverse complement.
TGCCATTTCATCCGAACTCGCTTCCCAAGGCTACACGGTACTTGCTCTTGATCACCCCGGTGAAATACCCTACCTCCAGTTGCCATATGGCAAGGGTGGGATATATGGTATCGACATCACTGCATCCTGGAACCGCACGCTACAGGAAGCTGTGTACAGCATGCGCGTATCTGATGCGCTCTCCGTCATCCGGGAATTGTATTCACCATACGTCGAATCGATCGGAGCATCTTTCAACACAACACACTTCTTCGTAATAGGCCACTCTATCGGTGGAGCCGTTGCCGCCCACTCCGCGGCCGTCGAACCCTCTGTCCTCGGCGGCGTAAACCTTGACGGCCTCTTCTTTGATATCCCAGATGTCAAAAAGCCCTTCCTAATGATGGCAGGATCGGAGCACACTCCGGAAGTCGACGCAACCTGGGCTCCCTTCTCCCATAACCAGTCTGGCTGGTGGGAGTGGGTCAACGTTACTGGCACAGACCATCTTGACTACAGCGATATTGGTGACTGGGTTGATCTGTTGGGTCTGCGGAACCAGACTATAACGCCGCAGCTTGGGCCCATCTGGTCCCCGAGGATGAATCATGTTATAAATAGTTTTGTGCTTCGTCTCTTCAATTTCGCGCTTGGGCGAGATATCGTAGACCTGCCAAACCCCGCTTTCCCTGAAGTTGTCTATATTAACGGGAGTTCCCATGCTGCTTAGAGAAGAATTTTCTAAAGAGCACTCAGGAGTACTCAAAATCTGCATTGCCAAGCACATATAATTCAGCATTTTAAAAGTGTTAAAAGTTGCATATTCCTAAGAACTATCGACCACAAAACCCTCTGAAAAAGGGAACGCTAGCTTTAATGAAAGTAAACCCCAACGCCAGCAGACAAGGCCTGTGGACCTTATGCTGCGCTTCATGACAGTTTACCAGAAGAGTCTCAACGCCTCAAAGCCTCAATGTCGCCATAAAATTTTCAAACAAGCCAAACGCTATAGAACCCAAGACGATTAAAAAAGCTTACTGGATATATTAAAGTCAAGCAAGTCATCAGGTTCCGCTAGCAACTATATCACGTTGATAGAAGGGTCAGAAATAACCATGTCACCATCAAGACCTCATTGTGAACGGTTCCCAAATTGAAGTGTCCAGGTTTCCTAGCCCAATTTACTATTATATAGTTTCTGTTTGAACAAGCTGTAGTCCGTAGCCTCTTGTAATTGTTCCTGAATATGAACTTAAACTTCCCACTCCACGCGCTATCATACCCTTGGGCTGAGAAACCAAAGACGCTACACTATCCAAATACACGACCCTGTAACGACCCCAAAAATAATAAAACCAATAGATGGACTCTTATTTGCTGGCCCGGCCCCCGACCGGGAGGAGGTGCTTTGCATTGTAGTTTGCGACCCAAAGATTGGCGTAACCGAAGGCCCTATTGCTGGAGGAGACGTCACGGTGCTTTGAGTTTGACTTGCATCCTCCGTGGTCTAGATATCGTTCCAAACCTGTTAGTCTTATCGCATATTTGACCAAATCTAATTGAGAGGGAATCACGTACAGCAGCACCTTGGACGAATATCGTGCTTGCACCTGGGCAGTTTCTATACTCCCAAAGGTTTGTAATATCAGCGCTCGACTGCAAGCAACTCTGGGCGCCATCGATTTCACACACGCTTGCCTGGCTTAGCAAGGTCGTGGCACACCGGCAGCTTGTCAGCTCCGGGCCTCCACTTTGTGTCGCGGTGCATGAAGCGTAGCCTCTGCTCCAGCGGTCGCAGCTTTGGTAGATGGACTCGCAAACGCCTTGTTCAAGCGTAGCAGTCAGTTGCGTCACGGGCGGCGTGGTGATGGATATCGAGAGGTACTGGTCGCAGGCATCATGCCAATCCACAAGGTACTGGTCGAATTCAGAGTCGAACGAGGTTGTTAGTCCACATTGGCGGAATTCGGATTTACAGCTAGAGACTGATTGTCAGTCGGAGTTGGAAGAGGATAGTCCAAGGTTTAGAGCTCTTACCCAACCCAAGCATTGATGAACTGCTGTGTACATATGCAGTTGACAATTTCTTCCTTCTTCGTCAGTTTGTTACAGCGGTCCAGAATGGAATTTGTGGAGTCGCAGTTTGGGAAGCTGGAAATGGACGCAATACAATCAGATGGGGTGAGTGATGATTGCGCTTTTGTTCCGACGTAAAGATTTGCAATTAACAAGATTAACCTGGGGAGCATGGTGGATGGAGAGGCCATCTGGGTACGCAAACAAAGACCAAGTATCTTTAAAGCCTCGAAAATCTCTCGGTTCCCGAGACACGGCCAAACTGCAATTCGGTGCGTCTTATCGATTCGGGAGCGGCTGAGTTTTCAACTTCCACAGGCATGTGCTGAAGCCACATGACGCAAATGGGCCAATTTGAATTGGGATGAGCTTCCTTTGATCGCGACTAGACACGGAAAATACCGCATTTCTGGTGGAACTAAAGGAAAATGGCTAGATACAAGAATTGATAACAAGCCGAGTGGCTGGATAGCCGTTCTCGATTACTTCGGCGATTAGTCAACTGTTCCGGCTAGTTCATTTTGGGTCAAGAAGACTGGTCACAAGTGCAGACCAAGCTGGTGGAACTTGGAACAAATTCAAGCTAAACTTCAGCTGCCCAGATGCCAAGCGCACTTCAAAGACTAAACGTTGGCGGTGGACGCCCACTGCGCCCCTAATGGCACAAGCCACGGTGTTGTAGGCAGCGATGCGCCAGATTCCTGTGTTATAGTTGCCAGCGCTGGCCCTGGGTGAAGCACATTGTGTTATCCAACTCAACCACATATCGCACAACACAATTGCACAATATGCCGGTTTTCAAAAAGGATGTTGGATGGATTCCGTGGGCCTTACGACTCCCTTCTTTACTTGTCTTTGTCTTCTTTGACCTAGCCCTTGTTTGTTGTCTCATTGCTCTATCCGTTCGTTCTTCGCAGCATGATGGCTTTGCCACTATCGGCGGCCAGGACGTCACATCTTTGGGAATCAATTGGAATCTCGGCCTCCTATGGACAACTCTTCCTGTTCTGGTATTTCGAATGTTGGGTCTTTATTGGGAATGGATCACAAGTCCTATCTTTCAGCGCCAACCGTACGTTGATCTCCTGAAGGATGGTGGAGCCCCAGCTGCGAAGTCTGTCCTCTTGGACTATCTTGCTGTGCCTCTATTATGGCGCTGGTGGACCGCCTCCAAGAATAAACACTTCCTTGTCGGCGCTTGCTCTTTCTTGACGCTGGTTATGTCCATCGTAGTCAGTGCCCTGTCTGCGCGCTTGTTCGCAGTCAAGACTGTCGTTACCGGAGCGGACATACCTGTACTTTTCAATACCACCTTTGACGCTGCTGCGCTCAACGCCTCCATCAATTGGGTCCCCGTCTTGGATACGGTTTCGGCTATCAACGTATACCATGGGAACGCATTACCATGGACAGATGAGCAATATGCGTTCCAGCCTTATCTTGTGCAAGGTTCTGTTGTTACGGGATCCAACGTGACGGCCAGCACAAACGCGTATTCGGCCTACCTGAATTGCAGCGTCCTCTCTGATTTCCGCTTAGAGTTTAACGATCCAAAACTCAAAATGACTGCCAGCGACCGCGGCTGCGACATCGCCCAAGACTTCGACGTATCGGAATCGCAACAGGTGTATTTCAAAACAAGCTCGGAAATCGGCTGCTCGGCTGCTGCCTGGTACAGTCGCCTCGTTTTCACTGCCGCCACCTATTCCAGCGATTCCCCTACTCGCGTCAATGCAACAACCGTGCTCTCGTGTATCACCAGCTATCGCGTCACAACTGGTGATCTCGTAACTACTGCTCCGAGAAATTCGATGACGACATCCCCGACCGTCACATCGTTCCAACCTTGGACTCTTGACAACGCTCGGCCGACTCTCTGGCGAGTATTCGAGCAGAACATCATTTCTCCCGCGACTCTCAACGCACAACAGACAATTTGGTCGACCTCTGCATTTGGCACCCTTGTCCTCTACTTGGCTCAGCAACTTGGCGGAAACCAATACCTCTCTCCCGACGTGCTTCAGCGAGCAGTGCCCGAGGTTTTCTCGTCCGTCTATCTCACCGCAGTCGCAAAGCATGCGTTTGTTCCGCTCAGAGTACCGACAGAGATTACTGGCGAGATGTCTCAGCTCACCCAACGCCTCTTTACTGTATACTGGGTTGCCTATGTTATCATTGTCATCCTCTTACTCAGCATGTGTGTGGTTCTCGTAGCAATCGCACATGTCTATACAAATGCGACAGTCTTGGAGGAGGAACCAGCCGGTTTGCTCGCATATGCGGCGCTCTTATCGAAAAGTCCATTGATGGATTTTGCGGCGGGTTTGAGAGCACAAGGAAATAAGCAGGTGGTGAAGACGGCAGCTAAAAGCGCTTGGAAAGATAGTCGTTGGGGCGAAATTGGGAAGACTGGTGGAGGCGGATGGGTGATTGGGAGGCTAGAGTAAGAAGTCTTAAGAAATTGAATGCCTTCGTTGGGATGCAACCCAGCCTTCGCAGACTGCGAAGTCAGTGCCGATTCGCCTCGGGCTTTCTACGATACTTACTTGGCCTAAATCTCAAAACTGGTAGGTGGGTGAGGGCAAGCACCCTATTTCGGGAAGTCGCGACTTCCTGATACAGCGCGACTTCCAAAGCCCAAGAAAACTACGAAAATTTTCATCGCTCTCAACTCAAACATCTACAACATTCACCCTCAGAAATATGGATCGCATCCAGGAATTGGGGCTCGACTTGGCGGAAGCGTCGAGCGTCCTGGATTCCAGTATCGCCAACGAAAATTCGCAGTTTGAAAGACACTAGCCCTCCAAGCCTGAGACCGCACGGGCCACAATCCGGCGAAAACCGTGACTCCTTTTACCCCGCCTTCCCCACCCCGGCAGAGCATTATGCGCCTCGCACTCGTGTCCTCCCATCACAATAGAAGGAGCGCCATCCGCGTAACCATGGACGTCAAAATGAACGATCGCCCTGATAAGGTGAAAGCCGCTCTCGGTTACCGTGACGAGCAATGGCATCGTTTCTATGTGGGTAGTACAGATGTCATTGTGTAGCGATGGCTTCATCTGACCGCCAGAATCAGTGGCTGACAAAGGAAGAAGCACGGAGTCTAATCACAGCGCATCCTGAATGTTTGACTTATGCATCCTTCTCAGCGACCGAACGCATTCAACTCCTGGACCGTCTAAACGCTGCGCTGGCTGCAGATGGTATTCCAATCATCAACGCCACTGTATTAAAGTGGAGAATGACCAGCCTTGTACGCGAGATGAGAAGGAAGCCGGGTATGTGCGTCTGTCTTGGATAATGCGTGGCTGACCTTGTCTAGTGTTACCAAAAGATGTATCACCGTCGCCCCAACCCCCCGAGGCGAGCAAAGCGCCCTTTGACCCCGTAAGAGACACCTGATGAAGGATATAACGATTGGCTGGAAGTGTCTACGGGAATTTACACTATGCTGTACAAAACCACAGTCACATCAATGAGCAGCTTGCAATGAATGTGCAGTCTTGGTTTAATTTCATTGAAAAGCTACGCGTTCATCCACGCCACAAAGCGAGTTTCTCGGCTAATCACCGCCTGCCAATATATGTATCCTGCGCGATGTCTCCAGCAGGGGGAAACGTTCTTCAAGCCGCCCACTATCCTACGTTCTCAGCCGTTCGTTGCCTTCTTGCACGCCTCTGTCACCCACATAATCCTTCCTCCAATGAAGTCACGTCAACGGATTTATGATTGACGGGTAGCCAATTCACCCCCGATGCTGAATTTCAAATTCATGTGTCTAAACTGACCGCTTGCGGCTGGAACACGGTCCGGACAACGACATTTGGAATAAGCGAGAAGGTTAAAATCACGTCCTATGTTAAAAGTTGTAATAAACTTAGCGTTCTAGAGGCCTGCAACGACAATAGCAGTGCTTCATACTTCTTCAACATCGCGAGTTACTTCCGCGAAGTGAGGAATATTCCCCCTCCTTACCCCCATCCTCGTAGGCAGAAGACGCTGGTGTGCCTAAGAACGCTCTTATAGAAGACTTTTTAGAGCTGTACACGCCTATAAGGCTTATCCGGATCGGATGCCAGTTTGCTGGAGAAGAGACCCTTGGCATGATTGCTGTCGATGACCCGCAGTCCGCCTGGTACAAGCTTACACCGGTTCCCTGTATGGTAGAAAGCTAAATATGCCATTGACTTGAATTGCACATGATTGAGCTCGACAAGAAAGTTTCAAGGGGTGTTGACAACATTTTGAGACAAGGTGGACGTTCTCGATGGCTTATTGGGACTTGGCGGTGTTCCTCCTTCTACACATTCGAGAGCTTGATGCAGGGAGAAACGTCCAACGGTTTAAGGATCCTGTAAGACCCTATTCCATCCTCGAATGTGTAGACATTGACGAGTTGTTTCAGTTAGGCTTCTGGATCCATCCCTTAAGACCAACGTCTCTCATTGAACTATCAGTGGCTTCCTATAACTCGTTACTTTCCGTCTACCATACAACTCTTACCTGTGCGCCGACTACTCTAAACCGGGATCTACCGGAGACTCAAGCGCTGGTGGGTAACGACCAGTTCCAGGTCAGCGCGATGAAGGCGCCCCAGTCGTGCGTAAAGCATCTTCGTGAGTACTACGTAACAATTTATAGACCAGGCTCATAGTTCAAAGTGACCAGCAATTACTCGGTAGTAATCCTGCGATGCAGTAGCGCGCCATGGGGGAGCTGAGAAGGTATGATGTGGTGATCTGGGCTAGAAAATAATAAGGAAATAGTGTTAACAGAGGTAAAATCTGTCTGCAGTATATTAATACTATTTCCTCGCCATTTTCTAGCTAAAATCGCCACAATATACCTTCTTAGACCCCCCAAGGCGCGGTACTGTGGTATATGAAACTTGGGATCTAGGTAGCATTACATTTCGTGTCAGTTCATTAATGTTTGTGCCTAAAAATAAGCTGTTGTGACTAATCTCCATTAAAGTTAGTTAGGATGGTACCGTGGATAGGTACAGAAATGCTAGTAGCAATAAATAACAGTGTGCATCCGTTAACAAAAGGACCTATATCTGTATTTATTCGCGCTTTGTTTTCTTGGCAGGCATTACCTAAGAAGAAGACGTCATGTACCATTCCTGTCTTAGTCCTAGTCTCAGTGCACTCTATCTCAGACTACAATCATCTCTTCATCAAAGCAATTCCATACCATCCCTCGAATTAAACAACTTAGAACAATGGAGGGCCTCCCCAGATCTAACCTAACTCCACTAGATCAATCACCTCTTCCATTCATGCATCTGGTGCAGCGACTCAAGCATATACCTCGGACCGGATGGTTGAGATTTATAGAGAACCCCGAAAGCGTGGCTGCCCATTCATACCGACTGGACCTGTTCGGCTGTCTTGCGCCAGTTAGTCTTCGCTCTCGCGATCCTGCTCAAATAATACCTAATCTAACGAGCAGGATGGTGTAGATCGCGAGAAATGCATGTTCATGGGACTTGTCCACGACTTAGCCGAAGCAGTAGTAGGAGATATTCCAACCTATGCGGGCGTTCTCAAAGGTAACCATCCAGTCTATCGCTACGTACTACGAGGCTAACGCGTACTAGAGGAAAAGCACCGACGAGAAGCCCTCGGCTTCCATTATATCTGCGATCTGTTAGCGCCTAGTCATCCGGAGTTTGGCAAGAAGATAATCTCTTCCTGGAAGGAGTACGAAGAGGGCAAGACTGCGGAGGCTAAATGGATGAAAGAAATGGATAAGTTCGAATGCATGCTGCAGGCATCTGAATACGAGCAGGACACATTTGGGGAGAAAAACCTGGAAGAGTTTCAGGGGCTCTCAACAAAGATACACTCTCATGAAGGGAAGGAATGGTTAAGCATCCTCCAAGGAGAGAGAAGGATGCATTCTTTACGTCGAGAACAGCGACGTCCTCTCATCTTCGCCACGGGTATGTTTTGCTTGTGCTACACAATTTCGATACTCATCCTTCCAGGTGGCCTCGATGTCGATGACACAAAATATGCGAATCTAGCTGCGATATTCAACTTACGACACATATCCCTGTCAGTCGTACTGCGGGAAGCATCCTTAGATGCGACATATCGCCACGCCGAACTTCTGAAGCGGTCTTTGGAGAACCCAGCCGACCTTCCGGTATCATTAGTAGTCGAGTTACTTGAAAGGCGGTTGTTGCAAGACGATAATGTAAAGACGTGGTGTTTGGTCAGTGGATTCCCTCAGAGCCGGGAACAGCTACACGGGTACGAAAAGGTTAGTCTTTGTATTTTCTCGAGGGCCACGCTGATTTTTAGTAGGTCCGATATGATAATTATGTCATGCTTGTAAACGGTCCTGTGAGGGGTATTATTATGAATGAGAGCTGGAGGCCTCAAGAGGCAGATTTCGCAAAGGGACACTTCGCAGAAGTAAGTAGACTTATACCTTGAGAATGTCGTTTCCTGACCGCATACAGATTGAATGTGATAATGTGACGGTTGTAGTCTTATATGTAGGACGTCGGTCGTTTCAAGAAGAGTTCGGTATCCGGAGGTTCCGGAGGAGAGAGGGGTACAAAAGCCGCCCCCTCGATCAACTCTCAAGAATCAATGCAGTTCCTCAAGCTTCCACTATACGTGACAGATAATGATGCGGGTGTCCGTGACCAGATGAGACAAGTGGTAACTGATTTCATTAGAATCGAAACAGGGCTTACGGATTCGGCTTCAACATAAGCAAAGGGCTACCAACATCCATCTTGGTAGCTCTCGTTAATTCTGGGCACTGGAGGAAGGAAACCTCTAGCGATGCAGGAGAATAACTAATTGGACATTTGGTGTCCAAACGACTTGGCTTCTACTTAATGTTGACGCCATTACCTTGGTGGCGCGTTCTCAAGCCAGCGCTGAATGCTCACACTGCTTCAGATTATTACCCTCCGTAGAATATATGTCTTCCTGTTGCATTTCGGAACTGATAAAATTCATTTACGGCTTCTATGACAGTTCTCGTACATAGGTCGCTCCGCTTACATAGGAAGGCACGACGCCCCGTGCCTCAATCATCCGGACCTCCGCCTCTGCATACCGGCACCTTTTCGACAGGCTCGTTGCCTTCAGCATAGGGCCTGTCTTGCGGTGGTCGAGCGTGAGGGAGGTATGAGCAAGAACAGACCGATAATACTAGCAGTGTGCAGTTCGCCAAGCTTGAAGGCGCAGATGCACTCCCAATTCGGGGCTTCCATTTAAGGGTCTGCAAGGAGCCACACCCTGCACCGGAAAAATTGCGAGATCCGGCTGAACCCACATAACCAAAAAAAAAAAAGTCAACAGTCATCTGACCGAAGAGGGTATCCCAGCTGGTGACGACAGTTTACGACGGCGGATGGGAACTTGAGTTCAAGATCCGCTACGATGAGGGAAGTATGTCTCCTGCACGCTTTTCTAAGAAGAGTAGACGAAATGGAAGCGATTCAAATATTTGAGCGGTGAATATATCCAATCATAGCCGTCTCTCCGGTCCAATCTTCGGGAAGTAAGCACTCTATTCTTGATACTCGTGGCGCTTAAGAGTTAAGATAAGCCTTGTACATGGCTTTGTCCCCCAATTCGCAAGTCTCACTACGCTTCTTCAGTTCCCCTAGGGCCATTTTCTTCGCGTGTTTGATTCCGTACACGCGAACCAGTCCCTCTTTTGGCTCCAGCGGGTCATATGAGACGTCTACCACGTACTGCGTTTTCAGCCCGGCGAGCACGACCGACTCAGCTATCACTTCGTAGGAGTCGTCCTTAGTTTGCTGACGCTTGGAACGTTTATATAGGTGTACTCCTGTTGCAGGCTTTCACGAAGGTCTCCGTCGAATTAGACTTTGCGGAAGACCGTATCTGTAGTCACGTGACTGACGTCAGAGGTGGTGTATATGGGAGGCACTACCTGGGTGCACGGACTATAGAGAAAACAGACTCTCGCCCGCTCTCTTTCCTACACTAAACACACTTTAGCAGAGAGTAATATAGTTTACTTATCTAGATATCTACCTGCCTATAGTTATAAGCCTAGCTATTAACTTTAACTACTATAGTAACTAAGTAGCACTTAGCTATTAACTTAAAACGCTGTCGCTACTATATACGCTAATAAGCTATTAACTGCTATTAATAGAGCTACGTTAACCTACTACCTTTACCTAGCTAAGTCTTAAGCACGTATTATTCTATATAAAGAGTCCTACTAGGAGCTAATAGAGTAAGATACCTATAACTAAGCTAGATAGACTAGTTATAAGAATAATTATTATACTTAAAAAGCCTATAGTCTAGAAAGAATAGATCTTCTTACGTAAGGATAGCGCTAATTAACATTACCTCTAGTCTATAATTAACCTAGACCTTAATAAGGCGGCATTTAAATAGCTTAAGGAGCGAGAGCCTGTAATACTAGAGTAATACTATAAGTAGACTAAGAAGAATACTAGTATTATACTAAGAGATATAATAACTAAGAAGTTCTAGTAATACTAGCAGGTAGAGAGAGGCTATAATTAAGCGTTAACTAAATATATAATTAAGAGAAAAGCGTTAGATAACTTTACTTAAGAGATTATCTAAAAATTAGCCGCCGCTATATATACCTAATCTAGAGTAATAATATAGCGTACGCTTAACTAAAGAGGTTAAAGAAGCACCTCTGCCTATTAATAGCTAAGAGAAAGCTACAGCTTCTAGTAAAGTATTAATAACTATAGAGTTAACTACGTAATAATATTAATAGCTAGCATAAAGAGTAGCTATACGTTATATAGATGTATAAAGCAGCTTATCTACCTAATATTATATTACCGCAAGCTTAGCGCGACTTTCTGCTAGCTATTAATGGCCTTAATAATATATAGGCAACGACCTAGCAAACTATGCTATTTTAAGCTTAGCTAAAAGGATAGCCTATATAGACTCTAAATAACTTTATCGCTAAATTTATAATATACTAGCGTTTAATAAGACTAGTAGCGTTATCGCTTAGTATATTTATAACGTTAGGTAATAATTAAAACTCTAATAGTTAATTAGATAGCATAGAGACGTAAGATAATAATAAAGAAAAAGATAAAAGGCTTAAGTATAAATATAGCTTTAAGTATTAATTTAAGGACTATTAGTACTTTAGAGAGAAGGGTAAGCCTCTAAGCTAGGTACTAAAGACGAATATCTAGAAGAAGTTTAATAAAGCGATAGAGAGTTAGTCCTTAGTTAGGCGAATAATAAGAGTAGCTTTTAAGGCTAATATAGATATAGCAGCGTTAATAACACCGCATTAGTTTAATAACTATAGCTTAACTATTAAGAATCTTAATAGCTGTTACGAGGACGTAACGAGTAGGCCTTTAGTTCTTATAGTGAAGACTAATTAATTACTGCGTGCGATACCTAGGTAATACAAGACGTCGTGTATAGAATAGAAATAGCAAAATAGGTGCGAAGCAGAAATACTTAGGGGGGTAGTCTATGCTTCTAGTGCGCGAACTAACTGCTAGTTAGGGTAAAGTTTAGAGAATAGTTCTAGGAGTACTAATAATAGTATAAATAGGACTTAGTAGTATTAGAGGATCTAGGAAGGATACTATAATAGTACCCTCCCTCTATTCTCTTTTTAAATTAGGCGTTAGGTTGCTAGGCTACTAGGTACTAGTTTATTTAAGTATTAAGTATAGAATCGCTTAACTGCTTTAGTCTCTTCTAGAAACTTAGCTAGCTTCTATAATAATTTATTATAGCTAGTCTATTAGGTTAGGTATTTCTAGGTTTATTTTCTCTTATTATAGCAGATTCTCTTAACGCTCTTAATAATAAACTCTA